>JAVLUZ010000043.1:1116860-1351472 GCA_036768485.1 Mermis nigrescens
CGTCTACCTTTTGAAACCAATCAGACTGCATAGAATGTAAAACTGAGTTAGATATGTTCTTGCACACGAAAACTGTAAAAAACCGTCTAGTTTACACTCCTGTGCAACAACCAATGAGTGTAAAAAAATTTTAAGACCAGATTCGTAACCTACTAATTAGGGAAAACATTTTTAAAAAAATTGGCCCTCCGCAAATTATTTGAATTTTTGGTGTAAACTTTACACACTCACGACGCGCTCGGTATTGAGTGTAAACAAGAAAAAAATGGGGGCACTAAGTTTTTTTATTATCTACCTTTTAAAAAGAACCGCATTTCTCAGATGTGTGCCGTTATAGCTGTGAGGGGGGGGGACATATGTTGGGGGTACCCAAGTATATTATAGGTAACAGCTAACGCGCTTCCTATGATTATCATTAAAATTCGTGTCGAAAAATCTCCTTTTGTGACCATACAGCATGATCTCTTAGGTTGAGGGGTGGTCAGCATAGAAGGGCAGCACCGAAATTCTGGGGGGATGAAAAAATTTCCGGAAAGGGGGGGGGTGAAAAAATTTTCAAAGGTCAAAAATGGTCTTAAAAGTGGTCGTATGGCGGAAAACACCATTTTTTGACGTTTCTCATTGAGCGCTATCCAATGGCATCAAAAAAATCGCAAAAAAGCAAAAAAATTCCGAAATTGAAATTCTGGGGGGGGGGTATTTTGATTTCTTGGGAGGTATTTCAACTTCTGGCTTCGGGGGTTCATACCCCACAACCCCCACACGCCCACGTGTGGTGGTAAGTGGTCCCCATAGATATTAAGCATGGTCGATCTGGATGGGTCAGCTACATAGGTGGGCAGCACCGAAATTCTGGGGAGGCTAAAAATTTTCAAAGGTCAAAAAATCGTCTTAAAAGTTGTCGTGTGGCGAAAAAAACACCATTTTTCGACGTTTCTCATCGAGCACTATCCAATGACATCAAAAAATCGCTAAAAAAGCGGGATAGTTTGGCGGCACTAAAATGCTGAGGAGGGGGTGCAAGATTTTTCAAAGGTAAAAAAATGGCCTTAAAATTGGTGGTATGGCAAAAAACCATTTTTCAACGGTTCGTCGAGCACTATCCATAAGCTCAAAAATCGCGAAAAAACAAAAAAAATCGAAATTCGAATTCTGGCGGATATTTTGGTTTCTTGGGGTTGCGCCGCGCCCCCAACCCCCACGCCCAGGTATGGTTTTGTCCCCCCAGATTGGCAACTGACTCCCGCAAAATGGCGGCGGAAGGATTTTTTCAGGATGTCTAGCGGATCGCTTCGAACTATGCTAATACCAGCAAAACATCTGCAACAACCATAGATGCACATCATATCCGATTTGGGGGGAGTGGTGGTAAGCATATGTGTGTGTCAAAAATGTTCTAGGGGGGTGCAAGATTTTTCCAAAGGTCAAAAAATGGCCTTAAAAATGGTAGTATGGCGAAAAACACCATTCGTCAGCGTTTCTCTTCAAGCACTATCCATTGGCATGAGAAAATTGCGAAAAAACAGCCCAGGTAGGGTAGTTAGCCAATCTCAGAGTGCTTCAAGGACTGAGATTTTCGGGCTTAAACGACCTTAAAACCGGTAGCATTAAAAACTACGTTTTTAAGCAGTTTCAGGTAATTAAAAGCATTTTTGAAGAAAATGTTCAGTTTTCATCCGTTTTGCCTCATTTTTTCGATAAATTTCCCATTTTTTCATTCTGGGGTGCTGTGTCTACCCTTGAGAGTTTTGGTGAGGGTGGGTGAAAAGAACCCGATGTGGATAAACTAAACACGAATGAAAATCCAAGTGTCACATTAGCACAATTTTTACGACACTTTAGTCTTTAGCATTTACATGTGTTACTTCGACTACTTCATGACTCCACTTCTCACCATAGAAAGTCACTATTAGATGCCTAGACCGAGTGACCACCAGACATGCAGATAGGGATGGGGGCCGGTTCAGGAGGTCTTGATCCCCCAGAATGAAAAAAAATGGAAAATTTTGTGGGGGAAAGTTTGACAAAATAAAGGCCAAAACGGATAAAAATTGAAAATTTTGTTTAAAAGTACTTCGACCAGAAATTGTGTAATTACTTGTGTTGTAAAAGATAAGAATTTTTTGCAAGATAAAAGATAAAGATAAAGTTGAAATTTTAAAATCTAAAAGATAAAGATAAAGATTAAGATAAAGATAAAAAATTAAGAAAGATAAAGATAATTTGCAAGATAAAGGAACCAAAAGATAAAGATAAAGATAAAGTGTAAATATGGTCGCCTGCATACGTAGGCAGCAAGAAAATTTGGGAGGTGCATGATTTTTTGAAGGTCAAAAAAAATGGCCTTAAAAATGGTGGTATGGCGATAAAAAACCATTTTTTGACGTTTTTCATCAAGCTTGGCATCAAAAAATTGCGAAAAGAAACGGAAAAAATTTTCAAAAATTGAATTCTGGAAATTATTTTGGTTTCTGGGGGTGCATACCCTCCAAACCCCACGCCCAGGTGTGGTCGCCTGGACCTATAGTCTGGTTCATTTAACTTGAGGTTTTTTGAAAAAGTTTGAAGCGGTGACGAAAGTGTTTTAAACTAATACAATAAATATGATATATTACAGTATGTTGAGTCATACAGAGACATATGCTTGTTTTGAACCGCATTACTGCATCAAAGTTTAAACCGCTTTTGTAGCCTGATTCTTGTGGAAAATTTCGAAGAAAACCGCAAAGTTTAATGAAACGGACTATAGGAGAATGTTGTATGTGAAAAGCTTGGGGGTTTAACCACGGTATCTAACTGACCCACGTAATACTTACTACTGGCCAGGCACGTAACTGGCTGTCCTATTTTGGTGGGGAACCAACACCAATTCTGGGGGACTAAACCCAAAATGGCCAAAAATAGCACAAAATGACGTTTAAAAGTCCTATCTACTGAGCTATGTGCCTGCTACTCGCTGACAGCAAGTCATTTCTTTCTTTTCACAAGCATCGAAATGAAAACGGAAACAATGGGTAAAATCCGGAAACGGAAACGATGTGTAAAAGCCGGAAACGGAGACGGGAATGATCCAAAGCACCGGAACCGGGGTTTCCCAAGTAGGGCCCATCAGGATGAACACCCCAAACCCCGTTTCCGGCTAAATATCTCTCACTTAAGGGGGATTTACGGGCTCGGAAACTGGGTACCCCATTATTCATATGAAAGCTGACCCTGGTTGCGTTGAAAGTTTCTCCGACCTGGGGTGGTCCAAAGTGCCGTAACCGGGGTTCCAAAAGTAGGGCACATCAGGGTCGAAACACTCCAGCCCCGTTTCCGGCAAAATTTTACGCATGGAAGCAGCGTTTTTTTGTATTCGGCAAGATTTTTACCGATGTACAAAAGCTGTTCGGGACCGTCTTTGTACATGTACAACGATTTTTAGTAAGTCGAAAATTGCAAAAAAGGTCTAAAATTCGAAAAAATTTGAGTAATTGTGTGTTTTATATATCTTTATAATTGCAGAAATTGCATTTCAAAAGGAAAAATGTCAAATTTTTCAAGACGATTCTTGGTGATTTTTGCCTTTAGAGACCCAGAAATTAGCTGCAATACACTATCAAAAGTCGAACAACTCTGTTTATGCATCAGTAAAATTGCTACTGTACCATATTTTAATACACAAAAATTTGCATGTACGAAATATACAAAGACTTTCGGGGACAATCTTTATACATGTACAAACGGACCTCGTACAAAAAAACGCTGCCATGGAATGGAGGTTTAGGGGATCGGAAACAGAGTACCCCATTATTCACATATGTAGCTGACCCCAGCTCCATCGGGGGTTTCTCCGCTCTGAGGGTAGTCCAAAGTGGCGAAAGCGGGGTTCCCCAATTGGGACCAATCAGGGTCAACACCCGCAACCCCGTTTCCGGCTAAATTTTACCCATGGAAAGGGGTTTAGGGGCGCGGAAAAGGAGTACCTCATTATTCATATATGTAGCTGAGCCCGGTTCCGTCGTGGGGTTTCTTCGCACCTGGGGGTGGTCCGAAGTGGTGAAACCGGGATTCCCCAAGTAGGACCTATTAATGTAAACACCCCAACCCCATTTCCGGCTACTGAAGGAAGGTTAAGGGGCTCGAAAATGGGGTACCACATAATTCAAATTTGAAGCAGAACCCTGTTCCGTATTCTAGCCTTTTTTTAGCATTCTAGCAACTTTTACCAATTTTTGAGGCCATTTTGACCCGGAAAAGCTCAATTTTCTTGTCCCTCCATACTGGCTGACCACTCATGGGCGTGAAGGGTGTTTTGGGAGGGTATGCACCCCCAAAAAGTTGAAATACCCCCCCCCCTCAGAAATAGAATTTTGAAATATTTTTTCCTCGCTTTTTTAGCGATTTTTTGATGTCATTGGATAGTGCTCGATGAGAAACGTCGAAAAATGGTGTTTTTTTCGCCACACGACAACTTTTAAGACGACTTTTTGACCTTTGAAAATTTTTTAACCTCCCCCAGAATTTCGGTGCTGCCCACATGTGGCTGACCCATCCAGATCGACCATGCTTTATATCTATGGGGACCACTGACCACCACACGTGGGCGTGTGGGGGGGCGTTGTGGGGTATGAACCCCCCCGAAGCCAGAAGTTGAAATACCTCCCAAGAAATCAAAATACCCCCCCAGAATTTCAATTTCGGAATTTTTTTTTTGCTTTTTCGCGATTTTTTTGATGCCATTGGATAGCGCTCCATGAGAAACGTCAAAAAATGGTGTTTTTCCGCCATACGACCACTTTTAAGACCATTTTTTGACCTTTGAAAATTTTTTCACCTTTCCGGAAATTTTTTTATCCCCCCAGAATTTCGGTGCTGCCCTTCTATGCTGACCACCCCTCAACCTAAGAGATCATGCTGTATGGTCACAAAAGGAGATTTTTCGACACGAATTTTAATGATAGTAGATCAATAATCGTTGTTTTCTATCTCACGATTATTATCAGATAAAATCAATACTGTTCATACTGCACGAATTTTTTTGTTATTTTTTTAGAGATGTACTTTAGGTCCGCGCTCCGCACTGCTTTGATTACAACACAGAAAATGATGAGCAAGTGCGGAGCAAAAGTACATAAGGATTTTTCCTTATGTACTTTGCTCCGCACTTCTTTACACATTTGATACGTTCGATACGGTGTGCGCAGTGCGAGTACATAAGCGAAATTCACTGTGTACTCGCATTCCGCGGACTGCATCGAAGTTGCACGGAGCGCGGAGCAAAAGTACATAAGGATTTTTCCTTACGTACATTTGCTCCGCACTGCTTTGATTTCAACACAGAAAATAACGAGCAAGTGCGGAGCAAAAGTACATAAGGATTTTTCCTTATGTACTTTTGCTCCGCACTTCTTTACACCTTTGATACATTTGATACGGTGCGCGCAGTGCGAGTACATAACCGAAATTCACTGTGTACTCGCATTCCTAGGACTGCATCAAAGGTGCGCGGAGCGCGGAGCAAAAGTACAGAAAAGAACACAACTAACAATACACATTCGGTTGGCAGGCATCCGGTTGCCAACCATTCTCTAGGTCCGGGCGCAACCGGCTAGACATCCATTCGCAACTGGTTGCCATCGCAATCGGTTGGGTCGGCACGAAATTATTCTTTTGATCATCCACCAACCGCGTGTGGAAAGTTGTGTTATGTGAAAAAACGCAACCGGTTAACAACCAAACAACCGGAGGAAGAGTTGCGGGTTGTGGTCTTTAGTTGTGTTCAGTACTGTACATAAGGCATTTATACTATGAACAGTCAAGACCACAAGTAACGTTGCTCAAGCGCATGTCCTACAGGCGCCTGGCAGTCAAAGTGACAGGCATCGCACAGGCAATTTTCTTTCAACGCGCGTGTTTACCAATATAAAATTTCGGCCGAGTCACAAAGCAGGTCACAGGCGCCTGTGGCCTGTCGTGCCTGCGCTTGAGCAACGTTACTTGTAGTCTTGACTGTCGTTGTCCGCGACTCCGCCCTACTTTTAGCTTTTAACCACGGAGTACGAGTACACAGTGGATTTTCTTTATGTTCTCGTGCTCAATTGTCTCGCGTTAAAACATGAAATACAAGTCTGCAAGTGCGGCACAGGCAACATGCGCTCCGCGGACCGAAAATTTCGAAATGCGGAGGTTGGTGCAGTAAAGACGACAAATTTTAAAAAATGGCGGCCGAGTACACGGACATGTCTGACCAGTCTAGAGCTCGTTGTTGTTGAATACAATGTTCAGTGCAATTAGGAACAAAAAGTTTTCTGAATCAATCAGTGATGATCGAAAATAAGTTAAAATATGTATCACTTGAGATTTTTCGGGGTTAGGTCAACTGATCTTGCGTGTATTATCTGGAGTTGCGTAAATAAGTAAGGGTTAGGGCATAGCTGCCGAGATTCTACGCCAAAAGCCGATCAGCAATATTAGGACCAAAGAGATCGAGGCCGTAAGTCATGTAGGGTGATTGCGGTTGGCTCTGGCGAGTCTACGTATTTTGTTACCATGTATCCCCTTGTGTGTCGAATAGTTCGACTTTCAGTGTATTTTTTAGACACATTCTTTTCACAACTTTAAAGCGACTACAAAAGTGCTTTAAATGGTCCATTGACCTAGATATTCTACAGTATGCCGATTCATGAGGAGGCGTATGCCGCATTACTGCAACAAAATTTTAAGCCACTTTCGAAGCCCGATTCTTGCGGACAAATACCGAAGAAAAGCGAAAAATTAACAATCCAGTGGGTAAAATGGAATATTCAAGAAGTGCACTTATAGTCTGTGGTTTTCGAGATAACTAAAGTGCCCACAAAAGTAGTTTAAACTAATAGAATAGTTGTGATATTCAACAGTATATTGAGACGCGTGCTATTGTCAAACCGCATTACTGCATCAAATGTTTAAACCCACTTTTGTAGTCATGCGGATTAAATTCAAAATAAAATCGCGCTTAAATGAAGCAGACTATAAAGAACCGACAGAATATATTCTAATACTTTTTAAGTCACATGTAGCCTCAATAGTTTCAGGCACTTTGCACTGGATTTGTTTTTATAATTAATATCCTCGAAACAGCCCAAATTAGCATAAAGCATTGTGAACACGTCAAACTTTTCTCGGCCCGAAAGAACCTCTCTGTGCATGTATGTAATCGTTGATACAAGTTCGCCAACGAATTTTACTACGCTAAATAATAGACAAGGATAAAAGCGCAAATGCGACACCGATTAAGCATACAAGTACTTAGGCGAAAAAAGCATTGGGTTGTTGTGATCCAGTCAAGCCCCACGCGCTTCAGATTCAAATAATAAAACCGATAAAGTTTCATGATTGCTTAAAAGTTGAATGTTAGACAAACTCAGCTAGTTAACTAAAAAGAAACCCGAGCAAAAGATCAATTTTCAGCGTTCAACAAAGTATATGGTTATAAACATACTTGCATAGCATGGGAATTCTAGGAGTGTCAAGCCGAAAAACTTTAAAAAGTGTGTTTTATGGGAGTTATACTTTATAAAAATTTGAAAAAATCGAGTAAACTGAAGAAAATATAATCTAAAACTGAGTATACACTTGAGCTTTGGACCAAAAATAAGATAAAAACGCTTAGAAAGGCACTTTTTAAAATTTTTACCAAAAATCTGGGGGTCGCGTCCATTTTGCGGGGGTCAGTTGCCATTCTTGGGAGGGGGTAGCAACCATCTCAAGAACACGCACGGTTATAAAAGTAGTTCTCGGGCCGCCTTAGGTAATACAGCATTTACTCGTTATTATTCATTAAGAATTTTTAACATTCTAATATCTTATTGAGCAATTAGCAAGTGAATCATGTTTTTGAGGTCTTGTCAAACTTTACATGCAAGAATTCTATAACTTTAAATGCCTTTCATTTAAAGAAGCTCATCAAGAAGCAGATACCTAAGTGGCGCCAATAGTCATAAATGATGTACAAGACAATGACACTTTCTAAACCAATACGCAGATTTAGGAAAAGAACGAGCGACAGCGAATAAACAAACCGGACGGTTTATATCGTGAAAGCGATTTTAGACGTTGGGAAAAAAACAACATAACATCTAAGTGATATGCGCTTAAAGGCAAGCGCAAAGAAAAACGTACAATTTCAACAAAAAGAGCCGAGTGTAAACCGCAACGGTATGATATGCAACAATGGTTTACACAAGAGGAATCAGCGGTTTACGATCGGTTTAAAACGGCTTAATATAGATAAATGTTATGCAAACGCGGAGAAGATAAACGAGAGAACGGAGCGTGCTTCGTAACTCGAAACATATTCATTGAAAAAACAAGAACGAGGATTAGAGGTTTCATGAATTTAACGCAGAAACAATAAAAGGGCAATCAAGGAGTTCCCTGAATACTCATTGGTTGCGGGCTTACGACCTAAAAATAAAATAGTTTCAACGAACATAAAAATACGAATTGTTCTGTAACACATTACCAAGTGCAAAGGCAAGCGTAACCACATATGTAACAGGGAGGATGGAGGATTACCCAACCAAAATTGGTCGTCCCACATTTCCCCAAAGCCTGAAAATTTTTGAAAGAAATTAAATGTTTTGGTCGTTTATGGTCGAAAATTGGAGGTCATTAACCCCTGCCTCTAAAAACGGCCAGGGACCCCCACCCAAGCATACAGACACGTTCTAAAAAACAGTTTTCACAACAAGGCAAAAATATTAGACCAACAAAGAGAAAATCAACAGGATTCATGCCTGACCCGCCCATTCCAATAACTTAGGCCGCAAATGGCGACAATTTCGAAGATTTTCCCTGAATTCCTGGTCTTAGACATGAGTTTTATGGGGACAATTTATCAAATAGATTATTTTGTAAAACCCTTTCTCTATGTCGTTATAAGAGACGTAAAAGGGATGTTAGATGGAACTCCAGATTTCTGAAAAAACTGGAAAAATTTTTTCCAGATAAGTATTCAATAGGCAGGGTAAAAGGTATGCGAAAATTAGAATTTCTCGCAAAAAACGCTCACAAGCACATTTGCACTTCTTCGCCATTTACACAAATTTTCAGGATGCTTTATGACTAAAGCCCGCTTCAGAAGTAAATGTCGACAAAATTAGAGTCATAGCCTTATTTAAATGACAAATATGAAAAAATGGTTAAAACATCCTACAGATATAAAATTTTTTAATGTGAAAAGCTGCATTTGTCAGTACCTTTATTTCAATTATGAATCGTTTCGTCACTTTTTTAAGTAAAAAATATATGAATTCAGCGAAAATTATTACTTTTAGGATCATTTTAAGTTCATTTCAGGTATTTCATGATAAACAAAAGAGAAATGTACTAGTCAGCACGAAGCGCCGAAAATTTTTTTAACATCTTTGCTACTTTACTTCCCAAAACTTGAGCAAAAAATGATCGATAGTTCAAAATCGTTGAATATCTACTTGAGCTTTGCCCCTGAGGTAGGGGTAAAACCCCCATCCACTCTATGAAAATACGTGATCTGAAGTCAAATTTACGCTCATTATCATGCAAACGACACAAACCACTGGTGGCCCAAGGAAATATATTTGAACTTCCTGATCGCCTTCTTATTTTTTGAAGCTGGACTAGAAAATACGACTAAGCCAAGATTAAAAGAAAGTGAATCAGTGCCAAATTCAATTGAACAAGACTAAAATACACTACCGTCCAGCCAAAAGCTATTTTAGCGATATGTCGAAAAGAAAAAATTGTTGCGTTAAATTTCAAATTTTATTTCAGGTCCTAAGACGTTCAAGTTGACTTATTCGAAAAATCATCAAAAGAAGAATCAGGCTCATGCAAGAATTTGAATTCTACCCATAGGTGCACAAGGTCAGGGTCGGCAGGGGGGGGTGAAATGCCTAAAATCTAAAACAGTTAATTTAACGTTCACGATTTTTTTTGCTGTTTTAATGATCAAAATGGTCAAAATAGCCTATAAACCGTTTTTTCGTGTTAATAACACATTTTAAAAGCATTTTTAGTCCATTTTGACTGCATTATATCACTTTTAACACTAAAAAATGCAAAAATTTATCAATTTTGGGCGCTTTTTGAGTAAAAAGTACTAATCTAACGCGAAACACCGGAAAAATTTTGACATTTTTACTGATTTTGATGTCAAAAATGATGCAGAACAAGACCTGCCTGCTCAAAATCGACGGACAGTACCGGTCTAGCTGACCCCTCAGGGGGTAATACCCCCTCACAATCTAGTTGCATGTGTGATTCTACCCGACCCATTGATACCTACGAGCAGACATGCACAGCATGAAAATCCTGGCGGGGAGAAATGAAGTTTTAGAGCGCCTCCTTTAAGCTCAAACGTTATGGATACGCGTCAAAAAACATCGTTTTAAGCTTTTCTAACGATACTTCATCTTTCTAGTGCATAAAAACGTAAAAAAATTTCGAAAAAATCGAGCAAATTAAACATAGTCAAAACATGAATAAATGGCGCGAAGCGTTGACACTTTTGAGCAAATAGATACATAGCTAAAAAGGTTTGAAAGAGCACCTTTTCTATAAAATTTCAGGAAATTTCGAGAAACTTTGAAAATCGCGAATTCTAGCAGGGGACGGGGCACTACTTTTTATTTTGTACAAGGTCCATTTGTACTTGCACAAAGACGGTGACCAAAAGATTTTGTACATATAGATAATACTAGGGTAGTATGCACAATGTGGTACAGTATGCGTCCAATGTACTAAGTAAAAAAGATATGCATGTTTTTCACCCGCGGTAGTGCATGTGGCAATTTACGGGTCTCTGACAAAGAAATTACATAAATTTATGCAAACCGTCGGAAAATTGTAATATTTTTTCACGTTTTAATGTAGATTTTCAGTAATTTGAACAACACTTAGTTAAGAACGCTGAATTTGTGGGTAGGTCGAAAATTTCTTCATACTATCAAAAATGCAATCTTGATGTTTTCTAATGACGAATGAATCAGAAAATTGACAAATTAGTTTAAAACTAGTTTCTCATATTTCCCATGTCATTCAAGAACTTTAGACTTATCGGACAAGATAAAAATGTCTTCAATTGCGAAATTAGTGTGGACTTGAGAAGAACTAAAATATTTTGGCCGATTTAAACTTTTAGACTCAATTCTGAAACTTGTTTGTAAAGAGAGATACATAACACAATTATGAAGAATCAAGGCCGTAAGATCTTCATATTTTCGACTTTGAAATTTAATTTTTGCTGTTATAGAAATATAGATTACAAACCATTTAGCATAACACCACCCATAGCTTATTCAGGCGGAAAGCACAGAAAATCTCAGAAAGTTCCTGATATTGTTACTCTTTTTTTCCACTCGAAAAACTTTTGTACATGTATAAAGACAGTTCCATGAAGTCTTTGTTAATCCGGAAAAACCTTCGCCGAATACAAAAAAAATAAATTGTGGAGGGGTGATAATTTTTCTTGCGGGATATGGAAGCTCCAAGATCATTTATATTTACGAGCCAAAAAGCGCCGTAGTCGTGGAAGCGGGCAACGCGGCCTGACGCACGTCGCGATCGCGATCGTTCCTGAGAATAAGTTGCGCCTGTTGCAAATTTTCTTTCTCGCCACCGTCGGCGGCGGCGCCTCTAAAGTAGGTTTGGTCCAAGCGCCTAAGCAGTTTGGCCAACGACAAGCGGACGTTGGGCACGCGATCTTCGATCATCGCGCAAAGTGTCGCAGACAATTCGGCAACCAATTTGCGCGCCGGCAGAACGTTCAAACTCGCGATTTCTTGGCAAACGCAGACAAAACTAAAAATATCGTCACAGCTTAAGCTGTAATTCTCAGACACGTGAGGTAAGGCAATTTTTCTCTGAGAAATCAAGCATTGCTGGTAACTTTTCGTGAGGTAAATTAGAATGCCCGGCTTTAACTGCAATTAACTGTGAGTTTACCCAACCATGCTGAAGGCTCCGAAAATTAGGTGATGTGGGCCCAAAACAATGTATTTACAGGCAATTCCGACCTAATTTACCCAATAAACACAATTACTGTACTTAGGCACGTATCCAGGATTTGGTCAACAGGGCGGACCCAATATAAATTGGTTTACATCCCAGGAAATTCGTGCAGATAGCTCGCAGGAACAGCGTTCCTTGATTCGTCCTAAACCATCAAAATAATGAAATTCTAAATTTTCGAAAAAATTGTCCACTCGGAAAGTATAGTTTTCTGGTAATGCTTGAGTTAACGAAAGTACTTAAGATTTGGTGCGAAGCGCTGAAAATTTGAAGATAACACGTCAAAGACAAGCTATTCGTCCATATGTTCGTACAATACGGCCCGGACTTTAGTGCGAACCTCGGATTTCACCCCTCCCTGGCCACCCTGACCTTGTGCATCTATGCGGAATATTCATATACGCGTCCGTATAAAACACATATAACAGAACAGAGCATTTTAGCCGTAATTAAAGATGGTTATATAAGTAAATGAGAAATTTGAGAACCGAAAGACAGAACAAGGCTTGATTTGACCTGCGATTGACAGCTAACCTCAGCTTATGTCTAACCTAATATAAAATTTATTTTAAACTGGGAGGGATATGAGCCATTCATGTAATAGGGATGTTAAGGGGATCCTCCCTCAAGCCAAAAAATTTTTGACTCCCCTATTTTTGACTAAAATTGGAAGTCATTTACCGCCTTATAAAAATGGCCTGGGTCCTATTCAAATCTTCGATCCGTTACATGTACATACGATATGAGGAGGTATCCTGCTAGCAAAGCTTTTAAAAGCATACCCCTCGGGTGCTTTTTCGGCCAAACAAAGCTCATTACTCATGCAATGAAACAGCGCAAATGGTACATATCTAACGAATATTAACAAGAAGCTGCGCACTTATAATTATTTCCTGAGCGCTAGATGGATTTATTCAGGGCTGGCCCGTGAGTGAGGCAACCGAGGTCTGTGCCTCGGGCCTCAAAACAAAAAGGTCTCAAATTTTTCTTATTTTTCAATGTAAATTTTGGTTTGATAAAAATTCGAAATTAAGTGTATCATAGTTAGATAGATACAATCAAATCATAACTCAATAAAAATGGATCGAAGCCTCCCTGGCTTAGCTTTGACAATAGGTGTCTACTGCTTTTCTTTATAATGTTGCTTGATATAAAAAAGTACGTCAAATTGCAGACAGAACTTCGTCATGACTGGATGACAGCAAAGGGCGCATACGTAATGGAGCTCTTTTTACCAAGTTGCATAATAGTAAAAATATAAGCAGTGTACAACATTTTCTTCACGCGCGGTTAATTCAAAATTTTTGTGACAAAATCGGCTTTTTATTTATTATTAGAAAATTGAGCTCAAAAAATGTCAGCGACATTGAGCAACACGGCAGCGATCTGTGAATTTGTTAAATTGGTGGTAATGATATGGATATTGACTTGGCAAGTGAATTGGTCACGCTTTCAAAAATTATTGGCGTCAATCGAATTTCGACCTGAGTATGCTCAATACATCGAAATTCGTTCATAAAAAAGGACTAGCTGAAATGTTTCCGAATTGTATCGCATTTCCAATTTTACTGACTTTGCCTGTTATGACAGCTGGTGCAGAGAGGAGCTTCTCAAACTGAAGATCATTAAGAGAAACTTTACAATTTGGCTATTATTTATGTTGAACATAAACAAGAAAAGCTGATAAATCATTCTAATCTTATTGCAAAATTTGCAGTGGTGAAAGCTAGACGAAAGCCTTCATAAGGTATAAGTGTATTAACATTGCACTTTTGTCTCACAGGTTATGTAACGCGAATAGAATATAGTAAAAATAAGTGAATGTACATTGTAAAATTGCATGAAAAAGTTTCGTAAGAAGGTTTCATTTTTTTGTTCTTGCCTCAGGCCTCGCTGATGCAAGGGCAGGGCCTGGATTTACCTTTGAATTTCTATTATCTAGCTTAAAAATCACACAGCTGTAGGCGGTAGACCGCATTCTGCGACAACTTAATGTGCAATTGAAACCCTTACAACAAAAATTAGTCGTGAATCGGTAGAACTTATCCAAACTATAATTTTTTCCAGAATTTTCTGCTATAAAAATTATATAGGTTCTTGACGTTTCCAGCGTGAATATGCTCAAGTTTTCGGCGCTTCTGTCATCAGTTCAACAAAAATTACTATTAAATACATATTTTATTTTACCAGCTAAAATTTTCTACATATTTTTAGAAAGAGGTAAAATTGAGCTTAATAAGGTGAAAAGTCGATATTTCTCGGTGCTTCGTGCAAGACGCTATTAATGCATTGCACGTCTTTAGAAAAGTACAAAAGTGAGATTCAAAGGATGACATTATCGAAAATTTCTTGAAGAATAAAATATCGTAAATTTTTAACGCTTCGCACTAGATATAATTTATATTGCTTACGCTTAAAAAGCTATGAAATTCAGCTTAGCAGAATGAAAACATCGAAAACTCCCAGCGCTCCGTTTAAGACAATATTAATGAATTGCTTAAATTCATAAATTTGCGAAATTAAGCTTAAATGGATGTAAAAAATTTGAAAATTCTCTGGCTCTTAGCGCCAGATATAATTCCAGTATTAGTAATCTTCAAAGAGCTCCAAAATTGAGTTAAGATAAATAAAAATGACAAAGGACTCTCATAAAATGCACGTTTTTGTATTGAGTATCCTCTAAAAGACTGCAAAAATGAGTTTATAAAAGATAAAATGATACAACGTTTGACGATACCATAAGCAGTGATCGACCGGGTACCCGGGCCCGGCCGGTCATAGCAGGCCCGGGCCCGGGCCCGGCTGAAAACCACCGGGCCTCAAATAATTATCGTTAATATTTTAGACGTTTACTATTTCAGCTGTTGTCCGTATTTCTTATGAATTTGCTAGCCTGTGATTCTCTTTAAATCCATTTGCCTTACTTCTGCCCACCTGCTCATTATCATATACTTGTCAACTTCATATGTGCATTCATCTTCTAATCAACGCTTCAATCAGAGGCGTAGCCAGGCTTTTGGTTCGGGGGGCATACACAAACAAGTTTTTTAAGACTAATTTTGCATTGAATGTTAGTAACAATAAATAACATTGAATGTTAATGTTAGTATTTGATATTTTGCCTGATTTAGGCTATTAAATGCAATGCTGAAGCTGTACAAAAAGAAAGTACAATAACCAGCGGCGCCATGCACCGGAAAATTTTGACGTTTTAGCTCTTTAAACACAATTTATTCCGCTTAAATCAAACAGAACAGACAAATTAATTTCGGCGAACCCTTTTTCCTTTTCGTCCTCCCAAAAATCTCGCTGCACATGTACAATGAGGTTTTACGGAGGGGGCTGCAGTGGCGCGCTCAATCGCCCTCTAAAAAAATTTTGTAAAAAAACACCTTAATGTTAAATACTATCGCTAAAATTTTCGCAAAATCGGCCAAATCTCGGTTCTAAATTAAGCCCAAAACACTTAAAATTGATGAAGTCCTACATTGTACGAGATTTCTGGGCTGAAATGCGCTTTTAGACCTCTGCTAAGTATAAAGCGCAGCAAAGCGTGCTGCCAGTAAGATATAAAAAAGTTGTATCAATGACAATTTTGTTCTTATCGTTTTCAGGCTTATTTGTGGCTTTCTTATTAACAAGATATAATTCAAAAAACAGAAAATGCGCAAAAACATAAGAAAATTTGGCCATTCCTTTCACTTAAAATAGGATTATGTGTCCTGTCCTTGTGAAGAAAGACAAACAAAGCAAAGAAAAGACAAACTGGTACACAATCATTTTCGCACATTTACTGTTATGCATAACAAGCATGCGCAGTTTCATTCAACGAACAAATAGAGCAATAAATCACTAAAGTGATGTGAATTGATCGATTATTTTAGCTAATTTAAGCTTTTGAACTCATTCGATCTATATAACAATACGTTTTTGCCTTTTTGAACTCAATTTTCTGGACACAATTATTACACTCGAAAAATCAACAAAATTTCTGAAAAATTTGGGGGGGCATGTTGCCCCAATGCTCCCAACTACGCCTATGGCTTCAATACGTGTCCTACCCTATACACTACACAATTTCAATTGACGTCAATGTACGCTATAGTTTGAGTTCTAAAATCCAAACAGCACATCTTCTTTCCGACCATATCATAGTCACTGTTATGTCTGAATGCATAAATTTAATGCTCAATTTCCTTTAAATATCTACATGAAACCTTGTTTTTTTTCAAAACGTGCTTACTTGCACGTGCATTTTAATAATGGAATTGTGCGCTATTGTATTAAAAACTTTGTTCTTGCTTGGATAATGCTACAAAAATCCTTGCTAACTACTTAATTTATTTTTAGAAAGATTGAATAATTAACAGAGTTTAGAATTCAAAAATCTTCTTGATACAGCAGTAAGCCTTGCGTTTGACAAATAACAAATGTGAAATTGGTCTAAATATGTATCTTATGCATAACATTATATTGGAAGCAAGGCATGTTGTTACTATATAAGCCCGGGCCCGGGCCCGGTACCAAGCCCGGCAGCAAAGCCCGGGCCCGGGCCCGGTATTTTTTGAGCCCGGTCGATCACTGAGCTGAATTATGTGATCAAACAACGCAAATTACGGCAAAAAAGGTCGTTTTAGAGCGTAAAATTCATTCGCATCATATAAATTTTAAAAATTTTGGCGATCCCCTATGAAATAGAATACTGGATATGGAACTGACCGCGTGCATATATTAATTTCAACCCGTACGACTGAAATTGGGTTAAAGCTGAGTAAGCTAAGCTGAGGTTTAAACCTCATAACCATACATAGGCAGCAAGAAAATTCTGGGAGGCGGGGGGGGTGAAATCGTCCAAAATGCTACTAAAGTAGAATTCTGGGTCTACAGTAATCTGCAGGGGTGTTGTAAACTTCTGCAGGGGGTAAAAGTAAATCCCCAATCCCCCATGTGCACTCATAACTCGACTTTTTACGATTTGACGTACGATATTTGCAGCATTAAGGAGCAAATATAGGCCATAATAGCCCATCCGAACGCTATCGTATAAATCACTACTCAATGGTCGAATTGAACATATTATAGGTAGGCACAGGCCCGTATCCAGGGGGCGGGGGCCTGCCCCTCCGCCCCCGAAATGGGAAAAAATTTTCGTTTCTCCTAAGGGTCCCCCAAAGGAAAAAATGAAAAATTGGCGAAGTGCGTCTGAAACACCGCCAGAAATCGCTCAAATTTGAGTTAGACATAGAAAGCATGTCAATTTTTTTCTAGCGCTGTGCGCCGGATTCATTGTTTAGCTATAGTTTTTGCCTTCTAGCCCACTCAAAACAGCTCAAATTTATGTTATGACATCGAAAACATGAAATTTTTCTGGCGCTTCGCGCCGCATTTATTGTTCATATATCCTTTTGTCATTATCCGTATTGTTTTTCCTTTGTAAAGCACAATGATTAAGTGGAAAGGCAAGAGATAAGAAATAATTCGTCGACTAAGTGATGAAAAATCAGCTTAAACGATAAATTTGCTGTATAT
Source organism: Mermis nigrescens (assembly GCA_036768485.1). Taxonomy (NCBI): domain Eukaryota; kingdom Metazoa; phylum Nematoda; class Enoplea; order Mermithida; family Mermithidae; genus Mermis; species Mermis nigrescens. The sequence continues at coordinate 1,134,402 of JAVLUZ010000043.1, forward strand.
CAATATGAAATATAGTGAAAATTTTTAAATTTTTCTTTGAAATTTCCCTTCACCATCGTATAGAGCTCGCTGAGATACGCTCAAAACTGCCTTTATTTTCGCCCATCTCCTAATGGTTCTCGAGATATCTGGCCTCAAAAATTTTCGCCCCCCCCGAAATAAAATCCTGGATACGGGCCTGGGTAGGCATATGAATATGAAGTATACAGCAGTCCTGCTTTATACGCAGAAAAATAATTCAATTTTATCGAAAATAAAGAACAAGCCTAATTACAGAATCAAACTGATGCAAAAGAAGTAATGAAGTTGAATCTAAATCTTACGTCTGCCGTCTAATCCAAAGCTGAGCTTTGGCGAAACCTTTTATTATATCTTCAATGAATGAATCGGTAAGGAATGTTGGGCCGTCATCACCATTGGCTCTTGTTTCTTCGCGATAAAAATGCGTTACTATTACGGCCATCTAGAAAAGCATGAAAAAATCAATAGCGAATAGTAGGAAAAGTATTTCGACGCTTGAACACTGAGTATAGCAAACGATGTTAATAAAAAATGTAAGCGTAAGTTTTTACGTTACTATCAGAGAGAAAAAATATTTTCACTTTTTTTATTTTGATTATTCTTCTACTAAATCCAGGGTGGCCACTGATTTCCCAAAATTAAATTCCCGGGTTTCCCGGGTGATTTATGAGCAATTTCCCGGTTTTAAATCATGCTTTAAACGCACACTATATACGAAGAAGTGTCACGATTAGAACATCAAAAAGGATAAGGCACAAACAACTTTTAATCAAACAGATGCAAATATTACACGAAACGTTTTGGAACAATCATAATTTCTTTTTCAACGATGCTAACGAGTTGTCGATAGCATTTCTCCCAGCCTATAAGATAGTACAGTAGCGATTCTAGTGTGGCAAAACATGGTTTTCGATCTTTGGTGGTGTATTTCAGCTAATTTCTGGAATTCTCACGCCAGAAATTATTAAAAATTGACTGGAAACGACGCGAAGCGCCGAAAAATTTGGCATATTTCCATTCTAAATGCAAATTCTGCCATTTTAAAGATATATAGGATCAAAGGCGGATCTAGAATTTTCTTAACGGAGGGTATCCCAACTTTTCCAGAAAAAGTCAAAAATAGGTCCAAAAATTTGCACTTAATGCGCAAATTGCGTTTTTTCGGTGTTTTACATTGTATACTGTTACATAAAATCACCTGACGCAATATTTTTTCTAAAAATTTTAGAATGTTAGACAATTTTGCGCGAAAAAATCATTAAATTTCTTTGACTTTAACAAAAATCTGGCGCAAAACGCCGAAAAATGTGTGAAATCAAGGCGGATAGACGTCTAGAAGCATGATTTACTGCTTGATTTATCTGTATTTACAACAGCATTTGATGCGAAACATCGAAATTTTTAATTGAAAATAGAAGAACGCTATGCAAAAATAGATGTTAAAATCGTTTTGAAAGCAACATGAACAGTGGCTTCCAAGCAGTGTTTTTTTGTACAAGGTCTGTTTGTATATATACAAAGATGGTCCCTAAAAATCTTTGTACATGTTGTACACACAAATTTTTGGATACTATGATATAGTACGGTAGCGACTTTAGCGTGGTAAAAACAGAGTTGTTCGACCTTTGGTAATGTATTTTGGCTAATTCCTGGTTTATTGAGGGCGAAAATCATTAAAAATCGTCTTAAAACGGCGCGAAGCGCCGAAAAATTCGACACATTTCCTTTCGAAATGCGATTATAAAGATATATAGGACACACAATCCCTCATAACGGCGCGAAGCGCCGGAAATTATTGCGAATTGCAGACTTTTTTGCAGTTTTTGTATTCCCAAAAATCTTTGTACATCTACAAAGACGGTCCCGGAAAGTCTTTGTAAATCGGAAAAAATCTTTTCCGAATACAAAAAAAACGTGCTTCCATGTCGCCAAGAAAGTAAATAAATGTCATTAATAGGTATCATACGGCGCGTGGCGCGGCAAAAATTTGAGAAGTTATGGTCACTGACGGCCAAAAATAATTGCGAATTGCGTATCCATTCTTCATCTCGACAAACATTTTTGGCCAATAAGAGGGGAGGCGGCCGAACCCCCACCGTCCCCACTTAAATCCGCCCCTGCATAGGAAAAGCAATTGCTCATATCGGCGCAAAGCGCCGAAAATTTTTGGGTAAGTTATTGTCTTCCCAAAAACAGAGTTGTTCGACTTTTGATAGGGTATTTTAGCTAATTTCTAAGTCTCTAAGGGCAAAAATCACTAAGAATCGTCTTAAAACGGGGCGAAGCGCCCAAAAATTTGACATTTTTCCCTTTGAAATGCAATCTCTGCCATTATAAAGATACATAGAACACACAATTATTCATTTCGGCGCAAGCGCCGAAAATTTTTGCGAATTTCAGACCTGTTTTGCAATTTTAGTCTTCCCAAAAATCTTTGTACATGTACAAAGACGGTCTCGAAACACTGTTTTTTTTGTAAGAGCCTATTTGTACATGTACAAAGATCTCCGGAAAAGTCTTTGCACGAGCGAAAATTTTTTTTGTACATATAACGTATAGATATGCAATTGAATGTACACATTTTTACATACTACTAGATTGTTATCTGTGACCCGCACGCTTCGCAAAAAGTGTAACTTTGTCCTATATTCAGCTGGTTATATTAGTTCGGCCCGAAACGCTAAAATTTTCATGAGTCTTAGGTTGAAATTACACATAAAATTCGACTCAGCAAGTTAAAATGACTTGTGTTACACAATTATAAATAATAAGCGGTTGCAATCAAACCTGGGCGTGGGGGTTTGGGGGGTATGCACCCCCAGAAACCAAAATACTCCCCCCAGAATTCAATTTTTGAAATTTGTTTCGTTTTTTTCGCAATTTTTTGATGCCAATGGATAGTGCTTGATAAGAAACGTCGAAAAATGGTGTTTTTTCGCCATACCACCATTTTTAAGGCCATTTTTCGACCTTCAAAAAATCTTGCACCCCCACCCAGAATTTTCTTGCTGCCCACGTATGGTTGCAATGTGCTGACTGAATCTCATAATAGACACAAATTTGCTTATGAATTTAATGCAACGCAAAGATAAAAGAGTCAATTTTATCTTCAAACGGCAGAAAACAGTGCAAATTTGTTTAATAGTTCTTTTTTCTGCATAAAATCTTTATAAAACAGTGGAAATAGATGTAAAAGATGCTTCAATCTGTACAAAGATTCTTACAGATAGATTTTGGAGAGTTAAATGCCCGCGCTTGGAGCTAAATAGAATGTAATTATGATACTCGGCGCGAAGCGCCGAAAATTTTTAGAAAGTTTGCTAAAAAAATACTCCAAAAAACGTTAAAATTACTATTACTTTGCCCCGAAAAGTCTACGTACATTGTACAAAGATGGCTCCGAAAATTTTTGTACGAGCCTCAAAATCTTTGTCTCGTACAAAAAAAAAACATTGTCCCGAAAAGTCTTTGTACATCGGGAAAAATCTTTGTCGAGTACAAAAAAACACTGTTGCAAAAACGTCTTAGCGAACAATAGTACAAATAGCTACTAGCTATATCAAACAAAGAGAATACACAAATGGCAATCAACGATGTGACAATGGGCGAGAAGAAAAACGGAAATAAATGCTACATGATAAAATATAAAAAGACGTAAACTAGTATGATACTAAAAGCGTTAAAAATGTAACATTGTTATACTATTTATTCAATATTTTTGGCCTCCAAAAACTGAGTTCAAACTAAATTTCTTGACGAAATTCCCGGGTTTTTCCAAGGTGCCCGAAAAATTCCCGAGCTTTTCCCGGATTCCCGGGGGAGTGGCCACCCTGTAAATCTACACTGTGATACTGATCACTCACCAGCTTATGAGTTATCAGACGTATTTCTGATACTTTATCTATAGCAAGCGTCTTAGCAATTGGACTAAGGTAATCATTGATCGCTTTTATATCAAATAAGTCGCATAGCAAAATCAGCTGCCTGAAAATAATTAAATGGGTCAGCACCTTACATGGACAGCAGCCAAATTCTGGGTTCTTAAGGCGTTAAACTAGCAAAAATTCAAAAAGACATGATAAACATTCGATTCCGGGAGTCTATCGGTTTTGGGGGTCTAACAAATTCTTCGAGTCCCCCACGCGACGCCCATGCGTGGTCAAAATCAGTCTGCAGTCTAGTCCACACCCCCTCCACAATTTTCGAGAAAATGAGGCATAAGGGGAGCCAAAAATATTCGAAACAACAAACGTACAAGTCAACATACATCTTTTTGCAATTTTATCACTTTTTCCAGTTTTAAAGACCACTTTAGATACAAAGCTCCCTGGTTAACGACAAGCCGGCCATGCTGTCCACATGTATGCTTAATAGGAAGGCAGCGGATACCCGAACCCGCTATTTATCGCTTCTTTTTGTACCCGCACCCGCTATTCCAAAATTTTGCTACCCGCAGCCGCTAAAAAATTGTGATAAAGCAGCGGGTGGCGGATAATAATAATAAGAATTTACGAAAAGACAACACGATTCTGAGGCAGTGGCACCTTAATAAAACAACCAAAATGTATCATTCTCTATTCATGTAGCAATTTAACCACAGAAACATCTATTTTTGCATAGTTTTCTTCTATTTTCAATTTAAAATTTCAATGTTTTGCATCAAATGCTATAAATACAAGAAATGAAGCAGTAAATCATGCTTCTAGACACGATATTTTCCATATTCGGCAAAGATTTTCCGCGATGACAAAGACTTTTTGGGACCGTCTTTGTACATGCACAAAGATTTTGGGAAGACATAAATTGCGAAAAAAGGTCTGAAATTCGAAAAAATTTTCGGCGCTTCGGCGCCGAAATGAGTAATTGTGATCTAGATATCTTTATGATGGCAGAAATTGTATTTCAAAAGCAAAAATGTCAAACTTTTCGGCGCTTTGCGCCGCTTCATGACGATTCTTAGTGATTTTTGCCCTTAGAGACCCAGAAATAATCTATAATACACTACCACAGTTGGACAACTCTCTTTTTACCGCACTCAAATCGCTACTGTACCATATTATAGTGCCCGAAAATTTGTGCGTACAAACAGGCACGTAGCTGGCCCTTTATTTGGGGGGGCAACACCAATTTTGAGGGTCTAAGCCAAGAAGAGCACAAAATAACGTGTAAAAAGTATCATTTTTCCGGTTTCTTCTGAATTGGGGGGTCCGGACCCCCCATTCCCCCCAGCTACGTGCTGCGTACAAAATGTACAATGACTTTTGGGGATGATCGTTTTAGATGTACAAACGGACATTGTACAAAAAAACACTGCTTCTAGACGTCTATCCGCCTTAATTTCAGAAATTTTCGGGCGCATCACGCCAGATATTTATTGAAGTCGAAGAAATTTATTGATTTTTTCGCACAAAATTGTCGAAAATTTTAAAATTTTCAGAAGAAATTTAGCGTCAAAAGTGATTTTATGTAAAAGTATACAATGAAAAACACCGAAAAAACGCTATTCCGCGCGTTAAGGGCAATTTTCGGACTTTTTTGACTGTTTTTGGAAAAGTTGGGATACCGCCCGTCTTGAAAAAATCCAAGATCCGCCCCTGATTGAGAGCGTATTCCGCAAATAAGAAGACAATCAGCTTGAAGATTAATACGAATTTTACACACAGTAAATAACTGCATTAAGCGGAAGAAAAAACGGAGCATTTTTAGCCCTATTTATCTTATGCTACATCTCACTGCTAAACCCGCCACCCATACCCGCTATTTTTAGAGTACGACACCCGCACCCGCTAAAGCAGAATTTTGGCATCCGCAACTGATATTCCAAAAATGTGAAACCGCTGCATCCCTAACGCTTAACAAACTAAAGGAATGATTGGCGTTCACACGAGGAAAACATAGTTAAACAAGTAAAAAGACAGGCCGTTTTTAGTCGCAGCAAGAAGATCACCAAGTCGTTTGAAATGAAACTGTTTTGCACATTCATGTCATAAACAAATGTAAAATCGGCTGCTCGATTTACACTATTTGCTTCCAAATATTCTTGCTGAAAACGCAATCGTCTTAGTTTGCGTAATTATGTGAACATGACTCGATATGCACTGCGAGAGCAGGAACGGATTTAAGGAGAAGCGGCCTCCAATCGGATAAAAATAGTTAGCGAGATAAACAATGGATATGTATTGCAACGATTTTTGGTCGTCAGTGTTCATAATTTCTCAAATTTTTCGGGCACTTTGCGCCGGATAATAAGTATTAATGATTTATATATATATTCTTGGCGACCTGTAAGCCATTTTTGACTCATGGAATAAAGCTTTTAAAATAATAAGACGATTTCAAAAACTTTAACTTCTACGTCAAATTGCATAAATACAGGAAATTGAACAGTAAATCTAGCGTCTGAACATCCTTCCGCCTAAATTTCACAAATATTCCGGCGCTTCGCGCTAGATTTTCGCTAAAGTCAAGGAAAATTCATGATTTTTTGCACTAATTTCGGGAAAATATTGCGTCAATAGTGATTTAAAATAAACGTCGACGATATAAAAGGCCAAAAAAAAACTATTTCACATGCGAAGAGCAAATTTTTGGATCTATTTTGAACTGTTTTTCGGAATATTTGGGATGCATTCTCCCAATAGGAAAATCCTAGATCAGTCACTGAGGGGGAGAGTGGGTAAGAGGACCGCCCTACTATAATATTTTAGAAATAATGTAGGGATCTGATGGGAAATACATAAGGCAAAAGTAAGATCAAACATAAAAAGCAGATCAGCACTTTTCTGCAAAAATATTCGAAATTGATCAAGAAAAATTGCGAGCATCTATACCAGTTTTTGAGATCATTTTACCCAAATATATAGCTCTAAGACTAATCCACAAAATCGGCCAACTTGTGCATGTAATTGCGTGACGGACTTCAGCCATTGAAACTTGTTCATAAAACGTATTGAACATATTTGGAAATCTATCACGACACATATGTTCAAAGAATGTACCATTAAAGGGTCAACAAGTGTTAAAAGCTAGTACTTTACTGTTCACATATTAGTATTTGCAGAGAAGAAGCAGGGATAAGCAAGTCAAAATTTACTGAGCAAAACTCTGGTATGTGTGTACATCAATAAGCGAGCTTATCGGGAAGTTTTTTCTAAAATTTAAAGTCATTATCACATAGAAACTTTGATACATATATCATGTATAATACAACAATAATCGACTTGACTTAAAAGTATCCTTGTATGATGCTTAAACATAAATTACGAGATAAACCGGCCCTAATCCTGGCCCGTATTGTTATAGAAAAGCAATGAATACATAAGTTAAATTAAACAATTAGGCAAGTACGTGTTAACAAAAAAATTAAGACGATCTTACTCGGCTAACAAATATCTAAAACGCCAATTCCTCTTATTCTCCGTTTGTAAGAAACCGGCCAAGTGGGCCAATATAGGCGCCCTGTCATTTTTGTCCAATATCTTAAGAGTGAAAATCGAACAAAATAAACCAATCGCATTTTACCGGTAAAAAAATCAACCCGCATGCAAAATAACTACAATTGGAAACATACTGAAATAAACTTACATATGTACTTTTATGTACATATGCATTAATGTATGTACAAACAAGTACAAGCACATATGTACAGATGCGTGCAGGTTGCCTTGCTACGGTGTACTGAAAATGTGCTAAAGTTTTAGCTTTCCTCCATTTTGTCAAGTTTTTCGAGTTTCAAGACATGGAATTTCCACGTTTTCCTAATCGAGAATCCTTTTCTCTAAATCTTAATTCATTTCGTCTTAGTTTTTTTGACTTGGGCTCTAAGTTTTGGGAGATCAGCCTCATGCTTTTATCAATAGATTTCAATCTGTGCTAATGTAAAATGTATGTATCTAGTTACGACTCTCAACATTATTTTGACTTTTCAGAACGCGGTTTGGAATTACAGGCTAAATTGAACTAAAAAGAACAAAAACTAATGAAAGAGGGCGCATGGCCCATACTGAAAATTAATTGAATTTGAAAATGCATAAAAGCTGTTTAAGGCGACAAAAAAGCGTTATTTCTTTTGAAGGCTGAATCGACGACAGAATGCTAAGAAATATCTTAAGAAAATTTGATAGATTTTTTAGCACGCCAATTCTGATTTCATCCGAGTCGTGCAAAAATCCAGTAAAAACCGGAAGTAAATCCTTTGTTGTTATGTCAGTGCCAAGGTTAGCGGCTAATTCGTGAATGGAAAAAGCAAGCGAGCGTCTGACTTTCACCTAAAAAAATTATTGATTGTAAAATAAGGCCAAAAAATAAATATGTACTTAACTACGTGAAACAAATGAAAATTAAAACAGAAAAATAGAAAACGGAAAATACCGCTGAATCCGAAGCCAATGTAAGATAAGTTGACCGGATCAGTGGCCAATTTTTAGCTCCGAGGGTCGAAGCGACGGCGGGAAAACTGAAGGCACAATGGAGAGATATGTCACTTTCAATATTCCGCGCTTGTTCTGGTTGAACCATGGACAAAAATTCGTCCAACAACTCATGCGGAATGATGTCCTACGCATTAAACAGTCAAGTAAATCTCGCCGCAAAAATAATGCACAGCACTGCAAGCATAACTTGCATATGACAATGTTTTAATTTCGAAACCTTCATATAAAAACATTTGTAAAGTCCTTAATTAGCAAATCTTAAGCTTTCTATTGACATCATCTAGGTTGCATACATACCTGACTGGGCGAATCCTCCACTTCGTTACTTCTGCTAGAGCTCGCCATCAATGTACTTGCGTCGATTTCTGTGCGGAAAAATGAGGCAACTTTTGATTTGTAATAAGTATGCAATGCATACCATAATAAGAAATAATACAATGAATTGTTGAGTAAACCGGAGCCCATGTTGGATAATCTAATAATAATGTCATTCTTATGAAGAGGCGAATTGAAGGGATTCAATTATGCACTGAATGTAAATTGTAAAATAGAACAAAATGTTTAAAGTGTCAATTATCTAAAGATTTTCGAAAATGTCAAGCAGTAGATTTCAAGGATTCACAGGCACGTAGCTGGCCCTCCTATTTTGGGGTGACCAACACCAATTTGGGGGGGTCTAAGCCAAAAATAGCACAAAATAACATGTAAAAACTCCTATTTTTCCGTTTTTTCTAAATTTTGGGGGGTCCGGACCCCCAGTCCCTCCACAGCTACGTGCCTGAGGATCCAAGCTCGGTGGTATAATATTTGAATCATTTACGATTTCAGCATCAACATTAATTTCTCGATATTCTCAATAAGAATCAAATATATAAGATTAGTCACAAGAGTTTATGTTACAAATTAAAACAAGATTACGTCTACCCGCTCATCAAAACTCAGAATCCAAACATCAAATAAAACGTTTTTGTAGTATTTTGAACATTTTCCGGTCTATATCAATTAAGACATATAGTAATACCAGCGCCGTATCCAAAATGTTATCACACGTGAAGGGTGGCAAACTTTGAAGTTCGATATCTCGAGAAACATGAGGAAAGGCGAAAGTAAAGGCACTTTTGAACGTTTCCCGATGAGCTCATATACAAGGGCGAAAAAATTTAAAAAATCCAAAAAATTTTGTTTTCTTCTTTCAGAATCATGTATATACACAAAATCTATCATTGAAACTGTCTGCATAACTGAGTCTCATCATTTTATTCATGAACAGCTTCTCTACTTCTGCTTTTGCATGCAGTCTTTGTAATTTGCAAACAAAAACAACACAGAAAATGAAAAATCTGGCGCAAAGCGCCGGAATAATTTGACATGTTCTCCATGTCTAACATGACTTTGAGCGATTTAGAAGACAAAAACGTACATGAACAATAAATCCGGCGCGCAGCGCCAGAAAATTTTGACATTTTTGTCCTTTTAAGTTTAATTAAGCTGCTTTCGGAAAATAAGCCATATATTAATAACAACTAGTGCAAAGCGCCAAAAATTTTCAACATTTTTTCGTTGAGGCTCAATTTGCAGTTTTCCAAATATAAGCCATACAAATTATATCTAGCACATCGCCCCGGAAATTTTCCATACTTTCATTCTTTTAAGCTCACTCCAATAGGTTACCAAAGATAAGCAACGCAAAGATAATTCTGAACATTTTTATGCTCTTTTCGCAACTTTCTGAAGAATACAAATGCAATAAATTTAGCCTCACGAAAAATTCTATCGCAGAAAAGATTCAAATGTAGTATTTAGTAGTCTTAATTGAATTCATGACGCGAAGCGCCGAAAATTTGAGCATTTGCATACCGAGGAACGTCAAAAGCCTATATAGTTTCATACCTCAAAATTTTGAAAAAAATTTCAGGTGGGGCAGGGGCATTCCTTCCTCTGGATACGGGCCTGAGTGATACCCTTGTTAATTTTAGCAACGGTTAATTCTAAACAGATCTTCTTCATAGTCATCGTATGATATATCGAATGCATCTTCCATGTAGATAGATTGATCGTCGCAAGTCGTAGCATCACTCTCCTACATAAATCATTCAGTTCAATTTTTGATCGATTTCCACGAAACCTTTTTTACGACTTATAATTCTCGAATCGATGTAAATCAATAAGAAAATCGGTTTAAATTGATGTAACAATCAAGAGATTTAGCGAATCAACTAAGAGGCAAGAAAGGAATAAGTTTTGTTGCGTACTTGTATTACAGTAGGTTGCTTCGAAGAAACATTTATACCTACTTCGTTGAGCGCTGCAAATTCTTTCTACGCACAAGTTTTTTGAAATTCTCCGAATCAGACTATAATGAAATACCATCTGTTGACCAGTGGCGGATCTAGTATTTGCGTAAGGGAACAGGAGGATGGCATAAATGAGCAAGGGCGGGGTACAGGTGGGTATTACCCGAACCCTCAGCTTTAAAAAACTGATAGCCGTGCAGCGGTTTTGGCCGAAAAACCATTGCTGTATAGCCTTTTTGGGCTCAGAAAATTAGCTATACAGCCTTTTTGGGCTCAGAAAACTAGCTATATACTATTTCGAGTTCAGAAATGCTATTTACTTGTCATTGTGGACCTCTGGATTAGAAATCCGACATCTTAACCACTCGACGATACCAGTGTACATATGTTGCAATTTGTTATGTTTTTCAGAGGATTATTGCGTTAGGCATAGGCTTAGTAACATGCATTCATATTGCTCTGCTCGCTTCGCTCTTGCTTGTGCATTCACATTGATGCCAGCACATGGGCTGAGCCTAAGGCATAAATGGAGCAAAACTTGCTCAGCTCGCTTTGCTCGCTCCACAATTTTCGCTCCATTTATCTCAGGCTTAGCCCATGCGCTGGCATCAATGTGAATGCACATAACTAAGCCTAAGCCTTAGACATTGGTAACCCCGCTCAGTCAATTCCCCGACTCACTTTTGTCACATTTAAGGTAATTTCACTCGCTTATGTGTTGAAGATTCGTGCTATTAAAAAGGTCATAAATGTAATCAGCGCATGCAAAAACCTATAAAATCTGTGAACATGCGCTACTATTCGAGTTTGCTGCAAGCAAAGTGGCCGCACACACAAAAGGTAGGTGTGCACCAGGCACAGTAGTACCGCTATTTCCTCGACTCCAAAAGGAAATTGATAGCTATTTTTAGTCCAAAAGGCTACATAGCTAGTTTTCTAAGATAAAAAGGCTATATAGCGAATGTTCTGACCCCAAAAGTACTATAGAGCCGTTTTTACAAAGCACATAGCTATTTAGCAATTTTTGGTTTTCACTCCCATCTGAAAGTTTGACTTGCCCACCCATGAGGGCAGTACCCCAATTTTTTCCAAAACAATCGAAAATAGGTTAGAAAATTCGCTCTCTTCAACCAAAATTGCATTTTTTGGCGTTTTACGTTGTTTGCTTTTATTTAAAATTATTTTGGATGCGACAATTTTACGCAAAATTTTAAAATTTTCGACGACTTTGACCGAAAAGACTTTAGCAAGAATGTGGGGTGAAGCCCCAGAAAATCTTTCAAATTTATGAAGTAGGACATCAAGAGATTTGAAATGCAACTGTATTTCCTGTCTCTGTAGGATTTAATGCTGAGCGTTGAAAATTTTTGACAATTATGCTTAAAAATGAAAGAAAAATATGTTCAAAAACCTGATTATGTTCCAGAAATCGGTTTAAGAGTCATGAAAGTGATAGCTGCTACGTATATATGTAATATAGAAAAAAGGATTGATGACCATCACATCAATTTTAACAGATTTAGTAAAAGCTTTTTAAACAAGTAGAAAACATATTTTCTCAAACGACTGACCTGCTCATTGCATTTAACGGACTTCTGATTTGAGTCATTGCCAAAATAATCTTTTTTCTCGGGGCCCGGAAGACAAGGGCTGACACGAAGGCGACCGAACACCTTCAACGACAGGCGATGCGCTATAAACGTGAAACAAAAATGAAAAAATGAAGAAAACAACAGAAAAAAGAAATTGTTACACGAATGTGAAACGCCAGCGGCGTCCGCCTCGTTTTTCCTTGACGGTTGTTTCGTCAAACCTTCCTCGAACTTGTAGTCGCTTCCAATACAAGCCGTAAAATCATCAAATGCTTTCACTGCCTTCCTCGAATCGCCTTGAAAATGTTTCTCTGCCATCCGAAATGGCAAAACTCTGTCTGTAAAAAGATGTACACATATGTATGCACAGGGTGTTTCGAAATGATCTACTCCAACATGCTTATAGGTTGGATACAACAAAAATTAATTATACCATATTGTAGAAAATTTAATTCCACGTTTATTGGTGTTTGTTTAATTGAACAAGATTCAACTTTTGTTGTTTCATTGCCCAGAAACAAAAAACTTTAAAAAATTTAATAATCCTGCAAATATAATTATTATTTTTATCATCATTGGCATCCTATCACGGTTTAATTCTTTATGCAAGATTCAATTTAAAGACGTCCTTGACCGCCTTCCTTGTGCATGAGTGTCTCAATCACAGATGCACAGCCTAGCAGATTTTGGGGGTCAGCCAGTCTGGGGAGCACACCTGGGCAATGCCCCATATCGGCCCATCATCAGGACGGGCCGAACCAAAAGTTGGACGAGGCGAAGGGGTAACTTGGACGGGGCTATGTTTTGTACAGGGAGAAAATTTTTGGAGATAATTTAAGGAAATGCTAGATGCAGTATATCATGATCACTTTCCAAAACATGCACAGGAACCATCTTATTACACTGTCGACACCTTGTTCATGGATGGACCCACCTTTTTCAGTGACTGACCCACTCATTAAGCTGAATGACCCACCTTCTTCAGGCAAAGACCCACCTTTTTTCAGGGACAGACCTACCTTTTTCAGAGTCTAGGGACCCACCCACCCTTTTGGCTGGAAGTTGGACGGGCGAACCGTCAGCGATTGCCCAGGTATGCTGGGGAGGATCAAAAATTGAGCTTATTGGGCCAAAATGACCTCAAAAACTGGTATAAGCGTTGAAGTAGCGTTAAAACCACGTTGTTACACTGTTTCTGGTCAATTTTAAGCCCTTTTCATTAAATTTTCAATTTTCAATAATTTTTGGCATCCATTTTGCCTCATTTTTCACACAAAATTTTCCATTTTTGCATTCTGGGGGGTCTAGACCCCCCAGACCCCAACGCGCATGTCTGGTCTCAACTCTGTCCATGAGAATCGGACCCAGGTCTCATGTCCGGTTCTAGTCAAGACTATTACCAGGCCACAATCGTTGTCCCAGAATTGCCCTAGTTTCAAGAAATTTTAATTTTGTGAGTGAAAAATCATATCGGCGGGCAAGAATCGAAAACACGCAAAATCAAGAGGAGAAAAAGTCAAATTCTAAATTTATTTTGAAAACGTTTCCAAAGTTTACACTAAGTTGTAAACAGAAGCATTAGAAAGATATGACTAAAGGCATAATTGAATTCTCTACAAGAAGGTTTATCCATACATATACATAATAGGGGACATAGGCGCATCCCCCACCCAGATTAGGAAGTCCCCCCATCCAACCAAAGCCAGAAAATTTTTGACCCCCCTGATTTTTTGAAAAAGAATCGAGCCAGAAAATTTTTGACCTCCCTGATTTTCTGAAAAAGAATCGAATTTTTGACCGATTTTAGGTGTTTTTTGGCCATTATTAGACAGAAATTGGAGCTAATTTACACCCCTCCCCTTCCCCCTAAAGATGGGTGGCCAGGACCCCAAATTTCGAGCCATTACATGCATATGTAGATCTAATTTTTAAACTAATCTAGGAATATATTTTCTCAGAGTGCAGATCATTTCAAAACACCCTTTATGTTTTTTGCTGACTTAAAGTCAAAAATTCTAAAATGCTTTAAATGCTGGGTAGAGTGTGGAATAGTCGACGTTTTTAGAGAAGGGCATAAACGATCTTCTATTTTTGTTCAAAATAGCGAAAGATACGTAAATAAATGCAAGCTCTTAGATTAGATTACTTAATTAATAATTAATAATTTAATTATTGACTAGATTCGCATGAGCAACGCACCCACTTTTATTCTTGAGCAGTAGCCAGCTTTTTGCATTGGCACAAAAGCTTGTTTACTCATTTAGATGATACGGCAAATTTATTCATGATTTAACGTGGTCTAGTTTTTTGTCAACATAACGCGGAAGAACAAATACTGAAAATTAAATAATTTGAAAAATATATTATAAATGAGAGGAAAAATTGATTTGAGAAAGGGGCAACCAATAAGAATCGAGGTAGCAGGGGGCCAACTGCGCGCAATAAGCGAAACAGCGTTTTTTCGGCGTTTTACAATGTATACTTTTACATTAAATCACTTTTGACGCAATATTTTTTCTTGAAATTTTAAAATTTTCGACAATTTTGTGCTAAAAATCACTAAGATTCTTTGACTTTATCAGAATTCTGGCGCGAAGCAGTTTTTTTGTACAAGGTCCGTTTTACATGTACAAAGATGATCCCCAAAAGTCTTTGTACATTGTGTACACACAAATTTTTGGGTACTATAATATGATACAGTAGCGATTTTAGTGTGGTAAAAAGAGAGTTGTTCGACTTTTGGTAGTGTATTTTAGCTAATTTATGGGTCTCTAAGGGCAAAAATCACTAAGAATCGTCTTAAAATGGCGCGAAGCGCCTAAAAATTTAACATTTTTCCTTTCGAAATGCAGTTTCTGCCATTATAAAGATAAATAGAGCACACAATCAGTCATTTCGACGCGAAGCGCCGTAAATTTCTAAGAATTTTAGACCGTTTTAGTAATTTTTGTCTCTCCAAAAATCTTCGTACATGTACAAAGACGGTCCCGAAAAGTCTTTGCACATCGGGAAAAATCTTTGCCGAATACAAAAAACCATGGCGCGAAGCGCCGAAAATTTTGTGAGATTAAGACGGATAGACGTCAAGAAGCATGATTTACAGCTTGATTTACTGTATTTATAGCATTTGATGCGAAACATCGAAACTTTTAATTGAAAATAGGAGAAAACTATGCAAAAATAGCTGTTTCTGCTGCTAAAATTGTTTTGAAACCTACATGAACAGAAAATGGCTTCCAGGTGGCCAAGAAAGTAAATAAATGTCATTAATAGGTATCATCCGGCGCGTAGCGCCGAAAAATTTGAGAAATTATGGTCACTGAGGGCCAAAAAATAATTGCAAATTGTATATACATTCTTTATCTCGCCAAATATTTTTGGCAAATGGGGGCGCCCCCCCGCCCCCTTAGATTCAAGCCTGCTTGCAGCGCCAGCTACAAGCGTTCCATCGTTACTACTTAAGGCCTACGCATGATCTTTTTCTTGTAGCGCAAAGAACCTGTTCCAAAATTCTTTAATATGAAAAGCTTAATTTCATGGTATCTAATGGGTGGTGACTAAAATTTGAGGCAAATGCTGTAATGTACATAACTCTGTTAAAAACCCAACCATTCAATTCAACCAAACAGCGTTAAAAAGTTATCAATGCAGGCTACTTTCGCATGTCAAACGAAGATTCAACATCTTTTTGGTAGAGAGAGTTTAGTCCGCAAGGGATGCCATTTATGGAAATAAGTTTTAAACTCAGTTTTACTTCCTTCAATCAATTCTTCACTAGGTTTTACGACTGATCATTCATTTCGGCTTCCATCAATCACTGCACACCATCTTTTCTAAGTTAGTCAAGTTTTAAAGGCAAATATTGAGGTTTATCGTCCTTATCATCAAAATTTATACCGTTTTCATACAAGTTGTTGACGACTTATTTTGTATAATGAGATGATGTCAGGTTGGGTTAGGAGCATACATGCACAGCATGGGAATTCTGCGGGGGAGGGGGTGAAAACCTAAAGTGCCTTTTAAGGGCTCAAAAAATGGCCGGTACGCGTTAAAAACCATCGTGTTTTGGCGTTTCTGACGATACTCTATCCTTCTAGAGCATAAAATCATGACAAAAATTTTGAAAACGTCGAATAAATTGACCAATATATCGCTTAAAACATGAATATATTGCGCGAAGCGCCGAAAATTTGGCGATTTTGAGCAAATAGATAGCCAAAAACCCTTAAAAAGACAATTTTTCTACCAATTTTCAGGTAAGTTTAGGAAACTTTTGAAAAATCGCCAATTCTAGGGGGGGGGTGAAAATTTTTTTGCGGGGGGTTAAAAATGATTCTGCGGGGGTGAAACCCCCCAAACCCCCAAGATCATGTATGGTTAGGAGGCACAACTGTTAACCAAATGATATTTTTAGGAAAGAGGTACCAACTAATCTTTTATATTATAATGTTCTAAATACGTGCACGCTTTAGCTGATAGCCATTCTGGAAGCAGCTACATATAAATGAACGCGAAATTCTGTGAGGTAAAAATAGCTCCCCAGACCATCAGTCTTTCATCAAATTTATTCGAAACCTTGAACCTAACACTTTATGGAGCATATTTGTAGTGATCGACCGGAGATCCGGCTCCGGCTCCGGCCTCCGGCAAAACCGGCCATTTTTTCCACTCCGGTGCTCCGGCCGGAGGACATCCAAAAATCGGCTGGAGAATTTTTTTCGTTTTTTTGCATAGTGACCGAAAGTACTAATTTCTGACATTATGCTTGTTAAATTTAGTCAGAGCACAATATAATATCAGAAAAAGGAAATAACACCAAATAAATTGTCTATCACCACCACAATCGTAAAATATTTATTTTTAGGAAAGAAACGAAAATGAAAATGAAACAAAAATTGTGAAAAACGCTGCAGTAAATTCCTGTTAACACTGAAAGTCATAGGGTACCATAAGATGCAGTCTGGCCTGCACTGCACATGCTATACTGATTTTCCAGATAATGTTGCTGTCCATTCTGTACGTCATATTCGCGGTTCACTGAACATAATATAGTATGTAACGTACCTATGTATATACGGTCATACACAATCATGCTTTAACATCAGATATTGCCTATTGACGCTTTATTTAGGGCAGGCTAAGGAGAAGACAGCTTTTTTCTTAATAAAAGCATTAAATAAAATTTTGTTGAATGTAGTCCATTTTACCAGTTGCGGATCTAGAATTTTCCTAAGGGTGCGGTATCCATACTTTTCCAAAAACAGCCAAAAATAGGTCCAAAAATTTGCCCTAAAAGCGCAACATAGCGTTTTTTCAGTGTTTTACATTGTATACTTTCAAATAAAATCACTTTTGACGCAATATTTTTTCTTAAAATTTCAAAATTTTAGACAATTTTAAGTGAAAAAAATCATTAAATTCCTTTGACTTCAACAAAATCCTGACGCGAAGCGCCAGAAAATTTGTCAAATTAAAGCGGATAGATTTCAAGAAACATGACTTATTGCTTGATGCGAATTTTACACCTTTTTAACAGTTTTTATCTTCCCAAAAATCTTTGTGCATGTACAAAGACGGCCTCGAAAGGTCTTTGTACATCGGGAAAAATCTTTGCCGAACATAAAAAAAACCGTGCTTCTAGGTCGCCAAAAAAGTAAATAAATGTCATAAATAGGTATCATCCGACGCATAGCGCCAGAAAAATTTTGAGGAATTATGGTCACTGACGGCCAAAAATCATTGCAAATTGCATATCCATTCTTTATCTCGCCAAATATTTTTGGCCAATGGGAGAGGGGCGGCCGCCCCCGCCGTCCCCTTAAATCCGCCCCTGTATTTCATATAAGTAACTAGCTGATATGCAGTTAAGATGCATGTGCACTATGGTCTCGGTCTTGGTCCCAGAGATGTCCCATCTATCCGCACGTGTAAAATTATATTTCTCCAGCTGGCTCGGCTCCGGCTCCGGCCGGAGCAACATGGTTCAATCCGGCTCCGGCCGGATCTCCGGCTCCGGCCAGTTTGGCCGCTCCGGTCGATCACTACATATTTGACATATATCAAGATCTTATGTACGATAGAAAAAAACAATTGGGTCATAAATTGTTCGATAATAAGTGATCTATTGTTGTTCCGATGTGCAGAAAACAGAATTTATACAAACGCTTCCATAAGGCTAATGATGGCATACAATTCTTAATCAAATCATACGAAAGAGCAACCACATTGCACACGTACACTCAGCATGTCACGCAAAAATAACCAAACTGGATTTGCAAATCGATTCACTTCCTTCCAAAACAGTAATGGACAAACTTTGCCTCAAATTTTAGTCATCACCATAGATGCACAGCGTGACCGATCTCCGGGGGGTCAACCAGTCTGCAAAAAGTCAAAAAATAAAGCTTTTTTGGGCCAAAATGACCTAAAATACTGGTATAAATGCTTAAATGGCGTTAAAACAACGTCATTACACAGTTTCTCATCGATTTGAAGCACTTTTGAAGAAAATTTCCAATTTTCAACCGTTTTTGACCTTGACTTTGATTCATTTTCTCAACAAAATTTCCCATGTTTCCATTCTGGGGAGGGGGGGTCAGGACCCCCAGCGAAGCCCCCGCACGTGCATGTCTGGTCACCACCCGTTGATTTAACTGATAAACACTAGGTAGTGTGATGATATTCGCCATTTCATCAAAATCATCAGACGATTCTGAGGCAATAGCCAGAGTTTTGCATTCCCACAAAATCTTCTACAAATAAAAATAACAGTTTTCTTTACAATCTTCCTGCAACAAATAAGCTATGCATATTATTTCCAAAAAAAATTGCAGCTCAGGGGCGACTGCCTGGTTGTTGCGTTCAAATACGTAGTAACTTAATACTTAAATTTATGAAATTTTAATCACTTCACTACATTAAGATATTTAATCAATTTATGTACTGAAGAAATTAAAAACAATCATCAAAATACTCGAAGAAGGCGCCAATAAGTCATTCGTAGCATTCGAAGGGCCAACAGCCAGCAATTCATCGGTAGGTGACGTCAACGTAGCAAAAGGCATATGGCGCTCCATAAACAGTTGTAAGCCGCCGCCGTCGACTAACGATTTAGTGACGTCATCAGTGGCGACGTCACTTAATTGCGGCAAGGGCGCTCGCCAAAATTTGAACGACGCAAACGACCACTCATCAACGTCTTCGCTGTCAAATTTGATAAACGTTGGCCGACTAGGGCCTTCAGTGCTGAATAATATTGCAAGTAAGTACTTACGGTTTTTTGTATTTGGCAAAGATTTTTTCCAAAGTACAAGGACTTTTCGGGACCATCTTTATAAATGCCCAAAGGTTTTTGGGAAGACAAAAATTATAGAAAGGTATAAAATTCCCAAAAATTAGCAATTGTCTGTTCTACGCGGGCCCTTAACCAGGATTTTATTCCGGGGGGGCTCAAAATTTTGGTAGTCAAATATTTCGAGAATCATAAGGCGTTATGCAAAAGCAAAGGCGGTTTTAAGCGTTTCTTGATGAGCTCTATGCAACGGCAAAAAAATAAGCTTCTTGGATTTTTCTGAATACAAAAACTATTGTTTAACTTCATTGCAAGACTGAATTTCAGTGTCCAGTGCAAGCTCATAATGCTTTAGATTATACAAGAATTAATTTCGAACTGTTTGAAACGCGCGTTTAGAGCTATCTATCCGTATTAACTATGATATTAGGCGCGGAGCACTGAAGATTGCTCAGAATTTTTGCTGAAAAAATAGGTTGAAAAGCATCAAAATTATGTGCCGCAATTTTGTCCGAAAAACTTTGTACTGATTAGTGCGTAATGCTGATGGCCAGGTTACTCACGTGTATCACCCAACTTTCAGTAAAAACTATGCTTTTTGGTCAATTCTCATTATTTTTGAACTCAGAAATTGATTACTTGATCATTTGAAGTTGGTTATTTAAAATTGCTACGTATTTAATATGTCTAGGTCGCAACTGGGCTTCCTAGATGAGAAGGTTATAGAAAAAGAGCATGCGGCGCGAAACGCTGAAAAATTATGAATTGACTAGCTCGAAAGTACGTTAAAACTTCGTTTGGTCGTCATTTTAGTCCACTTCGAGAATTTCTAATTTTTCCCTTTGAGGGACTATTGTGAGAAAAAAATTTTTTTTCATTTGGGAGGGGGTGACTTGAGACCCCTGCCCCTCTGGTTACGGGCCTGGTTCTATCTTTACGCTATTTTGGGACAATTTTTAGAATTTCAGCTTTCAAAAACCCAAAAAATAGCAAAAATACACTACCAGAGGTCAAAATATCCTGTTCTATCACACTAAACGCGTTACTGTGCCATATGATAGTATTAAAAATTAACATGTGCAAAATGTACAGACTTTTACGGATATCTTTGTACGTGAACAAAAAGACCTTGTACAAAAAATAATGAAGTCGCAGCGTAATAAAAATCTAAATAAAAGTCAGACGTCAAAGTTATGGTCTGGTTCACGGGTTTTTTTGTATTCGGCAGAGATTTTCCGCGATATACAAAGACTTTTGGGGACCGTCTTTGTACATGTACAAAGATTTTTGGGAAGACAAAAATTGCAAAAAAGGTCTAAAATTCGAAAAAAATTTCGGATGAGTAATTGTGTGTTCTATATATCTTTATAATGGCAGAAATTGCATTTCAAAAGTAAAAAAGTCAAATTTTTCGGCGCTTCGCACCATTTTAAAACGATTCTTAGTGATTTCTGCCCTGAGAGACCCATAAATTAGCTAAAACACACTACGAAAAGTCGAAGAACTCTGTTTTTAACACATTAAAAACGCTGCTGTACCATATTATAGTACCCAAAAATTTTGTGTATACAAAATGTACAAAGAAACCCAGAAATTAGCTGAAATACACTATTAAAGGTCGAAAACCCTGTTTTACCACACTAAAATCGCTACTGTACTATATTATAGTACACAAAAATTTGCATGTACAAAATGTACAAAGACTTTTGGGGACCATCTTTGTACATGTACAAACGGACCTTGTACAAAAAAAATACTGGTCTGGTTCCGATAAATTCAGAGTTACGCCAGACCATTGATGCAATGTCTGAAAAAACCGAGGCCACATTTCAGTTCTAGAAGCCTTTGCACAGCCGGTAAGGTAAAACCATTGTCGAATAAAAAACGCGATGAATTTACTGTTTAAAGAATAAATAATTCATGTCCAGAAAGAAGCGACTGCTTTTTTGCGAATCTCGTAAAATAAGCTTTTCCAGCAAGGATGCAATACGCACGTGTATAAACGGAAAATAATTACTCTGCCGATAATTATGTGATGATCACTTATATCGGAAAAGCATGCAGACATGTGACAGCTTGAAAATCTTGAGACCAAGGTGGTCGGCCATTTTTAGAGAAAGGGGATGACCATACATGTGAGAGGAGGATATGAATCCCCCACCCAAAGTTGGTTGCGGTTGTCCCCCACCCCCCAAAAACAAGAAAATTTTTGACCCTCGGGAAAAAACAAATTATTGGCCGTTTTTGGCCAAAATTAGAGGTTATTCCCCCGCCCCCCCAATGGCCGGATCACCTCTCGAAATTCCGAGCAGTTGCATGAGGGTAAGGCCTTCAATTTTTGGCCAAAAAATCACTATAATTACCACAAAAAACTTTTGTTTTGTCAAAAAACAAGGGTGGGGGTAAAAATTTACTCCGATAGTATTTGTAATTGAAGAGAAACTGTGGAATTACCTATCCAAAAAAGTTCAAATTTTTGACCCACCCTCAGATCGGCTAGGCTGTGCATCTATGGTCAAGCGCAAAACAACCACAGGTGCAAACTGCAGGCAGCTTTAAGGAATTCAACTTCAACCCGGACAGGATTCAACCAGAGAATTTTTAGCTAGAGTGGCCTTAAAACAGCTACAACCGTCGAAATCATACCTGATTTCTCTTCTATTTCGAGTATTAAAATTCTGACATCCAAAACAACTGAATTTCGCTCGTTTTGGGTCTTGATTTTAGCGCCATTTCTCATGAAATTTTACCTCATGTCCTTTTAACAACAGTCATAAATAACTACATAAGGCACGTTTACATCTTTCAGGGTCAACTGACTTACTTGGAACTTGCGAGGTTGGTCGATGACCATAATATGTGCAGAGCGTGGTCGATGTAGGCAGGGGTTGAAAAATGAGCTTTTGATGACCAAAACGACCTCAAAAACTGATATGAAGGCTAAATTATCGTTAAAACTACATTATTACACAGTTTCCGGTCAATTTCAAGCATTTTCGGATAAAATTTTCGATTTTCAAGTATTGTTCGGCCTTAATTTTGCCTCATTTTCCGCAGGAAATTTTCAAAACTCTTGCGGACTTGGTCCGATTTCTCCTATAAGGTTGCAAGGCTGCTCAAACACCAGGGTCACATTATGGGACCCTTACGTGCCCCTGTGTCCATGTCTGATGAATAATTATAATGAATTTACCCATCATGTTCAGACAAGAGAGCATCAACTTTGTCGCTTGAGCATAAAAGCTGCAGCGAAGGCGTCAGCGACGCAGCGGCTGCTTCTTTCTGCAATTCTGATCGATTTTGAACGTTAACTAAAAGTCAAATTAAATAGTAAGTAAAAATTAAAATTTAGCCAATCTGAGGAGAGCTACATAGAACTTCAGAGTGAAAAATGATACAAATACTTTATATTTCAACATTTATCTAGTCATCTTTACATATTAAATATTTCAATACGCTTTCTTCTTTGTGCAAAATTATTCTTCTGCTTTCTCATTTATTCCGAGAATTTTAATCCTGCACCTTTTGATACGCTTTCGCAGCCTGAATCTGTTTGCACCAATTTATCATGTTTTAATTCCCTTCTTCGCATTAGTCCGCTTCAATTCTTCGTCATGTGAATGATGCACTGTTTTTTGTACAATGGACCTTTGTACTTTGCACTTAGTTACCATAATACGTAACAGTTACGGCTGCACGACTTTAAAAAAAGCCTGAGAAAACGACTGTATTATTGAAGTATTGAAGCTAACAAACGGTCCACGTGGTATGATATAAGAGACATTGTGTGAATTATAGCACCAATTGATAAATTACGAGATATTCGCTAAACCTGACTTTGACCAGTTACTTAAAAGCCTATTACCGCAACCCATACTCACGATTCAAGAAGCAATGCGCCGACATAAGATATACATAGAGAGTTCGGGGTCTAGATTCTCGAAACGGAAAAATGGGAAATTTTCTGAAAAAGTGCTTGAAATTGATCAGAAATTGGGTGAACATAATGCATACGCTATTTTTTAGCATTTATTCTAGTTTTTGAGGCCATTATGACTTGAAAATGCCCTCTGGTTAGCCCCCACACCACCACACTGTTAATTTATGAATCTAGTTAAATAACCGCATACAATACATAAAAAATTTAGTTACCTATGTATATGATCCTGGATGAAATCTATGAAAAAATTTCCCTACGAAGGGAGAAATGTTTGCACATAATATAGGTATATTATACATAAATATACGTATATTTAAACACATAATGACTTCCATAGTCTGCGACCCAATTGCCGTCCAGAAAGTATTACTTGGTCCTAAATGTCGCTGATAATATTAGTTCGGCGCAAAACGCCGAAATTTTAGCGACTGTTAAGCTAAATTTATGCCCTAAATTGGACTCAGAAACCTACAGGAATGGCACTGTGACTGCAATTTACTGACTGAATCTCGTAATAAACGCCATTGCGCTAATCAACTCGAGTTAATACAGACACAAAGAATTTAATTCTATTTAAAAAACATCGAATTGTTTTTTCCGCATAATTAAATTGAAAAACGACATATATGTAAAACATGTTTGAGTCTTTACAAAGAGACTAGAGATTGTAAAAAGCTTTATTTTGATTGCATTTAGTTGACGAGAAGCGCTAGAAAATTTTCGAAATTCTGCCAAAAAATGCAAAAAAACATATCAAAATTTTTATCAGTTCGCCCAGAAAAGTCTATGTAAATTGTACTGATATGACTGAAAAAAATTTTACGCCAACTTCAAAATCTCCGTCAGGCGCTAATGAGGCTGAAAAAGCGGTTGTTCTTGTTTCAAAATAAGTGAAGTAGTCCGATTTGCTTAAAGACCGATCTTTTGTAATGATGGAAAATTTGATTGTGGATATTCCAAACATTTAAACAACCTTATCATACGTAATGTAAACACGTATACGAGTAAATATCACTGTAAAATCATCTTTGTAAATTTCTGCTAGACGAAAAATATTCAGCGTCTGAATCGCGTGTCTGATTTGTGAATTTTTATTGTTCCTCTCTGTTTGATAACAGCATTGCAAATACATCCTACATGTATTCGTACAAACAATAAAAGGAAAAGTAACAGATATTGAATAGACTGATTACTGTGGTTATCCGACCGATTATTTGACAAGTCGATATCCGACTCAAAGGCGTTTTCTTCGACTGGGACGCTGAGACTGACTAATTGAGCAATACGCGGGTCAAAAACGTAGTTTTGCTCCTGGTCTGTACGTTTCCGTTTAAACAAAAAATGCAAGTGAGGAAACTAATAAAATAATATTTCAAAAACACTAGTAATTTGAAAGGAGTCAGCGACAGAGCGCAAGCAAGAGGTTTGCACAACTCGAAAAGTAGATATTAGGGATGTCCCAAGCCCCAGGCCCTGCGCGGAAACTTATGCCCCGGGCTGAGACATATAAAATCAAGAGGAAATATCTCAAATTTTATTCTAAAATCAATCTAGGCAATTGAAAAGTAGCAAACAAATGATTTCTTTAGGAATACTAACGAGTTTGAAAAGCAAAATTTGATAGTTGGACTGCTTACGTAGCAAAAATATAAATTTGTACTCAACCTAGGCGATTCAAATTTGGTGTATTTGCCTTACTTTCGAAAAAGTGTGCCTTACTTTCAGAAATGTGATAGACAGTCAAAATATAACTGCTGAGGAGCTGTTTATTCAATCAGCTAATAAATTTGTAATTTAGTGTTTACTTTTACAGATGGTCTTTCAGAAAAAGTTGCCTAAATCGGAGGATGCGTTTTTATTTTATTCTGTTAGTTCTTATAAATGAAACTCGTATGATCTGTTAACCCTGGCCGGATAAAATATATAATCAATTTTGAGAGGGATAGAGATTACTTGCTATGATTGTACGTAGAGGGGCCCTGACCTAATATCTATGCTGTTACTATTTTGCACCAAGTAATAATTTTAATTCACAATTTTACAGAATTTCCGGAATTTAAGCTTGTACTGTCCTGAATATTTTACGCCGTGGCAACAATTTGAACATGGAAAAGATGCTTAAAACTCGTAAATCAACATTCTTATGGCAAAGCAGAGCTGGATGGAAGACATAAATAATTGTATACATTAATATTTTTAGTAATGACATTATATAACCCGATTCCGATGAATTCCATGTCCGAAAATTTTTTGATGATAATGTCTTTAATTTAGACGTTAAACATCAAAAACGATAGCTATGCAGCGATTTTGGCCGAAAAACCATTGCTGTATTGCCTTTTTTGGCTCATAAAATTAGCTATACACCCTTATTGGGCTCAGCTAACAAGCTATTTAGTCTTTTTTGAGCTTAGAAATGCTATTTAGTTGTCTTTTCTGAGTTTCAAAATGACATATGTATAGCAATTTTGCCGACTCCGAAAAGGGATCAATAGCTATTTTTAGTCCAAAAAGGCTCTTTAGCTATGTTTGTAAATTGAAAAAGGCTATATAGTTAGTTTTCTGAGACCAAAAAGGCTAAATTGCTGATTTTCTGACCCCAAAAGGACTACAGAGCCTTACGAAGCACATAGCTATCTAGCAATTTTTGGTTTTCACTCCCTAGAAGTTTGACCTTGCGCACCTATGGCCCATACTATCCATTTTTCGACTTTTTTACCCTTTGCAACCCTTGTTGTAACCTTTTTTCAGCTGAATTATCAGACACAATGAATAATGAAGCACTTCGAAGAGTAAAAAGGCGAAAGTAATCAAATATCGCACCAGTTAGTTCCAGGCACGTAGCTGGCCGTCCTATTTTGGGGGGACCAACACCAATTTTAAGGGGTCCGGGGTCCAAAAATGCCACAAATAGCACAAAATAGCGCGTAAAAAAGTCATATTTTCCAGGTTTTTTTTAAATTTTGGGGGGTCTGGACCCGCTATTCCCCCTCAGCTACGTGCCTGGTTAGTTCGATTTTATTAGTAGCAAAAACATAGAAACAAATATTTAATCCATTATTCGTGGAACCAATCTCAGCTGACTGGACAAATGGCTAAACATGTTAGTAAAAGCTCGAAATTCTCGACCATTTTTAGCGAGGGGAGTAAAAAATGGCAACAAAAAACATCTAAAAATGACAAATAAACGTAAGTTTTGGACAAAGATGGGTAAGGGATAAAAAATGCAGCCTTTCGGGAAATGGAGGATGACCGCAGTTATTTGTTTTTTCGAATCGTCCAAAACTTTTCACGTAACTGATTAAAGGCACGAAACTGTAACAACCTAGTTCTCGCCTGTTTATGATTTTTTACGTTTTTTTCTGTGTGTTTCTTCTGTTTATAATTCTGTTTACTTCTTCACGTGTCACTTGGACTCTTCCGCCTCGTAAAATATGTATTTTTCCAAAATCAAGCCATGCTTTACTTCTACCTCTTTCTTCCATTTTCTATTTATTTACTTTTTCCATTTATTCATTTTGTTTTATTTTACTCGCGATATTTTCTCTAAAAAATCCCTTTTTCACCTTTTTTGTCGTATTGTATTATTTACTGCCTGGAGATCTCACATATTTTGACACCACTGCTGACAGGTTAACAAATGCAGATATGTCGCAAAATGCAAAGTATATTCTACACTAATGGGGATACCTTTTTTATGATGTTGATATGTGCTACATTGAAGCAGGTCTGAACTCTTGGAAGGAAAAGGGATATTTTTAATTATTTAAGAAATAAAATAAAGGTCCCAAACGGACAAAAACAAAGTTTTCAACAGTGCTTGAAATCATCAATAAACCACGTATTAAGGTAGCAATGCGATTCTCTCACCATTCATACAACTTTTTAAGGTCATGTAGCTGAATAAGACTCCTGAGCTTACCTCCACTCCAGACCAGGTATACTGTGCCAATGATTAGTGGTATTCAATTTTAACAATGTACACGGCATGGACGAACATGTAAAGGGGAAAGGGGAGGGTTGAGGATCCCCCACCCAAAGTTGGTCGTCTCCCCTAGATCAGAGAATTTTCGACTCCACCCTGAATTTTGCAAAAGCTTGCCTTTTTTGGCCATCTAAAGTGCTTTTAGGCCAAAAAAATTGGCGGTCCCTTATTACCCCCTAAGAATGAACGGGGACCCTCATCCAGAATTTTGAGCCGTTACAAACAGCACAAGAATATGGCGGTCGGGTCACATCAAACTTTTTTCTAAAATGCCCTTTTTCGGGCTTAAAAAGGAATGGATATGACCCAAAAGCGTAATATTTTGACGTTTTTGACGACGGCCTTTCTTCTTAGAACATAAGAACAAAAATTTTCGATAAATTCAACGAAATCGAACAAGCCGTAGTCAAAAAATTGACTTTCGAGACAAAAGAACGCCGAGGACCTAAATTGACACTTAGATTTTTCGAGAAATTAAATATTCGTGGGGGTCAGCAGCATTTTGCAGGGGTTGGTCAGCAGTCATTCTAGGGGGGCCAACCCCTAAACGCTTAATCATGGCATACCATCATACATGTTAGAGGGGGTTGGGGGATAACGCACCCAGTCGGTCATCCCCCCACCCCCTAAGCCAAAGAATTTTTGACCCCCCCGAGTTTTGGAAAACTATTGAATTTTTTGGCCGTTTTCTGCCAGTTTTGGCCAAAAATTGGAGGTTCCCCCCGTCTCTAAGAGTGGCCGGGACCTTCTCCAAAATTTCGAGCCATTGCATGTATGCATACCATTCGCTATGGGTGCTGCATTAGCGCTCTCCAAGAAATTCATACGTTGCAGCATATGATATTGCTCCGATGACTGGCAGCTGATTGAGCATAAGTCATCGAACGCCATCGTATTCAGTGCACTGATAAGACATTGATTGAAGACAATAACCAATTATCATAAGCTGATTCAGAGTAAAGGTTAGGAATTGCAATTCAGAGTCAAATATTAACATCGAAGAGATTCTACAGAAGTAGAAATTTTTAGCAACAAATTGCGATTTACAGAAATCTAAATGTTTTTTATTCACTAGACGGAGAACACACAAGGGCATTGGAAAACTATACCCCTCCCTAAGATTTTGAGAAACCGGATGTCAGGCGATTTTGATTAAGCACGAGTTGCTGCAGGGTAAATTGTTATTTTACGGTGAAAAAATATAATACATTTCACCAAAAGGTCAGTCAGCCTGATCAGTTTATTGCAAAAGTATTAGTTTATCCATAGTCTTACACATTTTTTGCATTGTTTCTCGCATAATAATGAGTTATCCACTTAATCTTTGGTTTAAAATGGGCATTTGTTCGAGAAAGTTTGCTGAAGCATTGAATTCATCTACCTTTTGACCTCAAGAATGACATTTTAATACGTTTAAGTAAATAGCGAAATCAGTATGTTACTTTCGTTCTTCAAACCACTGATAACCGTGGCTATCCTCAACGAAAGTCGATATGAATTGGCCCAAGGACCGAAAGGCTGCTATTCGCACCTTAAAAAATGGAATCGCATATATTTCCAGTCAACGTACAGAGATCCAGATATAGCGGACATACAAATATTTAAAGTCTAAGAAATACATAAATATCCTCGAAACTCATAATGGAGTGCTGAAATACAATAATTCATTTCACTAGGTGACTTTGGGAACCCGAAGAACTCAGATCGTGAAAACGCTAAGCTAATATCCCGAAGAAGCCATGCTTTTCATATAGAATAGTTCAATTAAAAAATTGGAGGACGTCAGAAAAACGTTGTTCCTTTGGAATATGGAGCAATAGATAATTGAAATGTTTGATACAGAAAGTAAAGCTTTATTTTATTCTTCAAAATTTTGCAACGATTCCGAATATTGAATTCATCCATCGACATCTGCAGTATTTGAAACTTTTTCAAATAAATTAAACGCAAAATAATTTTCACGACAGATTCTTCAAATAATGCCATAAAATTGGCTGCTCACTAATGTCGATAAATAAGCTTTCTTACTTTTATACGCTTTTTCTATTCATTTAGTATCATAGTATCATTCCTAATTTCACAAAAACGCTAAATAAACGATTGAGAATTACCACAATGCAAATAAATGCTCAAAACTGTAAGAAATATAGACTTCATTTTCAAAGAAATCAAAAACTTCAACACTCTGGTATCAAACTTTCCGTATTTGAAGAAAGTGAACACGAACAGCGATTAAACAAACATTGAAGATAAGATGATAAATTTAAGCAAAGGTAAAAGTGCGGACAAAACACGTAACGATAAATGATTTTCAAAAAAGGCATTGATAACTTGAGAACTCACAAACTTGAAAATTTGTATCACATTTTAAGAAAAAAACACGCAATCCCGCCGTAGTCTTTAAACGCGATAAAAAGGTTATCCTAAATCTCTCATCTAGCCGAACCTGTAAAGAGTCAAATAATAAGTAAGCAAGATGGGAAAGCAGTCAACACGGAGACTTGACTATAAAATTTACGATTCTTAGAATTTTAATCATGATAGAATAATAGATAAAAATATTTGTAATTAATAAGCATAAAAAATTATCCTTCATATGGTGAATACTTGTAAGTTGTTCATAATTGCACTTAAATTTTCTCCACCCGGTTTCCAAGTTTTTAAATTAGCAAGTGAATGCCATTGAAATTAAATTGACGTATTCGAGTAGTGCATGAAAATAATTAAGTTATAAATTAGGAGCAAGACATATATTGAAGCGCTCATGCGTTATCCACTAGAGCAGCAAGCCGACGTGCTCGAGTTTGGTGGAAAAGGACGAATTTCCTAGGGAGGCCAGAAGCGAATAAATGTCAAGACTTTTTTTGTGAAAGTGATTAAAATCGACTAAAACCTGATATTTAATGTAGGTATTACGCTTTCAAGAACATTATACCCATTTTTGAAATCATTTTAGCTGTAAAGGGCAGCACACATTCCCATAGGAGGAGTTAGGGGGTACCCCCTTCAGGGTCCAAGACTTGAATCACTGTCAGACAATTTTGAGCTATAAAACATTTTCTGCCTGATTTTTGTGTAAAAAAGCAGCAAAGATGTAAAAATTTTTAGGCGCTCCGCGCCGTCTAGTACATTTCTGTTTTTTGCCAATAAAATACCTAGAATGAAGTCAAAATGATCTGGAAAGTCAAAGTTTTTGATGAATCCTTATATTTTTTACTTACAAGAGTGACCAAATCGTCATCATTGGACAAATGGTATTTCGAGATGCAGTTTTTTACTTTAGAACATGTTATATACGATGTTTTAGCCATTTTCTATATTTAACCTGCAAAAAAGGCTCGAACTCTAAATTAAATATTCCCAGATTTTTGAAATTCTCCCCTCTAGCCATTGAACATTTTTATAATGATACAATACTCTTTTTACTAATCAGCCACTGAATAGTACCCGTTAGTCCCTTCGTCAAACTATTCTGAGGTTGCTTTGTCTTTTTTCAGCGACAGAAATTTGAGTTTTTTTTCACAAATTTCAATTTTAATCAGGCAATATTAAGAGTAAACACAGCTAAAAGTATTAATCTAGAACGAAAAACGGTCTTTAATACTGATTTTGTACCTAGAACTTGCCACAGAACGATTTATATAGGTACTCAAAGTCTCATGACAATGCCTAAGTTTCTGACCGTTCGCAGGACAATACGACTTACTCCATTTGCATGTACAAGTATTCGCCAAGTTTTGCTATAACGAGTAGCTATGGCCAAATTTTAATGTAGAATGTAATAAGATGCTGAGTGTCGAAAGATACTGAAATTTCAGAGTGTTTAAGTAAACTACTCAATAGGTCCACGATTTGAACGCATCAAAATTTCTAATGAAATACAACGCTAAATTTCAATCTTAAAAATTGGATAGCTTTTTCCTTTTATCATCAAAAATGCTTTGCTTTTCACACTTAATATTAATTAATTTGTGTCCTTTTTCAGGAGAAAAATATGAATTCTATAAATGATTTTGGCACGTGCTTATATTAAAAGATCGAAGCTCCTTATCCACATTCGACTCTCGAAAGCTAAAAGAATTAGGATTAGTTTTAAAATCAGCTTCTCAGTGTAACGAAGTCGTACTACAAATTTGTTTTTCTTCCAATGCTTTACATCACTAGTTTTTGATGTCCGCTTTGCGATATATCATAGTCAACCTGGATTTTTATCAAAAAATTCTTCAGTACCTACCCGACGTGAAGTGTCGGACAACAGTGCAATGAAAACGGGCGCTAAACGATGACGCCTGGTCTCCATTGTGCACAAATCTGACATTAGAGGAAAGCATTCGGCGCAACATTTCCTGACTTCCGAAATTTTATCTTGGCTAAGGGCAATTAAATGAGGCACAACCATTTTTTCGGCGCTTTTGGGTCCAACCACTTTGCTAATATCACCGAGATTAGACGCACATACCTAAACAAAACAGATAACTCAATACCAAAATATCTCCACCCTGCTTTTGCACATTGCAGACATTCTTTCTTATTCTAACGTTGACTGCATAACATACAGTAGCGATGTCCCAGTGCAGCATTTTCCACCGGTGCCAGTACCCTTGTACCAGCGCTAGATTAACATTATTAGTTGTTCATTAGATAACATCTTGTACAATATTCCGTTAGCTGAATGTTTCATGATTGGGATGGACAAACTAG
Organism: Mermis nigrescens; assembly: GCA_036768485.1. Lineage (NCBI taxonomy): Eukaryota > Metazoa > Nematoda > Enoplea > Mermithida > Mermithidae > Mermis > Mermis nigrescens. The sequence goes on from JAVLUZ010000043.1 coordinate 1,166,658, forward strand.
TGCACAACCGCCAACTAGTACACTACCGCTAATTCTTAAAAAATATCTAAACAGTCTCTAAAATAATGTTTGAGTATTAGCAGCATGTTGATTCAACTTTAGAAGAGCATGAATAATGTGATGAAATAATTTTATTATGAAGAGGATGAGTTGTCTATTATAATTTGTTGGGTGAGCCGACATTAAAGCGCACAACATTAGAGCACAGTGACATTAATCCGCGCGACATTAGAGCACGCAGCATTAGACCGCGTGACATTAGAGCAGGCGACATCAGAGCGCAGCCATAAAAGATGTTTTTCAAGTAAGTTTACAAAACTTTTATGCTGATAAATGGAAGAATTCGCCGATTAAAGCATCACGGACAAACTGAGCATCATGCCTTTGAAAAGAGTCCCACTGTATCTTACACTCGAGACTATTTACAACGATTCATATACTTTCCGATTCAAAATTGGATACGCATTCTATTATAAACGGGGCAAAGTTAACTACTTACGCAAGAATACCTCGGTATGGAACTGATAAATGCATACGGTTTCTTTTGTTTTGTAAAGCAATGAATAGACTTTTAAATTCTTTCTTTACTTTCCGGTTAAATTGTACACTGGGTAAATAAGTGAAGAAATTTTGATTTTTTTACTTACCTTCGGAAAAAGGACAGTAACTTTTAGAGCAGTAGGTTTTGTATGACGCCATTATACTCTTTTCGCTTGTTTTATTGACATAGATTATGGTATTCATTTTCACAATTTTTTTAAATTGTACGCATTTACTGTAAGTTGTGCAAATTAAGCGTGAAATTTATTGTTGCAGTAAACAATCATAAAACTGCATTTAATAAGCAAATAATCAAACTTTTCAAAATTTGTGTAAACTTATCCTGCATTTATGTGTCAAGAAAACAACTGAAAAGGGTATAGTTCCATTAGAAAGAGCATGATAAGCTACTAAATAATGTTGCGCTCTCTAATGTCGGCGCTCTAATGATGCTGCGCTCTAATGTCGCGCGCTCTAATGTCATTGCACCTGTATCTCAAATTGCTTATGCGAATTTTTGCATTAGCTGAAATAGATTTAATAAATTTTTTATTGCCAAAATCTTTTAAACTTATGAGTCGATTTCAGGTGGTGATCATGATGATTAGCGTTTCATTGAAAGCTTTTTATTTATTAAGGAGATCCTTTAATCTGATGAATCATACTAATGATTTAGGAAATTTAAGAACATGAAATTAACAATAAAGTCATATAGCTACTTAGTCAAAAAGTAACTCTCTGTACAAAATGACTCCATTTTTCAACTTGAGACACATAAATGCAATACGAATGGCATACCTACTCGTACATTACATGACTTTACGATTACGTTAGCAGTAGTAAAGTAGTTAGTGGTTGTGCTATACTCGTACTTAGCGGTTGTGCCCACATCAGTGGTTGTACCACCTTCCCTATTTCTTCATTTTTACAAATTGTCATACCTTCCTATGACAGCAAACAAAACAATATAAACAGTCAAAACTTCTGCTTTAGATTAAAAAAATATTTAAACAATAGATTTTGCACTTCGAAAAACTTTCAAGACTATTTAATCATGCATCAATATTCAGCCAGATATCCCAGTAGTAATTTTTCGATAATTCTATGAGCTTTCTTGAAATTTAATCTTATCAACACTTAAACGGTATTACTGTGCCTGGTGCACACCTACCTTTTGTGTGTGTAGTAACTTGCTTGCAGCAAACTCAAATACTAGCACATGTTCCCAGATTTTATAGGTTTTTGCATGTGCTGGTTCCATTTATGACATTTTTGAAGTACAATCTTCAACACATAAGCAAGTAAAATTACCTTAAATGTGATAAAAGCGAGTTAAGGGACTGTGACTCAGCAAGGTTACGAATGTCTTAGGCTTAGGCTTACTTATGCCCATTAACATTGATTGCTCCATTTATGCCTTAGGCTTAGCCCATGTCTGACACCAATGAGAATCTGCAAGCAAGAGCAAAGCGGGCGGAGCAATATAAATGCACAATACTAAGCCGGAGCCTAACACATTAGTAACAGGAGTCAGAATAAATCTATTGTTCTTATAATTTGCTGGAAAACATAACAAATTGCTGCATACAATATCGAAATGAACTGGAGTTCTCAAGGGGTTAAGAAGTCAGATTTCAAATCCAGAGGTCCACATTTCAAGTCCAACATACTGCAACTTTCTGTTCTTTTATCTTGAGAAGCCTGACGTACTCTCGTAGTCATCACGTAAAATCAATATTCACACACAAAAAGTAGGTGTACACCAGGCACAGTAATATCCACTTAAACGTCATAAATCGCCAGGACATACCTCAAATATGAAACAAGGACACATTTTTCGATAAAGTGAAGAAATTCACTTTGCACATACACACCTAACTACCTAAAAAATACTTCCAATAATTTCTCATTATGGCTCATAAAAATTGTTTGATCTTACTTTTCTTATATGAAACAATGGGTCAACGCACAGCTTCGCTAAGTGATTCGAGATCAATTCTATTGTCTTTTCACGACCCAAGGACGGGACCAATTTGCACAGCAGCTGAAAGAATAGAAATTATTTCTAAGCCATTGTAGCACGATCACATTATTCATGCATGTGGTTGGTTGGATTTTGCTACACATTTAATGTTAAAACGACTATAAACTCAGGAAGTATTTCACAAACTTAGGCAGAAAACAGCTTAAAAAGTGCAATCGTATCATAATCAACTGAAAGGATTATACGGTCATAAGTAAACAATAATGTGATGTCGCGATAAGGAAATAAATTTAATTTTAAGCAAGGTAATAATAATACATTAGAGATTCGCGCAAATCCAGAACATGTTATGAAACAATGCAGCATTTATCAAGAAAAGTCCCAAGTTAAAAATAAAATCAATATAAATAATGCTAATTGCTCCATCACCAAGCAATCCAAGCTGGTTGTGATATGATATTAATTGCATTAAATCACACCTGCCATGAATGTCGGACAAGGTAATTGTAGTGGTGAAAAGTGATAAGATGAGCAAAGATTCGTAACTCGAAATAAACGCATTCCTAAATGTAAGAAATTTTATTTCCTTTATGCTATCAAAGCTGGCTGTGATAGGCAGCAAATATAATATCACCCTATCAAATAGACAACATTGACGACATAAAGAAAACGAATAGGACAATGCTGTAATTGCGACAATGTTTCTTGCACTAGTATTGCACTGAGCCAATCAGAAATAGCATTGTCTAGGGTGCGTCTCTTTCAAATTTGGCGCCAAACACTTAAAGAGGAATACATTATCGCTACAAAAAAATGGAATGCTCGTGTTTTGCATGCACAAGATGAAGTAAGCAGCTGACATAGGTACCTACCTCAAGGATAAGGACTGTCAGGCCCGTATCCAGAGGGGGCCTGCCCCCCTCCGAAATGGGAAAAAATTTTTGTTTTTCCCAAGGGTCCCCCAAAGGATAAGATGAAAAATTGACGAAGTCGGTCTGAAACACCGCCAAAACAGGTTTTTAGCGTACTTTTGAGCTAGTAAACTCAAAATTTTCTGGCGCTTCGCGCCGGATTTATTGTTCATGTGAGGTTTTGTCTTCTAAACCGCCGAAAATCGCTCAAATATGAGTATCATGTATTTGCGATTTATCAAATTTCGTGTATTTTTCTGACAATAAACACTTTCTTGTCTTGTCTTGTCTTGAGTATGTCTTTTTTTCTAACGCTTCGCGCCGGATCCATTGTTTAGCTATAGTTTTTGCCTTCTAGCTCACTCAAAACAGCTCAAATTTGAGTTATGACATGGAAAACATGAAATTTTTCCGGCGCTTTGCGCCGTATTTATTGTTTATATAGGTTTTTTGTCTTCTGACCCGCTCAAAATCGCTCAAATTCGAACTTGACATGCAGAATATGTCAATTTTTTTCGGCGCTTGGCGCCGAATCATTCGTTATCCGTATTGTTTTTCTCTGTGAATACAATGATCAAGTATAAAGGCAAAAGATAAGAAATAATTCGTCGATTAAGTGATGAGAAATCAGCTTAAATGATAAATTTGCTGTATATCAATATGGAATAAAGTAAAAATTTTTTAATTTTTTTGTTGAAATTTTTCTTCACCATCGTATAGAGCTCGCCGAGATACGTTCAAAACCGTCTTTATTTTCGCCTATCTCCTAATGGTTCTCGGGATATCTGACCTCAAAAATTTTCGGCCCCCCCCCCGAAATAAAATCCTGGATACGGGCCTGAGGACTGTATACAGCTTAAGTCATAGACTGAGCTAGATGTGTAAAGCAACAGGATGCAACATGATGTACTTGAGCGCTGACCTATAAGTAAATGCAGCAACTATCAAAAGCTATCTACAGTTCCTTCATATAGCAGGAGCGCGCATAGGCCTTCAGGCACGCTTAGTCGCCAATTCAAGCTGTAAGCAAGAAAGCAAAACAAACCACAAGATAAGTGGAGAAAAATAGATAACTAAATGGCAAAAAATGCATGGTGACAAGATTTCAGTCTAAGATGAGCGATGAAATTTCCTCTCAGTATATTAAGAGAATAATATTGAAAAGACCTCGTTTCTTAATATCAACTTTTCATCTAAGTATAAATCCAACATCAAATGCAATGCACCATAATCAGACTCAGTAAATTTCGATCTCAGAATGCTTTTCCAAAATATAACAGCCTGTGATTAGAAAGTATGTAGGCTACTAAAACTGGCCGGACGTCCTGACAGAATAAAGTGAATGTAGAAATACGTTTCGTAAAACCAGAAAAGGCAAATGTGCAGGGAAAAACAACATTTAAAATTTGAGGCGGCAGCTGGCGTCTGTTTGGCGCTTTGATGAGGCGACATTGCCGTGCGTACACAAACTATAAACTGAACGCGCCCCGCAGGAACTATACATCCAGAGAGGCAATCTTTTGCACCTTTCCTCAGGTGCAATTCACATAGCAGAATACAGTAAAATAACACAGTTCAAAGCAGTTTTTTTGTATTTGGCAAAGATTTTTCCTGATGTACAAAGACTTTTCAGAACCATCTTTGTACATGTACAAAGATTTTTAGGAAGACAAAAGCTGTAAAAAGGTGTAAAATTCTGGAAAGTTTACGGTGCTTTGCGCCGAAATGAGTAATTGTCTGTCCTGTTTATCTTTGAAATGGCAGAATTTGTTTTTCAAATGGGAAAATGCCAATTAGGCACTCCACGCCGTTTTAACACAATTTGTAGTAATTTTTAGCGTGGGAAACCCTGAAATTAGCTAATATACACTCCCAAAAAATCGAAACACCCTGTTTTACCACACTAGAATCGTTACCGTACCACATTTTAGTACACGAAAATCGGCATGTACAAAATGTACAAAGACTTTTGGCATCCATCTTTGTACATGTACAAACGGACCTTGTACAAAGGAAAAACACTGGTTTGAAGATATTATCGGTTTTGCGATCGATCATCTCATACTTTGTCATCGCTGCAGCAGTCATCGTAAGAAACCACTGCACAAAATTCTAATAGCGCAAAGCAGTCATTTTGCATACGCAGTCTCCAGGCACAAGGCGGAAATATTTTAAAAAGTTGTTATTACCGTCAAATGCTACCTGCCGATCAGATCCAGTTGAAGAAAAAATAGGTGACGCACAAGAAAAATCGAAACAACGGCACGAGCCGATAATCATATATATAATACGTTATAATACTTTTCAAATTGAAGGAAACATATTGAGTCGACGAAATGTTAGAAAAAACATGATATTCCGATACATCCTATCATTTATTTTTTTTATCTATCGAGCTCTATTAAAGCGAAAAAAAGCCAAAATTTTCTAATGTTCAGGCACGTAGCTCTGGGGAATGGGGGTCCGGATCCCCCAAAATTCAGAAAAAACCGAAAAAATAGGATTTTTTAAACGTTATTTTGTACTACTTAAAGCCTTTTTGGACAACGGACCCCCAAAATTGGTGTTGGTACCCCCCCCCAAAAATAGGACGGCCAGCTACGTGCCTGCTAGTGTTCCAAGCCATGTTCAATACATTTTTGCATTTTCGGTTGCAAAAAGCTACGAGATAGAGCTTAAGAGGATAAAAATGCACAAATTTTTCGGCCTTTCACGCCCGATATATGATGATTTCTGCATTTCTCTCCTTCAAAAAGTTACAAAATCAAGCTCAAACTAATAGAAGAATTAAAAAATTTTAAGGTATAGTAATTTTTTGAAATACCTCTAAAAAACGGTTAGTCAATGGTAAAAATGCCACCATTGAAACAAAAAATTGATTAATGGATACGTAAATGATACCAGTGAAGAAGTTGTACAGTTAATAGGTAAATCTTTATTATTTGAGCGCGCATAAACGTATACTGAAGCCGTCAAATCAAAAATGTATGCAGGTATGATCAGAACAGAAATAATTTGGATGATTTTAAACGATGCAAAAATGTAATACGACAGAAAAGAACGATGAAAAAATCGTTTTTCATCCACTGGTAGAGTCAGAAACATACATGATGTAGGAGAAAGGGTTTGGAGTGTTTTCATGACGTCCGAAAAAATTTTCACCCCCATCCTGCAAGAGTGGCGAAGTTGTCAGAAATTTTCTGAAAATACGAACCGTTTCAGCTATATATTTGCTCAATAATTACAAAATTTCAGCGCTTCGCGCCATTATACTAATGTTTTGTCTGTATTTTGTTCAATTCGTTCCGACTTTTGATTTCTTTTATAATTTTTTGTTTTTATGCTCGAGCACCGTCAGAAACGCTGCATAACGATGTTTTTGACGCGTACTTACCATTTCTGGACCCAAACAAGGCACTTAATAATTTCAACCCCCACCCCTCTGGAATTCCCATGCTGTGCATGTATGGTCAGAAACATGTGCACTGAGGGGAGTATTCCAGCTTTCTAATGTCCACCATATTATGCGTAATGGAATCCAAGCGTTCCCAGTTCTTCGAAGCAAAATTATTCTACATTACTGAGAAAGGAATGGCATGAACTTTGGTTTTTTAGCTTTCTTTCACATTCTTACAAAAAATGTACTATTCGATTTGTTCTATTGGTTCTGTCTGACCCTTGGCTATTCTGCCCCTCATCCTTAGCTTTGCATTGAACGTTGTGCATCTGATAAAATGAGTAGAAAAACGAAATTATTCGAAATGACGATTATATTCTCGAAGATTATAGCCCAAATCCAAAGTTTACGACGGCTAACAATTTAAACAACGGTGAAGACGGAAGATATTGCTAAGAGAATGTGCGATTCTCGCTAAATGTTCAGGAAAATCATATCACAAGCTCCCTAATAATTCAAAAAATTATCGAGAATCATATTGTATATGAAACAAAGGGGTGGGGGAATCAGTGTTTTTTTGTACAAGGTCCGTTTGTCCATGTACAAAGATGATCCCTAAAAGTGTTTGAACATTTTGTACACAGAAATTTTAGGGTACTATAATATGATACAGTAGCGATTTTGGTGTGGTAAAAACAATAGTTCGATCTTTGGTAGTGTATTTGAGCTATTTTATGGCTTTTTGAGGGAAAAAATCACTAGTAATAGTCTCAAAACGAGCCGAAAAATTTGACATTTTCCCCCTCAAAATTTAATTTTTGACATTATAAAGATATACAGAACACACAATTACTCATTCCGGCGAGAAGCGTCAAAAATTTTCGCGAATTTTGAACCTTTTTTTGCAGTTTTTGTCTTCCCGAAAATCTTTGTACATGTACAAAGACAGTCCTCAAAAGTCTTTATACATCGGGACAAATCTTTGCCGAATACAAAAAAACACTGGGGAATCCTCATTCAAATCATATATGCAACGGCCCAAAGTTTTGGGAGGGGGTTTCATAGGTGCACAAGGTCAGGGTTAACAGGGGGGTGAAATCCCTGAAATCCAAAAGAGTAAATTTAGCGTTCACGAATTTTTCCCTGCTTTAACGATCAAAATGTCAAAATAGTCTATGTAGCGTTTTTTTCGTAGTAATATCGCAATTGAAAAACATTTTTAATTCACTTGACCGCATTAAATCATTTTTGACGCTAACAAATGCAAAAATTTATCAATTTTATATGCTTTTTGAGTAAAAAGTACTCAAAAGTACTAATCCGGCGCGAAGAGCCGGAATTATTTTGACATTTTACAGCTTTAGACCTTGAGAATGATGCAAAAAACGTTCCATCAGCTCAAAATCGCCAGAGAGTACCTAGCCAGCTGACCCTTCAGGGGTAATACGCCCCTCACCCTCACCCCTATATGCATGTATGGAGTATCCTGGCCATTTTTAGGGTGGAGAGGGAGTAAAAATGACCTTTTTTGACCAAAACAGGTAGAAAATCGCCTAAAAACGGCCAACAAAGTCAATTTTTTCAAAAGCTGGGGGGACAAAAATTTTCTGACTTTTGGGGGATGGGGGGCGACCAAATTTGGGTGTGGAAGCTGACTTTTTAACCCGCTGCTGAATTTTGGGGAAAAATGTTCATAAGCCATTTTCGGTGCTCTCTTGCCAGTTCTGGCCGAAAAAAGAGGTCATTTACCCCCTATTATGGATGATCGACTACTCCTAACCAAAATTTAGAGTCGTTGTACGTATGAACTATCTTAATCATATGACATTCACGGCAGAAATACATGAACCATCACCTCTCAGTGACAAAGGCGAGTGATTTTTATGCCAAAAGCCGGTATTAAGTGCCCATTAGATTAATCACACTAATCATCAATAACTAATAAATGAAGTCTATATATAAATTAAGCGAACTCATCGAAATGTTAGCTAGCATCATGCTTACAGCATAGGAAATAATTTTGGGAAAGTTTAATTAATTGGGCTCGGATCAGCTTTGCATTTCTCTATTAGTGTTTATTAACTTCGCATCAGGATAATATTAGTTTAGAATCTTTGATAACATATCAGCAGGCGCGGATTTAGAGAAGAAGGGGCGGCTGCCCCTGTCGTCAAAAAAATATTTAGGCGCAACAGAGAATAATGCGTATTTTTTGGATGATTTCAACCGTTTTTCATGACGATTGCCGATTTTTGCACTAATTTTGTGCCTTTTCGTAGGAAACTTTCGAAAATTTCTAAGTTTCTTGGATCACAAAGATGCATGTAACGGCACGAAATTTTGAGTGGATTGCTCGACCATTTTCAAGGGGGCTGGGGGGTAAATGACCTCCAATTTTTGGCCTAAAACGGCCGAAAAACACGTAAAAATATCGAAAAAATGCAAATTTTTTCTAAAAATCGAGTCAAGTCAAAACTTCCATGTTCGGGGGATGAGGGGGCCGTCCAACGATGGTTTGGGGATTCCCCCTAAACCCCTCGTACAAGTATGATAACAAATGATTCTAACGGCTAAAAACCAGTATTTTAAGCTTAATGAACGGTTTTTGGACAATTTTTGGCAATTTTAGGAAAATCTAGGGTTCTGTCACCCTGTCAGATATTTCTTGTTCCCCCCGTACTATCAATGCGCAAAAGATAAGCTTACCGTAACGGCCTCTACTCTGACGTCATCACTATTATTCTGTTGCTCGAACAGCCGTAACAGTTTAGGCAAAAATCCGCACACAATTTCATCTTGAAAGAGTTAATAGCAGGTACCCGGAATCGATAGCATTAATAAGTAAAAAATAATTCATTATTACAGATAAAGAAATTGAGTAAAAATTTTGAAAAAAAATTTGATTTTGAAAAAAAATCGACTTTGCTTTCAAGAATAAAAATAAAATATGTAAAAATTATAGAGAAGCACTGAGGACTTTGTGAAATTAATAACATTAGGTATATGAAGGCCCTTAGCAAGAAATGGAAAGGCGGGCATTTGCCCCCCCCCCCCCCAAACAAGAAAAATTTCGTTTTTCACAAGGGTTCCCCATAGGAAGAAATGAAAAATTTTTGCAGTGCATTTAGAAGATTGCCAAAACAGGTTTTCTGACTTATTTTGAGTTAGTAAACGCAAAACTTTGCGGCGACAGTTGAAGAGCAAGTCGAGAAATGTCATTTCGAGAGGTGTTGAAAATGTTTAATGTCATATATTCATAAAATCATTAAAAGATAAATAAAAATGATTGCATTTTTAAATGCTTCTCGACGAGCTCAAAACATACTCGTAAATACGATAAAAATTGAAGAAAAAAACAAAAATTAATTCCTTTCTAAGTTCGATACGAAAAATCGATAATTCTAATTAAGACTGATTTCTGACGATCAGGAAATAGCTTAACTGAGTAAATTTTAAAACCTTTCTTTGTACTAAATCATAGGCTTTGCAAGTGAAAATTCCGGAAAATTATTAAAGCAGCACCAGATTTTTTTAACATATTCGCTATAACTAAAGATCAAGCCTGACTGGGCGCCTTAGGACCGACCATATATACATGATCAGCAAGAAAATTCCGGGGAAGGGGTGAAATCGCCAAAAATGTTACTAAAAATATAATTCTGGGGTCAACATTGATCTGCGGAGGGTTAAGGACCATACATGATTATTAGGGAGGTTGGGGTTTTCACCACCCCCTAGAAACATTTTTACCCATCCTCCCAGAACTAATTTCACTCCCCAGAATTCGCGATCTTTCAGAAATTCCCAAAAATCTTCTGAAAATTCACAGAAAATGTGCTTTTTAGGCGTTTTTAGCTATCTATGTATTTACTCAATATTGTAAATTTTTGGCGTTTCGTGCCATATACTCGTGCTTTTACTATATTTTGTTCCATTTATTCGACTTTTAATAAATTTTTCATTATTTTCTCGTGCCTTTATCCTCTAGAAAGATAGAGCATCGTCAGAAACGCCGAAAAACGATATTTTTGACGCGTTCCCACCATTTTTGGGCCCGAAAATGCATTTTAAAATTTCACTCAAAGACAAAAGACTGCAGAAAATACAAGCAAGTCCTAATAAGTTCCACGTGAAAAATCGTTAGTCTAAAAAGTTTGAAACATCTTCTGTTATATCCGAAATTAAGAGCAATATCTTCGATAAAACACGATGTTCTTTTTGAAAATGCTTTGATTAATTGTAGAATCATGATTTTTGGCAAGAAACGCTAGCTTTATCATTGAATTTGGGTCAAACACTTCGAATATAGAATATTTTGCTTCTGACGTCATTTCGGGCATGATACGGAGGTCATCCTCGTCTTCCTTTTAAAGTTTACTATATGAAAAAAGTTTAAATTTATCTACAATGTTACAATTTTGAATTATTTGAAAGGAATCGTTTCAGCCCAGGGCGGATTTAAGGCGAGGGGGAGGCTGGCCGACCCCCATTGACCCAAAATAGTTGGTGAGATAAAGAGTGGATATGCAATTCGCAATGATTTCTGGCCGTCAGTTATCACAATTTCTCAATTTTTTCCAGCGCTTAGCGCCGGAAAACGATTTCAAGAGCAGAAACAGGTATTTCAGTATAGATTTATTCAATTTTCAAGCTTAACTTTCAGGAAAATTTCGAAGTTCCACGTCAAAATAAAGGGAATCGAGCGGTAAATTAAGCTTCTAAACATGCTAACGCCTAATTTTTTCAAATTTCCGGTACCCTGCGCCGAATTTTCGTAAGGTCAAAGAAATTTAATGATTTTTTTCGCACAAAATTGTCTAGAATTTCGGAATTTTCCGGTTATTGTTACGACAACAGTGATTTTGAATGAAGGTAGACGATATTAGACGCCGGAAAAACGCTGTTTTGCGCGTGAGGGGGAATTTTCGGACCTATTTCTGATTGTTTCTGGAAAAGTTGGGGTACCTCGCCCCCTCCCTAAGAAAATCCTAGATACGCCATTGTTTCGGCCCAATACTAAGGCATGCTTGCCTCTTGATGCGATAAGGCTTTGCAACATCCATCGGGACTACGTTTAAACGGGAAATGGAAAATTTCGCATAAATTCTGTTTTCACTTTTAGAAATAATGCAGATAATTCAAGTATGTATATCATGACCATTTCTTTAAATTAAATTTATCAGAAATTTTAACGTGCTGTGCTTTGTGATCAATAATGTAATGAAGTAATACAACATGATCGTTTTAGGGCACTAAGAATTTTGTGGTCTCAATGGATGAAACGTCTTAGAAAGTCTCAAAAAATCTTCCACCTGCAGAAACGTCTTCGAGCGTATACGTCATTTCCATAAGTTAATTTCTAGGGGCACAAAGGGCAATTTTTATATTGATGTAAATCGACTACAAAAGCGGTTCGAACCAGAGCAGTTGCAGTGGAATTATGCATTTAGAGGATTCAGAGGGGGAGTGGTGGCCGACTCCCCCCCGTCGTCAAAAAATAGTTGGTCTAAAGAATAATTTGTATTTTTGCTGATTTCAGCCATTTTTTAATCACGATTTTTCAAATTTTTCCAGCGCTTCGCGCCAGACGGTATTCATTAATAACATTTACTGACTTTTTGAGCTCTAAAACCATTGTCTTTACGTAGAAGAAGAGTTTATGTAAAAAAGAAAGATTTTTCAGCTCTTACAATGAATTATTAAGTATTTTTCGGCGCTTTCCGCCGATGTATAGATTAATTTTGCGCGTTTTCGTTCGATAACTTTAGAAAAGTTTTAACTTTTTCTAGACCAAATAATCCTGTCTATCATAACGCGGCAAAAAACCAATAAATAAAGCATAAGGAACGGTTTTTCGAACAATTTTCGGCATTGATATGAAAATTGGGGTTCCGCCCCTGTCGAAAAGTTCAGGATCCGCCACTGGTGCAAATATACTACTAAAAATAGAAAATTCGTCTATGCAAAATTATATTTCTGTACCCTTTTGAAAACCAGTTTTGTAGTTCTTTCCTTATTAGCTCAAAAGGTTGTGCTATTTTTCAAATCGCAGTCAACCGTTACTTGCATAAGTAGTATTTTTGGACCACGCCCATATCAAGGATTTGGCTAAGAGGGAGGGGGCGGACCAGACATGCAAGCATTCGGAGCGATAAACACAAATATATATGTGTCACTATAATGGGAAGGCAAAGCCCACTTTAGTAGACAAATTAACACATACACAATATTCATAAACCCTTAATCATCACTAAACCAATAAGGTTAAAGCTCACCATTCGAGAAAAGTCCTTCATCGAAGGCGATCGTAACAGATTTCTGACACCGTTTTCGGACCTAAATAAAAGTTTTCACTTGAATTAACGATTTTTTGCACACTTATCAGAGGAATAAGGATAACTTAACTCAAACAACCAAGTCGAAAGGTATAAAAAATAATATGTAGATTATTAATTAATATTAGGTCCAGGGGTGCTTTTTAGTCGGGGTCGTTATGTATTGTACATATACTGATCCTATAAGTATACACTTGAAGATTATTAATAATACTTTCTTCAGTAATGCTTACTAATAAAGCTGCAGAGAAGGAATTAATTAAACGGGTCCTAATTTAGTAAAGGCTTTGAATTAAAAACTGTAATAAGAAAAACGTTTTGAAAAGCATATATGTACTAATTACGCTTGTGATTATTAATCAGTACATTCAAATGATTAGAATTCATGGCGGCAAATATTAATTAGGTAAGTTATCTGGCATAAGTGTAGTACCCGGGACCCCTACTTTCTACAATGCACTATAAGTGTATAGTACCCCTGACTCGTACACTCTACAGTATGACCCGTACTTTCTAACTGGTCTTGAAGCTCAAAAATATTCCTAATTCCGCTCCGACTGGTTAAAATGATCTGACTGATAAAAACATGTTTTGCTGCAGTTGTGTGTATTTTGTATGGTCATCCCTTTTATTTTTTTATTGCGTTGTTTGTTTGACACAGGTACCGTATGAGTCATATACAACTAGCAGCCAAACGTTACTTACAGAAACTATGTAGTAGCAGCCAAACACCTATACTTATGATGCAGTGTAGAAAGTACGGGTCCCGGGATTTACTTGTAGTGCAGTGTAGAAAGTACGGGTTCCGGGTACTACACTTATGCCAGTTATCTTCAGATTTTCAAAGGTTAATCAATTTTCGGGGGATTCGAAAATCGTAGGGAAATTTATAAGATGTATAATAAATTTATTTAAATTTAAAAATATTAAATCCACAGCAGACTTAGATATCCATATCCTAATAAATAATATCTCTTTTCCAAACAGAAAAATCCTTTGATGCTACGCGATGCGCTCATCATTTCATGATAAAGGTCGACTTAAAACGAGCATTTTACTTTGTACTTACATTTTCAAATTTAACATAATCTTTTTTATTCCAATTTCTACTCTAAAAGACCGAAAAATGAGGAAGTCTTAAGTTACAATAGAAAAAGTACCACAAATTTACTATTTATCCCTTACATATGCAGGCACGTAGCTGGCCCTCCTATTTTTGGGGGACCAACACCAATTTTGGGGGTCTAAGCCAAAAATAGCACAAAATAACGTGTAAAAAGTCCTATTTTTTCCGGTTTTTTTCTGAATTTTGGGGGTCCGGACCATAGATGCACAGCGTGACCGATCTGCGGGGGGGGGGTCAACCAGCCTGCAAAAAGTCAAAAAATAAAGCTTTTTTGGGCCAAAATGACCTAAAATACTGGTATAAATGCTTAAATGGCGTTAAAACAACGTTATTACACAGTTTGTCAGGAAAATTTCCAATTTTCAACCGTTTTTGACCTTGATTTTGATTCATTTTCTCAACAAAATTTCGCATGTTTCCATTCTGGGGAGTCAGGACCCCCAGCAAACCCCCCGCACGTGCATGTCTGGTCCGACCCCCCATTCCCCCCACAGCTATGTGCCTGCCCATATCGATGTTTTATTTCCTTAAATCGTGCAATGAATATATAGGGTTTAGTAGGACTTCCTCTGACCGATTTTTTACCCTCATAACCTACAATGAGTCATGTCTTTCAGCTATACTGCGCTATAAAAATTGTTAATTTGCGAGTTTGGAGCATTTTTCCGGGTCAAATTGCGGCTTTTGCGATAGGCATTCAAGATGGCGCAAATTGATTACCGATTATTTCGTAAAATTGTAAATATCACAATCAAAAAACATCACTTGATGCAAAACAATAGGACTACTGATTGGTCAGGACACCAATAACTGCAATCATAGCATTAATTATACTTTTTGACAAATCCGGCCAGCGTCAACGGATCATATAAATTTCATTTACAAGACTTGTCAGAATAAAATAAAAATTTGTGCAATTCTGAGAAGAACTATGTATGTATAAAATTAAGAAATCACGATTATTTTATGTTCAACTGAAAGCTACACAGCAGTTAAATTTTATTTTTCTTCCACTCCTTTGAAGAAAGGTAAGGCAAATACGTTGGATCTGTAATCACATAAGTAAGATAAAGATACTAGTCTAGATTTAAGCTACAGAAACAGTCAAACTATCAAATTTTACCATTTGAATTCATCAAATTCTTGAATAAATGTTTTGTGCGCTTCATTACAATTATATAGATTGATTTTAGAAGAAAGACTAAGATTTCTCACACGCAATTAAAAATGTTTTAGCTCCGGCATAAGCCTCGTCACCGGGGCCAGTGCTTGGGACATCCTTTATTAATATTACGTAAATTTTCATTAGTAAGAAAATATAAGTAATTTAATTATTCAGATACTTCATTAAATCTTCAAAGAAAGCGGCAAGAGAATAAATTTGATGTTCGGTAGCAATAAGAGAAAGTAATTGTATACAAAAACAAAGGTTAAGACATCCGTATAATTCAGTAATGAAATTCATATTCTACATCTAAATGAATCACCTGAGTATTATTGTGGTCCAAAAAATGCAGCAGCATAGGTACCAACAAGTCGTGGTTTAGCGATTGAAGTGTACCGCTTTTGATGCCCTGTGTCAAAAGAAGTGGAAACTGCTCCAACACTTCTGTCTGGATGATCGGCTCTGAATCGTATAATAATTTATAGAATTTACGCATCTAATATAATTGGGCTTTTATACACATGACTAGAATGTGAAAAAAGGATTCAATAAACCCTCTGCGTTATGAGTTCTTTTTGTACTATTTAGTACCTAATACTACTCTGGAGACAGTACCCTACATGTACAAAGTCAAAGGCTCTGGAAGGAGAAAATACCGAGTGTCCTTGCTGCGGAGGGTATAATTAAGTAATTTTTTTATTATTTAATGTCAAATTTTTATAATTAATTTATTGTTAATTTGCTGTATTTTATTCTTCATTAATATTTGTGATTAAATTTGAATGAAAACAAATAAGAATAAGGACGATAAGATGACCAATAACATCAAATATATACGAATTAATGAAAGAAAAATGTCTGAATGACAGAAATTATGAGTTTAACGCTAAAACATAATTGTATGCATACAAGAGCATGGGGGTTGAGAGGGTATTACCCCTTGAGCCTCGAGACACTGATAGATATACAGCAATTTAAACCGAAAAAAATATTGCTATATCCAATCCAAGCCTTTTTTGGCTCAGAAAATTAGCTATATAGCCTTCTTTGAACTCAGAACACTATAAAAAGGTGTGAAATTCCCACAAATTTTCAGCGCTTAACACCGAAATGAGTAATTGTTTGTCCTATTTATTTTTAAAATGGCAGAATTTGCATTTATAATAGAAAAATGTGAAATTATTGGGCGCTCTGCACCATTTTGAGACAATTTTCAGTAATTTTTGGTGTCAGAAACCCAGAAATTAGCTAAAATAAACCACCAAAGATCTGAAAACCCTGTTTTACCACACTAAAATCGCTAGTACAAAGACTTTGGGGGACCATCTTTGTACATGTACAAACAGATCTTAAACAAAAAACAAATATGGGTGGAATTATAAAATGCTTTTTGGGGTCCAAAAATGGTAGGTACGCGCCAAAATATCGTTATTCAGCAATTATAACGATGCTCTATCCTTCTAGAGCAATTAAAAACATGAAGAAATTTCGAAAAAAAAACCAAAAAGTGGGAACAAATTGAACAAAATATACTCAGAACATGAGTATAATGGCGCGAAGCGCCGAAAATTGGACACTTTTGTGCAAATAGATGGCTAAAAACGCATAAAAACATCTTTTCTACAAATTTTTAGAAAATTTTTGGGAACTATCAAAAAATCGATGAACCCCCAAGATCATGTTTGATAATACCTATTAACAGACAAGCAACGGGAGGATGGGGGACCCTCCACGCAAAGTAGCTTGTCCTCAATCACCCAAAATCAGAAAATTTTTGACCCCCTGATTTTTGGGTAAACTTTCGATTTTTGACCGTTTTGGCCAGAAATTAGAGGTCATTTACCCCCTCCCCACTAAAAATGGCCAGGGACTCCCGCCCGAAATTTAGACCCGTTACATCATAAATGCACAAGATCAAAAGTACTGGGAGAGGAGTAAAACGAGTTTCCTTGGGGAAGGTAAATGATTAATTTCAACGGCTAATTATGGCGCGAAAACGATAAGTTTATGTTGATTTTTAAGAAATTTTTGTCGTTCCTTACCCCGTCACAAACCGTAAAAATATTTTATTTGTTGCATTTTAGTCTTTTTGAATATTCGTGATTAAGTTTGCATGAAAACAAGTGATAATAAGAATAGTGGAATGACTTGGACTATCAAATATACACAAAATAATGGACAAAAAGTGTCTGAATGAATGAATGGACAGAGTACTACCCAAAAACTACTTCAAATGATACTGTAGGGCATGTTTTGGCGCTCTTTCATAATTCCAACAATAGGTTTTGGCCTGAGGGGGGTATGCCTTTAAAAAGTTGTGATTGGAGGGATACATCCCCATCCCCCCAAAGATTGCATGTGTGCGCTACATGTATGCCTATTAATGGCATTTATATGCTAGTTTTCATAGCAACAGAGAAGAAAAGTTTTTGCTTGAGAAGTTTTATTACATACATCCAACGAAGACGTTATTGGCTGTGGCAAGGACTTTTGGAAAACAAACGTAGTAATTTCGGCATAACCCCATTAAAATTTTGGGCGCTCTGTGCCAAATATCCTCAATATCTTTGATATTGCTCGAGAAAGCATATGAATATAATGAAAAGCCAATGATTCATACATATATGTTCAGCCATCATTCAAGCTAGTTTTTACAATATTTTCGCTAATAAATGATATTAAATGAAATATTGATACCTTGAGCACCGTGTAAACACGAAATTTTCAAAAATTTCTAATTTTTTCGGATAAATCCTGCACTAAGAATAATTCTGAATAAAATTTTATATCAGAAAATTCCTAAAAAACGCTATTTCGAATATTAACAGCGGAATTTTCTTTGCTACCTTTTTCATGAAAAGATTAAGGTACACACATCGCTTAGAAAAACCATGGATTCAACACCGGTATTATATGCAGCTCAGTGGCCAACCATGCAACATTAAAAAATTACTCGGTTTTGACCGAGTGTACACACACCCTCATGAATTATTATACACAAAAAACAATTAGCTTTTTCGTCTTCGATCTTGAAATTGAATTAATTGTATTATGATCATGCAAGTAACCATACATGTAACAGCTCAAAATTTTGGGTGAAGGTCTCCGGCTATTTTCAGGGGGGTAAACGACCTCCAATTTTTGGCCAAAAACAGTAAAAAACACCTAAAAACGGTCAGAAATTCACCAAAAATCGGAGGAGCGGGGTTCAGAAAATTTCTGGCTTTGAGGATGGGAGGACGACCGACTTTGGGTGGCGGATCCCCATCCCCTTTCACACTTTTGCATGTAACAGAGTGACGGAGGATGCCCCACCCAAAGTTCGTTAACCCCTGTACCCAAAAATCAGAGGATTTTTCACCCCGAATTTCGATTAAAAATTGCGACTTTTGGCCATTTTTAGATGCTTTTTGCCATTTTTTAGCCAAAAATTGGAAGTTAACAACCAGTCCAGCTAAAAATGACCGGGAACCCCCGCCCGAAATTCCTAACCGTCATATATACGATTCTGATAATATTACCGTCTTCAAGCGCGAGTCTTTCAATCAACCCAAACAACTCCATAGTTGCGCCAGCATCATTTCCGATGTATACTCTGCAGCCTTTAGCATAAGGCTTACTGCATTCAGCCTTAAAGAACACTTTAGTTACCAAGGCATAAAGAATGATTGCAAAACAATGTTCTTCTTATACGAGCCACTTTACACGATGCACGAGTACTGCTACTTTCAGAGAACCTCTAATCTACGACGATTAATTTTAAAGTAATTTTATCGAGTAAAACTTAAACTTTCAATTTCGAATACAATAAGAGTTTTATTCACTAATCACTCGATATAATAACTTTCTTCTGGTAATTTTTCATATGACACGATTGATTTAGATGATTTTATCATTACTAGGTTTAAATTATTTATTAATTAGATTTTGATTATTTTTAATTTGTATTTATTTATAGGTTAAGGAATATTTCTGATACTCAATTAATAAAGTACAGACGCTTTATTCAAGAAATCAAAAAGTAACTCAAAATACGACTACAAATGGATCAATAGAATTAATTAAAATTGGAGCTGTATCGGGGCTACCTTTTTTACCGGGGCCTGGAAATGTACCGCACAATGCGATGATATGACATTCCTCCTCATGCTCGCATTGTTATATAAAATATGTGTCCCCAGCTCATATTGGTTGTACATATCTTAATAATACTGATAAAAAATAAAATAGTAATAATGATAATTATAAAATAATAAATAAAAATAATAATAATTAACGCCTATGCGACATGCATAACACCTTTACTCAAGGTGAGATCATATTCAGTTGAAAAATTTCATCTGTCTTAGGAGTGAACACTAGTAAATTATGTATGTATAATTACATTGTATAATTTCTCAACTTCGTTTTTCAACTTTTCAAGTAAACAAGGGAATAATGCTCTTGAATTTAAATTGACGTACTCAAGAATTGCATGATGCATAATTTAATTCCCAATTAGGGTTTTTACAATGAGATATATATTGAACTGAACTAGAGCTCAGCTAGCAGACCTGCCGTGAGGTCTTGAGAAAAAGAGTAGATTTCCTGAAAATACGGTGAAATTAGAGCACAGAAGTGACTAAAGTCTGTATCTCTTCATGAAAGTGATCAAAGTCAATCAGGACATGAGAACCAATGAGTTATAACGACTTTTTATAACTTCCTACCAATTTTTAAAACCATTTCGGATCGAAAAGATCTATGACCCCCGGCCCAGGCGACCCCAGACCGGCCATGCAGTGTGAACACAACGGCGGCTGAAAGTTATAATTCGTCAGCATTCAACAAAGATTGTGAGCAACCTTATAGTATCGGGGACCGGCCGCACTGGAATGCAATCGACACTACTGCGAAGGATTTTTTGACTTTGAAAGTACTAAATAACGCTTAAATTGTCCTTACAAAGTATATAAGGCTCGAATAAATTCATTCTGGCACTAAGTCGACCGATAGCGCAACAAAAATAGATTTTTCTCGTTGCTACATTACGTATTGTTATTTACCCATACAGCAGCTATTGTTTTACCAGTCGTAAATTATTAATGCCCTCCGTTTGTCTGCTTTGTATGTGAGAATACGCAGTAGACCACTTATTTGTCTGACCAATCATGGCTTCCCTTCTGTAACGAAGCTCCGCCCCAAAAAACGGACTGTGCGGCCGGTCCCCGATATTATAAGTTTGCCAGATTGTGGTTAGCTGCAAACTTGTTAACCTGGTCGATAGAAATAAATATGAATTCCATCTATTAGTTAAGAATATTTCGGAGAAAATTTCAAAATTATCTGTTCTAGGACATTGGTAACAGCGGGATTGTTTTTATTGGTTCGTTTTAATGTTTCTATCTGATACTGCAGAGGTTTAATATCCTCGCAATTCAGTTCTGTTCAAGAAAAAGGTCATTCTCAAAATTGTGCACCAACGAACGTTGTACCATATTAATAAGTAGAGTAAGACATCACTTATCCATCAATCAAGATTCAAAAAACAAAAGTATAATTAAAATTTAAGAAAAACAAAAAATATTTGCTTAGTTTTGTGCTCAGCAACCGCACAGCTCAGCATTAGCTTACATGTTGAATCTGTCTCATGTAAAGTTGTGATTAATAAAACATTAAAAAATCCTTACCTTTCGGAAACGTTATCTGAATGAGATAATCTGCGAATAATCGACAAAGCATTAGCGCAATCCGCTTGATCGAGTTCCAAAATGTAACTCATACTTTCAGATAAAACGCCTGCATGTAAATAAAGAAATACGAATATGTGTAGTCTTTCTGAACAACGCGATATTATGATATATTCCTGTAGATAAATGGAGAATTCTTAAAACATTAATGAACTCAAAAATGTTTTACCAACGTTCACTTAACATCTTTAAAAGTCCAAAGGAGACACACACACTATCGTGTCCTACACTAAAAATCTACGTTTGAAAATTTGGAAGAATAAATAATCCAAAAATAAATATTCCCACGCAACTGAATTTTTCGAATTGATCAGCGAAAATTATTAATTGCGTGGAACTTTTAAAAATAATTTGTAGTACTCTGATTAACATTTAATAGTTTAAGATGTCAATAATTAAAGGAGCTTATGGCTAGAAAATAGAAATTAAGCCTAAAAATCCAAAACATTGATTCAGATAATTTTTAAATAAGCGAAAATCTAGGCAACTACATTCGTGACCGGCTTCCAGTGCTTCGAACAATGCAAAAGTTTCTTGTGCACATGATAATGGTTTTTCTCGGTCCACCATGTCAGTATTACAATCTGATATAATACTAACAAGCTTTGGTTTAAAAGTCATAGCGCCCGAGACAGATATGCATACACTGACAAACTGTACTTACAACTCCGTTCAACCAGGTATCAATGGGTACCGGGTCGTTGTCAACGTGCACGTAGGTAATATCAATATGCACTCAGGTAGGTACTTACTTAGAACCAAGTTTTAGAAAATAAAAACACACGGCAGTATGACGACTAAAAGAAATGAACAATTCCGTTGCTGAAAAGACAGGGTTGCCAAGTGCTCTTGTCAAAAAAGCCCCTAATTTAAACCTCAAGCTGCCTTGAAAAAACCCTAACCAATGGTTGAAGGTGCAAAAAACCTCAACCGTTAAAAAATGCCTTCAACGGCCTGAAAAAACAACAAAATATGGAAAAACTTTTAACTTGGCAACCCTGAAAAGACCAAGTCCTTCTTGACGAGTAACTATTTATCGTATCGCTTAATTCTTCAAGGACGCCAACAAAAATTACTGCAATAAGCGTAAAGTAGACGAAGGCGACGTGATTTAATTGACCAAGCCAATAGGATTCTATTAAACGTTCGATTTAAACTGCGTATCGTGTAAACGTAAGATCAGCTTAAAGCTCGTCAAGAAAACTTTAATCTAGACAGTGAATACTATTCGCAGATACCTACTATTATATGTACTTACATCCATTTCTTATGTGCATGCAATAAGCAAAGGTACCTACCTACATTGAATGTGTGCCTCCTTCCTTTCTCTTTAGAGAAGGATTATAGTCTGTTTCATTCAGGGGCGTATTTAAGGGGAGGGGCGGGGGTTGGCCAAAAATATTTGGCGAGTTAAAGATTGGATATGTCATTTGCAAAGATTTTTGGCCGTCAGTGACCATAATTTCTCAAATTTTTCCTGCGCTACGCGCCGGATGATACCTATTACATTTATTTACTTTCTTGGCGACCTGGAAGCACGGTTTTTTGTGTTCGGCAAAGATTTTTCCCGAAGTACAAACACTTTTCGGGACCGTCTTTGTATGCAAATGTACAAAGATTTTTGGAAAGTCAAAAACTGCAAACAAGGTCTAAAATTCGCAAAAAGTTTTGGCGCTTCCCGCCCAAATGAGTAGTTGTGTGTCCTCTATATCTTTATGAACAGCGGAAATCGCGTTTTGAAAGGAAAAATGTCAAATCTCTTGGCACTTCACGCCGTTTTCAGACGATTCTAAATGATTTTTGCCCTCATAAACCCAGGAATTATAGTCTGTTTCATTTAAGTTTGCGGTTTTCTTTAATTTTTTTCCACAAGAATTGGGCTACAAAAGCAGTTTAAACTTTTGATACAGTAATGCTGCTTAACACTGGCATGCCTCCAAGTGACTCGACATACTGTAGAATATAATATAAATTGTATTAGTTTAAAACACTTTTGCAGTCACTTTAAATTTTTTCAAATAGGTACCTGAAAGCTAAATGAAACAGGCTATAGCTAAAATACACTGCTGAAGGTTGAACAATTCTGTTTTTACCACACTAAAGTGCTACCGTACTTTATCATAGTACCCAGAAATTAGTGTGTACAAAATGTACAAAGACTTTTAGGGATCATCTTTGTACATGTACAGACGGACCTTGTACAAAAAAACACTGCCTGGAAGCCATTTTCTGTTCATGTAGGTTTCAAAACAATTTTAACAGCAGAAACAGCTATTTTTGCTAGTTATGTACCAATATCGTTGCCGTAATTTGCTGACGTTAAGCCCAATCCAGAAAATGACATTGATTCAATGTTATTTGTGATTCGGAATAACATTGATCTAAGGCCATTTAATTACCTTGAACTAATTTTAAAAAACCACATCGATTCAATGTGTTTTACTGCAGCAGTACACTAGCGCGACCCTACTAAATCACGTCATTTCAATGTGATTTGTGGTAATGCAATGTGAAAAATCAACATTGATCCAATGTGTTTACTTCCTGTAACCCTAAAAACACGACATTAGCTAAACGCGAGTTTACGTGTTTCAACGTCAAAAATTGCATTCATTAAATGTGTTGCTGTTCTGTCACAAACCACACATGGGCTATATAAAAATTCTGGGGCCCCTGAAAATTTAAAGAACTAGGGCCGAAAAATTAATGACATTGATAACAACGTATTCTTTGACGTTTCTCATTAAGCTCTTTACCTAGCCTTGAAAAATTAGAAAGATTTAATAAAATTCTAACCGAGAAATTTTCAATGTTCACATATCCGATACTATAACTGCATAAAATTCGAGAGCGATAATGACATACGAGAATGACGGGGCACAAGGTACATAAGAGTACAAAATTCAAAAAGCGCCAGGCATTAGCAGTAAGCACAAGCATGAAAGCATTACATGTTATGCGCGAACAGGAAGAAACATAATGGCATTTCAAAATGATAAAATAGGCAAAGACATCGCTTAAAAATGAGTCAATAGTAGCGGAGCAGGACCTAGCGTTTTCACAAGGGGTGATAGCCACACATGGGCGTGGAGCGTTTGGGGGTATGCACCCCCCCAGAAGTTGAAATACCCCCCAGAATTCAAATTTTGAAAATTTTTTTGCTTTTGTAGCGATTTTTTGACGCCATTGGATAGAGTGCGATGAAAAACGTCGAAAAATGGTATTTTTCCGCCATACGACCATTTTTTGACCTTTGAAAATTTTTTCACCCCCCCCCAATCCCCTCACCCCAGAATTTCGGTGCTGCCCATCTATGGTGATAGCCAAAGATGAGCAGCACCAAAAAATTCAGGGGGTTTCCTAAAGGTTAAAAATGGTCTTAAACTGATTGTAATGGTGTGAAAACATCATTTTTTAATTTTTCTGATTGAGCACTACCCCTTGGCATCAAAAAATTGTGTAAAAAAGAAAAAATTCCTAAAATTGAAGTCTGAGGGTGTTATGTTTCTTGGGTAGGGTATTTGGCTTTCCGAGGGAGCATACTTCAGACCAGAGCCCTGCGCGGGCCGAAAATTTTTGACCCGCCCCGCCCCGCAGCTCCTGTAGACCTGCCCCGCACCGCCAGTAATGTTACAAAAATTAGGCCCGCCCCGCCCCGCAAAATTTTTTCATGTACTCTATGTATCCATTTCTGGTCGAAAAGGAGCCAGAATGCAAGAAGATAAAGAACCGGACAATGAGTGATACAAAATCTTCAATGTAAACGAGTGCAATGCAATTTTGTAAATTGAATAAGAGCTCATGTCTTACAGCAATAAACTTTATTGGAACAACAATGATGTTACTGTGATATGTGTAGTTAGGTATGTAGGTAAGCTGCAAAAGGCATAATCTTGCACTGCTGATTGCTCAAATTCTGAGGTGGTCTGATGGGGCGAAATAGCCAAAACTAGCACAAAATCAATTTTGGGGGTCTGCTGGATCCCAGGGGACAACCCAGATCCCAATGCTCGCGATTACTCAAATCCTATTGGTGATAGTCTACCTTATGTAAGGACGTAGTGTGTACCTACATATATGTAGGCATAGGTGGGCAGCACCGAAATTCTGGGGGGGGAAAA
The DNA here is from genome assembly GCA_036768485.1 of Mermis nigrescens. NCBI lineage: Eukaryota > Metazoa > Nematoda > Enoplea > Mermithida > Mermithidae > Mermis > Mermis nigrescens. Next base: position 1,191,966 of record JAVLUZ010000043.1, read on the forward strand.
TTTCTGGGGGGGGGGTGAAAAATTTTCAAAGGTCAAAAAATGGTCCTAAAAGTGGTCATATGGCAAAAAAACACCATTTTTTGACGTTTCTCATTAATCACTATCCAATGGCATCAAAAAATTGCTGAAAAAGCAAAAAAAATTTTAAATTTTTCTGGGGGGGTATTTTGATTTCTGGGGGGATATTTCAACTTCTGGGGGTGCATGCCCCCAAACCCCCCCCCCCCCACGCCCACGTGTGTATGTAGGTACCTGCCTACCTATATATACAGGGTGTTTCATAAAAAAAGGAAACCCATATCAGACCTTGTAACTTCGGAACGAATCGCTCAATTCGAACGCAACTTGCTTTAATCAATAGATAAAAACCTTCATAATGATCTTGCAAAGTTTCCTTTTCGCAGCTTCATTTGTTTTTGTACAATGCGCATTTGGGTAAAAGTCGTTTTTTTTCATTAAATACAATGTGTCGTAAGAAATGAATATGTGTTTGCGACGTTGTAGCCATACGTGGGCAGCAAGGAAATTCTGGGAGAGGGGGTGCAAGATTTTTTGAAGGTCAAAAAATGGCCTTAAAAATGGTGGTATGGCGATAAAAACAACATTTTTCGACGTTTCTCATCAAGCACTATCCATTGACATCAAAAAATTGCGAAAAAACGAAAAAAAATTTCAAAAATTGAATTCTGGGGGTATTTTGATTTCTGGGGGGGTATTTTGGTTTCTGGGGGGTGCATACCCCCCCGAACCCCCCATACGCCCAGGTGTGGTTGTAGCTTTAGATCGAGTGAACATTTTAGAATACGATTTGCTTCAATCAAAAGCTCATTTATCTAGCTAGTTGCCTCTAAATTTTAATTTTATTTTGTTTGTTGGTTCAAGAGCTATTGAGCTTTTGCCTAAGGTCACTCCCTCGGCGATTGAGCCAGCAATGACAAAATAAGCAGCGAGTTGCTTGCGCTTGTGAATGACCTAAGGAACGACATTTGCAAAAGCTCAATAACTCTCGAACCAAGTAGCGAAATAGTACGAAAATTTACAGGCTAACAGCTAGACAAACAGGCTTTTGAAAAGAGCAGACCGTATTTCTATAATGTTTACTCGATTAAAAGCTACAACGTTGCAAACACATGATTTATTTCTAAACACGCATTGTTTTTAATGAAAAAACGACTTTTCTACAATTGCGCGTTGCACAAGAACAGAGCAAGCTACGGATACGAAACTTAGCAAGTTTCTTACAAAGCTTTTTGTCTATCGTTTAAAACAATTTGCATTGAAATTGAGCGAGCCGTTGGGAAGTTACGAGGTCAAATATAAGTTTCGTTTTTTTGAAACACTGTATATATGTAAGCTTATGCATGGTAAAGCTGGATTATTTCAATTTGTATTATTTTAACAGCCCCCATGTGTTCTATTTCATTAAGTATTTATTCAAAGGATGAACAACAGAGCATTACTTAGAACTATAGTCTATTTCGCGAAACCTTGTGCATGGAAATCAATTTCGCGCACGTATCCTTTTTGCACAACAAAAATTTAAAAAAAGAAAGGCCCGCCCCGCCTCGCCAAAATTTTTAGAAAATAAAGCCCGCCCCGCCCCGCCTCGCCAGCCGTGTGACCCGCCCCGCAAAAAGCCCGCGCGGGCCTGCGGGGCGGGGCGGGCCGACCCGCCCCGCGCAGGGCTCTGCTGCAGACTGCCAAATTCCCATCCCATGCCCTCGTGTGGTGACAGCTTAAATTTCTAACTTCCTCCATTTGGGATCAAAAATACCCAATGCGAACACTTTATTTTAACTTTTAAAATAGTTTTTAGGCATTTTACAACGTTCATTTCTATTTGAACGGCCAATCGCGAATGTTTTCAAAAAATTCCTATCATTAGGTTTTAAATGAAAATCGTCTAAAATTATGTGAATGTAAACTATAAAAAATTTTGTCCGATGCATGGTTGGTATGCATTGAAAGAAAAACACTTTTTTATCAATCTCCTTAAAGATTTCGGGTCATTAAGGAAAAATATGGCCATACAAGGGGAAGGGGTAGAATTCTAAGGCGAGTTGAATGGGGCGAAATTGCTGAAAAAATAGCATTAAAAATCGAATTCTGGAGGCTCTATCGATTTTACGCAGGTCCGCTGGATTCCTGGGGGACCAGAACACACATGCGCATGGACGATCTGGCCGGACAACCAGAATCCAACCCCTAAGATCTGGCGGAATCTCAGATTACAGTTCAAAATTTTTCTCATTTTTGCTGTTTTTTACATGAATCGAAGTCAATTAGAAACACCAAACATTATGCCTGTTGCCCGCCACCATCAATTTTTGGCAAAATTTGGCACAGCCCATGCAAGACTGTGATCACACTCTACTGAACACAGTCAAAATCTGAAATCTCAAAACGCTGGGTGAAGCCTTTCTCTATGTCTGCCGTAAGGATCGACCGAAGGTCCATTTTTTCCTCCGGGCCGGAGCCGGAGCTTCGGCCATCGTCACCTCCGGCTCCGGCCGGAGCCGAAGCCGGAGGCCGGAGGTGAACTTAGAATTTTCAGTGAAAAAGAACTAGAATTTTCACAAGCCGTAAATATAATTCATATGATGTACAGTATATAGGTTTGTATAAATACATTGCTCATGGAAAAGAAATTAGTTCTGTGATCTGTTGCTAGTCAAGCCACTTCCGGAAATTGATAAACGTGCGAAATGCAGATATATCAGTGAATCAGGCTGGTTTTCAACGCAAACTACATAACGTATGTAATTTGTTATTCATTCCATAATGTACCTATTTAATCGAGCTATGCGAAAATCAAGAAGACTAACATGCAATAACGTTCTACTACTTCTCTCCTCACCTATTACACATGTTCTCAAATGACTGGTCTGGCAGCGGCGGTTGGGTAATCGAAAAAATCATTTAATTAGCATATATTTCTATTTTTAGCTCCAATCTCACCGCTTTCTCGCTTGCCCTTACTGTCTGGATGCACTTTTACTCGAAAAGCATAGGCGTAGCCAGGGGATGCATTGAGGGCACATGCCCCCCCGAAATTTTTCAGAAATATTGTTGATTTTTCTGTTGCAATAATGTATGTCCAGAAAACAGTTCAAAAAGGCAAAAACGTCAAAATTTTCCGGCGCTTCGCGCCGAGTCATTATTATTTATTGCTATATAGATCCAATGAATTTCAAAGCTTGAATCAGCTAAAATAATCCAGCACTTCACATCACTTTAGTAATGTAATGCACTATTTGTTCGTTGAATGAAACTGTGCATGCTCGTTGAGCATAATAGTATATAAATGTGCGAAAATGATTGTGTATTAGTTTGTCTATTCTCTGCTTTGTTTGTCGTTTGTGTACTTTGTCTATTCTTTGTTTCGTTTGTCTTTCTTTACAAGGACACATGATCCTATTTCGAATAAAAGGAATGGCCAAATTTCCTTGTGTTTTTGCGCATTTCTTGTTATCTGAACTGCATTGTGTTAATAAGAAGGGCACAAATGGGCTTGAAAACGGTAAGAACAAAATTTTCATCGATACATCTTTCTATATCTCATTGGCAGCGACCCGTTGCTGCGCTATGTAATTAGCAGAGGTCGAAAAACGCATTTCAGCTCAGAAGTTTTGTGCAATGTAGGGGTTCATCAATTTTAAGTGTTTTTGGGCTTGCTTCAGAACCGAGATTCGGCCGATTTTGCGAAAATTTTAACGTTACTATTTATCATTAAAATGCTTTTTTTCAAAATTTTCCGGGACTCTGCCCGGGACCCCGCTGGGAACGCTTAAGCGCGCCGCCCCAGACCCCGCAGCCGTAAAATCTCGTTGTACATGTGCAACGAGATTTTAGGGAGAACAAACCAGTTAAAATGTTAGGAATTTCTACAAAATATCCGGCGTTTCACGCCGGCATTAATTTGTCTGTTTTGTATGATTTAAGCGGTATAAATTGAGTTTAAAGTGCAAAAACGTCAAAATTTTCCGGCGCATAGCGCCGCCAGTTATTTTTCTTTCTTTTTGTAAAGCTCCAGCATTGCGTTTAAAAGCCTGAATCACTCCAAATATCTTCAGGCAAAGTTAGTAATTCGCAGTTTTCTTGTTAGAAGCTTGCCTGTCAAAACTGTTTTGTACAAATTTGATAATTTTCTGCTCTGTCAGACTATTAGTATCCACAGAGCTACAAAATGTTAAGGGTGGTAAAAAATGACTAAATTTCGTGGCACTTTGCGCCATTTATGAATTTTGATCTGTTTGTCAATAGAAAGGCCGTAAATTCTACATGAAAACGGTAGAAATTCCAAAATTTTTCGGCGCTTCGCGCCGCTTTAAACTTTTTGTATTTTTGATTGTCAGATACCCATAAATTTGCTAGGCTACACTACTAAAGGTCGAAAAATTCAGTTTTACTATACATAACGTTACTGGCATTCAATGCAAAAGTAGTCTTAAAAAATTTTTGTTCATGCCCCCCCGAACCAAAATCCTGGCTACGCCTCTGTCGAAAAGTACCCAAATAAAAATAGCATAAAGAGCTTAGCAATGTGTCTGTATGTACTTATATCTACAATCTGTTATAGCTCAAAAAGTAAGTGAGCAGACTACGTCGCACCAAGTTTGTTATTCTGTCACTCGAAAGAGATTTATATCCATTTGTGCGCTGAATTAACGCGGACTCGGCTCGCTTTGCAATCTGAAATATTCTTGTTCATTATTAAGCAAAATATATGATATAATATTTCACCAATGGTGCATTCACAATGCCACATTAGTGTTCACATTCACAGCTTCACTTATTAAACCTGTGTTTGTACAAATTCACAAAATATGCAATCTGAGTGCTAAGCTTCAAAAGAAAAGAAGAGCGTTAAAGCATTGAATGATTCGATTCAAAAAACCTCCGGCCTCCGGCCCCTTTTTTGAACCTCCGGCCGCCGGAGGCCGGAGGACCAAAAATGGCCGGAGGAGCCGGAGCTCCGGTCGATCCCTAGTCTGCCGATTTCGAATATTGTTTTTTTGTAAAAAATGCAGCGTCATGATCAAATCGTAAATGCTGCAAATTTAAAGTGCAGTAACAATCCAGGGCTGCTTCAGCAAATGTTCGATTGTTTTTTATGATGATACTTTCAATCATAATCTAGTATTTCGTCTCTGGCCATCAGAATCGCATTTTAAAAACGGCACCAAGGTCGAACTCAACAAGGTTATCGCAAAGTAATCACATTTTCTGTTATTCGAAAAATAGATCAAAACCACACATGGGCATACGGGTGAGAGGGGGTATCGTATTACAATAGGTGGGCAGCACCGAAATTTTGATCGGGGTGCAAGATTTTCTAGGGGTCAAAAAATGATCTTTAAAATGCTTATGTGGCGAAAAAAACACAATTTTTTAACGTTTCTCATCAACCATCCATTGGCATCAAGAAATCGCGGAAAAATTTTCAAAAATTGATTCAAACTTCTGGGGACTGCATACCCCTGCCCCCACGGCGATTTTAAGAAAACAAAAGATGCTGCAAGACAATTTCTGAGCTTACTGCGAAAAAAGTCCGAAAATTCTACCTGAAACTGGTAAAAACATCAAAATTTTCCAGCGCTTCGTGCTTTATTGATAAACTTTTGTACTTTTCATGGCTAAAAACCCAAGAGTTGGCAAAACTTCACTAAGAAGGATCAAGCAACCCAGTTTACCAGATGCAACGTGCTACTGTACTACATTATACCAGGTACCATACATGCACAGCATGGGAATTCTGGGGAGGGGGTGAAATTTCAAAGTGCCTTTTTTGTCCATAAACGGTAGTAAGTAACGCGTCAAAAACATCGTTTTTTGGCGTTTCTGACGATGCTCTACCTTTCCACAGCATAGAAACCTAAGAAAATTTCGAAAAAAATCAAAAATGTTGAATAAATTGAACAATATATCAGTGAGTATATGGCGCGAAGCGCCGAAAATTTGACACTTTTGAGCAAATATATAGCTGAAAACGCTAAAAAAAGCACTTTTTCTGCCAATTTTCAGGAAAATTTTAGAAACTTTTGAAAAATCGTCAATTCTAGGGAGGGAGGGGTGAAAAAATTTTTGCGGGGGAAGGGGAGTGAAAATTTTTTTGAGGGGGTTGAAACCCCCACCCAAGATCATGTATAATGGGTACTCTAAATTTCACATGAGCAGAATGTACATGGACTTATGGGGACTGTATTTGTACTGGTACGAACAGACCCTGTACAAAACCAATGACCACAATTTACTATATGACCATTTCTGGATTTCACCTTCCTCTGGCGATCTCTACCTTGTCCATGTATGAAAACTGCGTAAAAATTATTTAAGATGTCGGTAAAGCAATAAAAATATCTAAGAACTAAAACTGGCCATCTTTAATACATAATTTACAATTTATTCCTTAGGCAACATTTATTACGAACCCTTGCAGAAATTTTCGAATGGTTTCTAAACCTTCAAATATTATTTAATTTTTACTACCCAGCACACATGCACACTGAAGGTGGTAGCCATAGGTGAGCAGCATCAAAGTTCTATATTGTGTGTGTGTGTTGTGTGTGTGTGTGTGCAATGTTTTTTAAAGGTCAAAAATGGTCTTGTAAATGGTGGTATAGCGAAAAAATACCAATTTCAACGTTTCTCATTCATTGTCATCAAAAAATCGCGAAAAAACACAAAAATATTCAATATTCAAAAATCGAATTTTGGGGGTATTTTTGGGTATTTCGGTTGTCATTTTTTCATTCAGGGTATTTGGCCTTCTCACTGGGGTGCATACCTCCTACATCCCCCGCACGACCAGGTATGGTGGTATCCCTCTACAAGGACTTTTGGAAGGCATGTCTACTCCCCCCTCAGGCCGTTTTAGGACCAAAACTGTTGCTCGAACTATTATATGCAATGTGTATTAGCAGAATAAAGTCAGCAAAAGTCGATATCGATACTGAATGCATAAAAACATTCACACATTGCACTTTACACTTAAAACCAATTTTGCAGAAAAATGTTGAGAATTTCACCTTTGTCCGCAGAAATTTATATATTAAAATTAATATAATTTATAAGAAATTTATATAATTTATAAATTTATTTATTTATAAATTTATAAAAATTTATATATAATTTATGAATTTATATTTATATTTTTATAATTTCTGAATTTCCTATTGCTGACGTTATAGTCGTACACATGTTGTCATGTATGTCATTTAAAAGTCGTCGTCTTCTTTATCGTAAATTCTATATTTTCTTTTTTTGTATTTATGTTTTTTTCTCGGATGTTGCAGTAAATGCTTTGAACTTTGAACTTATTAATTAGTTGATGTAGTCGCGTCTTATTGCCAAGGTGCCCGCGTCTAATAGAAGTGCATTTTACAGACATTGCTTTATATCTATTAAGTATATGCAATGGGAGCAGGTCAGCTACGTCTTATAGTCTTAAAGCCGAGTGTCTAATAGCCGAATTGCTAATGTATTTTAATGCATTATGAATGACCGGGAAGGTTTTCGCGTCTTATAAGCCGGAAAGTCTTATATCCGGCGTGTCTTATAGACGACTTTGACTGTTGTTTACTGCATTTCAGAGGTTACTTGGAGAACACCACGGAAACCATGTTTTTTGTATTCGGCAAAGATTTTTCCCGATGCACGAAGACTTTTGGGGACCGTCTTCATATATATGTAAAAAGATTTTCGGGAAGACAAAAACTGTAAAAAGGTCTAAAATTTCCAGTTGAAATGAGTAATTGACTGTTCTACATTCCACTATAAAGGCACAAATTGCATTTGAACAGGAAAAATGCCGAACTTGACTATCTTTATAATTTTTTGACGTCAGAAATCCAGAAATTGGCTAAAAATACAATACTAAAGTCAGAAAACCCTGTTTTATTACACTGAAAGTGCCAATATGCCATATTATAGCACCCTAAAATTTGCATGTACAAAATGTATGAAGACTTTTGTGAACCATCTTCGTACAAGTATATACAGAGAGAACTTGTACAAAAAAGACTGCCGGAAACTAAAATATGCCTCCTCCATCCTTATGCCCGACATTTTCGTCTTTAATTTGAAAAAATTAAGAAAAACTGTTTAAAAAATCGAAAAATCAAAAATATTTAAAATTCAAAAAATAATCATTATTGCGAAAAAATTGACAAGTAACGCTTTTATGTGATGATGATGATGATAATAATAATAATAATAGTAATAATAATAATAATAATAATAATAATAATAATAATAATAATAATAATAATGATAATAATAATAATAATAATAATAATAGGAAGTCATATGTGCGGCAAAAAAAGGAAAAAAGGGAGAAAAAAGACGAAAGGAAGGAAAACTAGGAAAGAAAAAATAAAATAAAATTGAGTAAAGAAAATGTAGAAAAAATATATAAATAAAAAGATTAAGGACTAACGTATTCTGGTCCGTGAATGATAGCCTTAGCCTTATCATACGCAATGTTGATGACATCCTCGGCAACGGATGCTTTCTTATCGTCAAAAAACGCAAGTCGGCCATCGGTGTAAAATATTGCGTACGATTTTTTCCAGCGACGCAGAATAGAAGCTTAGTTAATAGAATTGAATAAAAATAATTAAAAAATGAAAAAATTAACTAAATTTAGTCTACAAAAATTGAATTGAATCAAATTTGAAAAAATGGAGCAATTCGAAACTTGTTTTAAAAAATTCATATTTCACAAAATAACGACTCGAAAATCTAGGAAATATGACTGTCTACATGAATCAGGGGAAATGGATACAACCCTTATCCAAACGAAGTCGGTCTTCGCCCCAAAGGCAAAAATGTGACAGCCCAAAATGTCGAGAGTATTAATATTGGCGACCATTTAAAAAGGAGGTTTTACGCTGAACGGCCTTCCATTTTTCGCCAAAAATCGCAAAGAATCGCCTAGAAATGGTCAAAAAACGCAAGATTTTGGAAAAAGAACGGCCAAATCTTCTGGCTTGGGAAAGAAAAGTGACGACCGATTTTGAGTAGTAAATTATATCCCCCTGTTACGCGCATGCCTCATAGGTCTTTGAGCTTAACTTTGATCAGGTATATTTTTACCCCCCATGCAGAATTTTATTTATACTCGAAATAGCATAGCAGTGATACGCAATTTACAAGGTGGCATAAATCATGCTTTGCTTACTCTGTCGCATCAGCCGTCCGCTTCTTGCAATATGACCAGGAGCGAAATTTTCCGACATTGCAAAATAAAGTCAAGTTAAATAGGTAGCCGATTGTATGTACTATAGAAAGCAAGAAATAAAATGGCAAACGAGTTAATCCTGAAACACTATAAACTTATGAAACGGACTAGACTCCTGTACCAGAATTTTGTTTCGGAGGGGGGACACGACCAAATTTTTTTGAAAACATAAGCAGCACCAAAGGCTGAATAAAAGATATTTTTTACGGCTAAAAGAGCTGCACACCTTATAAATTTTGCCACCCAGGGAGTGGCGGTAGGATTTTTCTAAGAGGAAAAGTAACCCAAATTTTCCAAGAACAGTCAAAAACAGGTCCAAAAATTTTCCCTTCACGCGCGACATGGCGTTCTTCGGCGATTTGCCTCGGCTATTTCCATTTAAAATCACTTTTGACGCAAACTTTTTTGCAAAAATTTTGTACTTATCTACAATTTTGTGCGAAAAAATAATTAATTTGTCCGATTTTGGCGAAAATCTGGCGCGAAGCAATGAAAAATTTGTGAAATTCAGAACAAAGGATGTTCAGAAGCTCAATTTAATGCTCGATTTCTTATTTTTGTTGCATTCGACGCAAACGTCGAAAATTTTTGATTGAGAATAGAAGTAAACTATGCTGAAATAGCTGTTTCTGCTCTTGAAATTATTTTGAAACCTATTCCATGAGCGAAAAATTGGCTTCCAAGCCGCCAGGAATGTAAATGAATATGAATAACAGGTATTATCCGGAAAAATTTGTGAAATTATGGTTGCTGACGGCCAAAAATCATTGCAATTTACGTATCCATTCTTTACCTCGCCAAGTATTTTGGGCACTGGGGCGGGGGGGCGGCCAACCCCCCTTAAATCCGTCACTGTGCCCAGGTACCTTAAATATACTGAGTATTCAAGGGGAACCCTCTCTTCCAGGGCTGGGGGTCTGGGTGGCGCGTTCAAGCGCGACCCAGCAGGGTCCGGGGCAGAGCTCCAGAAAATTTTGCGAAAAAAGCACCTGAAAGCTGAATCGCAATGTTAAAATTTGTATAAAATCAGCTTGATATCGGTTCTGAAATCAGTCTTGGAGATAGCCCAAAGGCTCATTCATACTTCATGCAGGATCGCGTCGCAGGATTATACGGCGATTTTTTCTAAAAATAGCACAAATTACGAAAATTGTGCGTATTGATGTATCGCTTTATCCATTCATACTGTTTGCGAAACATCACACGATAATCCGCAAAAATCGACGCATCGCGTGTTTTATTCACACTTGCCGCGAATTTTCACAAATTAGGTTTTCCTGCGATGCAACGTGCGAATTTTTTATGCGAATTTTGCGAAATATAGCACGATTTTTTCGCGCATTTTTTCTTTGTCCTTTTCTTGTCTGACCTCATCACAAATTCAATGCGTTGTCTGGTTGATAGGAGTTGGTATGAAGCTAAAACACTTTAAAGAAACACAAAAAATCGGAGTTTAGTATAAAATAGCCAAAAAGGTGCCAAAAATGCTAATATGTGGTTCTACAGTAACCTGTGGGGTTTTCAAGTTCTGACGGGGGGAAATCGCATAAAAATTGTCAATTTTTTTGAGGTCTATCACTTTAGGGATCTTAAAAGCGTGTGAGACATTCTGGTGCTGCTAATAAATTGCTAAAAAACGTGAATTAAAGTCATTTTAGGCTGCTTGCATAGACGTTTCACGGTGTACGGTATTCAGGAAGCTGGCCGCTTTTTCGAATTGAAAGGAGTGTTCTCCATAAGAAAGGAATTAAAAATTTTCGAAGTCCGACAAGAAGCTAAGAAAAAGTAATACGCACACTAAGCAATTTCAAAATTTGTCGCCCAGTTTCTGATTTTCACTATAATTTTTTATTTAAAAAGTTTAGGCTTGAATATTCAATGTATATCAAAATTATCTGACTCTTCTTGCCGACTTACTTTTTATTGGTCATTCTGTGCAAACTTTCAAAATTCAGCACAAACAATAGTACATCGAATTTTTTTTAATAAATCGGATTAAGCTGGAAATTACGTTCTTTGAATGTTGCCTTCGTAATCACTCGTTTATTCTAGAAATTAAAGCTGTTTTCACACAGTAATACACCTCTGCTATGAAAATCTAAGCTCATTTACTTTAATCATTATAAGGAATTTATTTTGAAGAATTTTATTATAATTTCCCAAATGATGTAAAAACTTATCCTGCAGGACTGACCGTTCGATATTTTGTCCAAAGCGAGATCTTCCTGCTTTACATGCTCGCAGAGCATATACAAAACGATTAGCTTGAATGATGACGTGTTGAAACAGTCAAAAATTAAGTTGCATCAAATCGTTTTTACTGATGACAAAGATACTATTGAATCAGCTTTATAAGCCATGCAGGCGTGACGAGGAACTATGCATTCTACACAATCAGCCACGTATGCTGCACGCCTCAAAGTATCGACGTGCAGTTCGCACATGCACTCGACCACACCTGGCTGGGCATGGGGGTTCAGGGGTATGCACCCCTCCTTCCGAGAAACCAAAATACCCCCCCCATTTTTGAAAATTTTTTGCTTTTTGTTTTCTTACGCAATTATTGATGCCAATGGACAGTGCTCGATTAAAAACGTTGAAAAATGGTGTCTTTTTGCCATACCACGATTTTTGAGGCCATTTTTTGACCTTTGAAAAATCTCGCACCCCCGCCCAGAATTTCACTGCCGCCCACCAGTACACTCCACGTTTGCGTAATTTACATAATGGCCGACCAGGGCTGTAAATCGTCAAAATTCACATTTAAATTGGAATATTGTGTATAAAAAAACGCGAATTCGAGTCGATCCCCAATTTTGCGAATAAGCTTCGTCTTCAATTTGTTGCTAAAAATAGTCATTTTTGACACTTTTGGCTCAAAAGCACGCGATGAAGTATGAATTGCAACGCGAATTATCGCACGATAAAATTTCTGGATTAAGCGACTTATTAATACCGCGATTGACGCGAAAGTATGAATTTAATTCACGCGCAAATCTGACCCTGAGGGCTACGATTTTTGCAAGTTCGGAGCGATGCGTGGAGTATGAATGAGGCTTTAGTTCATTACCGAAATTCATTATCATCGGCAAAAAACGTACCTGTATATCATAAAGGTTTATTTTAAATGGATCTCATTTTCTGCGTAGAGCCTATCAAAAAAAGGAGACGCAGATGCAAAATATACTTTAAGTAGTATACAAATTAAATATGGAGTGTTTTAACTGCGCATTAGTGACTAATCAGACTATAATTACTAATTAAGAAATTCGGCGCAAACTTTTGCGATTTTTTTGCTAAAAAACCAAAGGGAGTAGTCAAGGAAGAAATTATTCCTAGATTCATTTGTGGGGCACATGCCCTCTATCCTCTAAATATGGGCCTGAAGATGAGTATAGTCATGGCCTCTAAAAAAACCTCGTTTCATCTTTTTGCATATATTCATAGTGCAAGCACCCCAGTCTAGAAACTTATATAATCAGAGCAATGTCCCGTCGATGCTCCATCTTTCGCCACTTAGTTGATTTCATAGATCCCTTTAGTCTTGGAGAAAAATCGATCAAAGTCAAAACTGAAAAAACCAGCAAATTCCATTTGGAAAGTAAAAAACCATGAGAAATCAAAAAAACCACCCCAAAATGTTATGCGAATTGCGTGGTTTGCAGCGTAAAATAGTTAGTTGACCTTAAATGATCATGTTTTTTTTTAAAAAATCATTTTTTACGATATTTCCGTTCATTTTATCACATTTATATAAAAATCAATAATTTCTTCATGAATTTTATTTAAAGTTCTATAAATATCACAAATAAAGTCTTTAAGTGATAAAAACAACTCTAGGTTAGTCTCTTCTACATCCCCTGCAAGAAGTCAGTGCAAAATTATGCAACTTGATGAAGAGTAATTTCGTTGCCATGGCAATGTATACTTAGCATTGGTCTTTTTTAAGCTTCCAGTGGTTTTTTTAGGTTACAATCGAACTTTTTTGGCAGTTTTTGGGGTTATTCCCATTTTTGTGAAAAATTAATATCAGGCATCATGCAAGGTGCTACGAGGCACATTCCTGCTAAGTTTTGTAAAAGTTGGCGCTGGTTTTTTTAGGTTACTACTGGTTTTTTTAGATTTGACTTTGAAGGTATACTGTAGCTATGTGGACGACATAGGACTCCTAAATTTTTTTCTGACATTAGTCTGCATGGGAGTTTAACGTGGAAACATAAAAGATTTCAGCAGATATGAATACGGGTAGAAATACTGACCCTCAAAAATGTTTTTAAAAAATCATAAAAAGGGCAATTTTTAGGAACTTTTCGACAAATTTATATCTCAAGTTTCTGAATGATCTGGAAAGAGATCAGGGGTCAGTTGTTATCCTCACAGCATAGTTTGTTCGCCAGTATAATATCATCAGTCATCTCCTTTTGGTTATTGGAAAAAGGGGTGGTTTCTTGTTAGGTTACAAATCGACTGGTTTTTTAGAGGCCAGCACTATAAGCGTTCTGTCTACTAAAACTCCAGTTTTCAACCTTTACTGATACACTTCAACATATTTATATGAAGTACCTGATAGTAAAAGAAGAAATCATCAATATGGCGGCAAGAATATTTTTTATTTATAAGCCTAATTCGCGGTCTTTTTGATAGCTCATCTTTAGATATGAATTTGCGCCAGGCGCTTTGAAATTGTTATTGTCTGTAATACAAGGCTGTAATCATACGACAGGTACCTGAAGACAAATAAAACAACATAAAAAACTGCAAAAAAATTCTCGCTTCAAGTACAGTTTCAAAGCAAGGGAAAATTAAAGTACTAAATTTGTATATTTAAGGCACCTACAGAGTTTGGTACAAACCCTCTACAAATTTAGACAGTTCTTAGGTAAAGATGGCATTGGCATTTATGCGCCATACCATTGTTTATTAAAATTTCTGGCACTTCTACAGAATAGTAACGTGCGTCAGTAAACATTTATAATCTGTTTCATTTTTATTCTTAGATTTAGGCTTATTTTAGTGGATTAGCTATTTACGCATTGTGGGCTGTTAAATAGTAGAGGCCATCACATTCAGGCGCATATCCAGGGGGACAGGGGGGCAGTTGCCCCCAAAATGTAATCGGAGAACGATTTTTTCTTTTACTCTCCCTTTGCTTTTTAAACCAAAAATCGCAAAATATTTTCGGCGTCTCGCGCGCAATTTTTAACTATAATTAGAGTCTATTTAGTCCCAACGCGCGGTTTGAACAATTTATTTTCAGTCTTTAAACAACCTAAAGCGTAATTTGCATCTGTACTCTTCTGTTCTTCAGAGGTTTTATGAAGAAAATGAGATTCTTTCAAGGAACAAGAGTGACAGCAATTTTTTGGCAATGATTATCAATTAGCTGGTGAACTCTGACCATTTTTAGGATGAATACAGAACCACGATTCCGCTCATTTTGTAAACATTTTAACGTTCTCAAAATGGAAGTGTTCATTTTTACAAAATTTTCCAGGTTTCTGCCCCAGACCCAACTGGGGGAGGCGCTTGGGCGCGCCATCCCAAACCCTCTCAGCTCTAAACGAGGTGCTTACCATTGGATTCTCACCGTATCTTAGGTATCGGTATCCAAGTAGTAAAATTTGAAAAATAAAATTCATCCTTCGGTCCCCCTTGTTTTAAGAAAATTTCGGTCGTGCCCCCCCGAAACAAAATCCTGGATACGGGCCTGATCACATGATGAAAAATGGGACTACTGCAATTACTTCTATCATCACCATTGTTGATGACGTCATAACACTTACTGTTCTGTAGAAGTACTTAATTTCTAAGTAGGTAAGTAAAATAAACTTAATGGTATGACGCGTCAAATATTCTCACAGTTTTATGCTTTTTAGCATGAAATCTGGCGTTTACTTCCCCTCTTTGCTTTCTTAGCCACAAATCGAAAGAAATTTCGACACTTCGCGCCGAATCTTAGAATTTTAATTAAGTTTATGTAGTCCCAAGCGCGGTTTAAATAATTGATTGACCGGAGCAGCCAAAGTGGCCGGAGCCGGATAGGACCATGTTGCTCTAACGGAGCCGGAGAAATATTATTTTAAACGTGTGGAAATTGGTGCTATTTCCTTTTTCTGCTATTGTATTATGCTCTGACTAAATTTAATAAGCATTACGTCAGCAATTAGAACATTCAATCACTATGCAAAAACGAAACGAATTCTCCGGCCTCCGGCCGATTTTTGAATGTCCTCCGGCTGGAGCACCGAAGCGGAAAAAATGGCCGCATTTGCCAGAGGTCGGAGCCGGATCTCCGGTCGATCACTAGGTTTAAACACTCCATTTTTAGTCTTTATACAACTGCAGCGTATTTTACACTTACGTCTTCTGTTTTACACAGGTTTTATGCAGAAGATAAGATTTGTTCAAGAGGGTTTCTATTGGATTCGAGCCATATTTCATGCATAGACGTAACCAGGATTTTCGCAAGGGAAAATTCAAAAAAATGTTTTCCGCCTAAAAGCTCAAAAAACGGTTAAGGGCCTCTAAATAACGTGTTGTAGGGCTTTTCAAATCGTCCTGCACTATTGAAACAATAGGAAAATATATTTTTTTATTAGAATTTTTTTAAAGTCTTTAACGGAAAAAATATTATGCGCTCAAAGCGTTAATTTTTTTGACTTTCACTGTAATAAAACGATAGAAACTGCCAAAAGATAGAAGAAATCGGCAAAAAGATGCATTAGCCTAGCTAGGATTTTTGTCAGGGGGTCGAAAATGATTTTGCATCAAAAGTCCATAAAAACGCATAAAAATGCGCCTTAGACGGGAAATAGTGCCTTTTTGGACTATTCAATCAGTCTACAACAATTAAACTGCAGAGAAAATTTTTTTTTTAAATTTTTACAACGCTGCTTACTTTGCAAATTTTATTAGTTACTCGGGTAGAACTTTAGATTACAGAAAACCCTCTTTTGAGGCTGGGGGTCTAAGTAACGCGCTCAAGCGCCCCCGGCGGGTTCGGGGCGGAGCCCTTTGCAAAATTAAGCCCGAAATATTGAATTTTGACGTTAAAATTTTCGAGAAATGTCCGAATCGTCGTCCTTAATTCATATGATAAATAGATAAAATAGACTGGTGCGAAGCGCGGAAATTTTCTGATATTTACATACCACAATGACTGAAAAAATTCTTAAAACGCATGAGGTGCGAATCTTTTGTATAATTGTCATGTTCCCAATGCTAAGCAGCTTTTGAAAACGCAATCCGAACAAAGCGCACCAATTTTCTTCATACTTTTGAATTTCTATTGACAAGAAATATTTGCAAATTGGTACTTCATCCTCTCATGGCGACAAACGCTTTATAGTTCGTTTGTTGCCATTAAAGTAAAATAGAAGCCAAAACTAGAATTAATCGGCGCGGAGCACCGAATTTTTTAGTTTATTCTCTCTCAACAAATCATTGCAGAACAGCGTTACGCAACCGCATAGCTTGATTTCAAAAAATTCAAAATTTTCCTTGTCAGGGGAATTCCCCCTAATGACTACGCCAGTGATTAACAAAGTGTACAGCTCAACTCAAGTGATCGTTAAATGTCTTTTTTAATCCATCCTTTGGTTCCCCTTATGTTTTAAAAAATTTTGTTTGTGCTCTCCCACCGAAACAAATCATGGATACGGGCCTGCCTACTTTCCGCAAAAAACATAAAATCTCGACTTTTGACGTTTCCTTTTTTCAGCGAAATTGCAAATTCTAGCACTAAAACAGACGATAAATCTGTGCAGGAAATAAGAACGGCAATACTTTTGATCGAGTTCAAGCAATAAGTTGTCCATAAAAGTGCAATAATCGACGCGGCGTGGCGAGACTATCAATATAAATCATTAAAGATAGATCAGTCCGGTGCGAAGCTCCTGAAAATTTTGAAATTTAACCTTTCAATTGCGCGTTTTGCAGTAAAAATCCCAAAGTCTCCAAAATTCCGGAAACCTCAACGCAAACCTAAAATGCGATAGAAAAACTCAAAATTTGAGGTAAAAATCCAAGATTGGCAATTTTCGATGCGACAGGTGACTAATAATGGGGCACGGACCAGTGTTGCCAACCCTATAAAGACCAACCGGACAAACCAACATTTAAAGCCGGACAAAACCGGTCAAGAGCACAGGTAAATTCCGGACAAAACCGGACAAATGACATATACAGTTGATAAATAAGAAAGCGGCTAAAATTTATTCAAATCAACTACTGCAGTTAGATATCCACCACATTAAACGCATTTTGTACATTAAACAATGCTTCATATGAAAGTAATAACACAATTACATAAAGTACAAAAGACACGACATAAGGTGAGTACTGACTGAATAGCAAGCGATTTGACTTGACTTCATGTGTAAGCAGTGAAGTTAGAGGTGAACGAGGTCGAGGGGTATTTAGGAGGAATGCAGATGACTAGCCACTATAGAAGAAAGTTCGACACCCGACAACCCGACCCGACCTTAACACCCGACCCGTGGGTCGTGTCGGGCCGGCAGAATGCAGAACTTCTTGGGTCACGGTTTAGAGGTTCGGCTTCAGATTTTTCAGTCGGGTTGAAAACAAGATTCTCAGATTTTCAAAATTCAATTCATAGCCACAAAAGTGCCTGAAGATGACCGTCATGATCGAATGCACTCCACCTTTTGCATTTCCCTCCGTTGCAGTTTTTCAACATCCCAGCACTATATTCAAATAAGAGTACCTAACTAACTAATATTATCGCAAAATCGCTGAATTTTAGTTGAAAATAGTAAAAAAGCCGAAATTTCGCGACAGATGAAATTATTGAAAGGAAAAATTTGATTGGAGGTGGTGATAAATGCCAATATTTTCAGCCGCTTTGCTTTGAATCAATCAACTTCTTTAAGTACCTATTACTTGCTCCTATAAAGCTGTGGTTAAAGTCCAAAACGGTAAAAGATGGCAAAAATCTTAGTTTAGCGCACAATCCGCAGCTTATAATAGGCATATTATTTCTTTTAAAAAATCAGGTCCGAATTTTTTAGTGTGAAATTCAAAACATTTTCATTTTGACGCTTAAAAATACGTAAAATTAAATTTTGTGGTTATCTCTGAACTTCATCTTGTCATTACGAGTGACTCTAAAAAAACTGCTCAAAATCCACGGGTTTTTTTCGGATCGGTAGGGTTGGACAGACCCCTGACATGTACGGACTGCGGGTTGGACCTACACAGGCGCAGACAGGGGGAAGGGGGGACCATCCCCCTGGAAAATTTCGACATGTTCAAGAACTGAGCAATATGGTTGCATGATGCTGTTCTGCGACGAAAAATCTAAAAATTCGTCGCTTCGCGCAATTTATTCTATCTTTTGGTAGTTCCTATCGTTTGATTGCTGGAAAAGCTAAAAACATTACCGCTCTGCGCGCATTGTAAAGATCTTTCCCGTCAAAAAGGTAAAAAGATTTCGAAAAAAATTAATTTTCTATTGCTTAGGTAAATAGTGCAGGACGATGTAAAACGCCAAAAGCGGGTTATAATGGCCATGCCCGTTTTTACATATTTTTTAGATAAAAGAATTTTCTTGGATTCCCCACTGGCGAAAATCCAGGCTACGCCTCTGTGGACCTCGCGGGTTGGCTGATACCCTGGCTCTTGTGGGTCGGGTGCGGGTCAAAAATGCTAATCTGATTTTCATCTCCACACTAGAAAGCCAGGCCACTGGCCAGGTGTGTGCAATATTGCAAGGTCAAAATTTTAAAAACTGCCACAATTCTCGAGAAAAACTGTCGCCTCCTGTACAGAGCATATGGAAGCGGCCCGAAAAAACTGCCACGAGCCCCTCAAAAACCTGTAAACCTGTGGTTAAGCATAGGAGGGAAACAGTTCCAAAAAATCAAAAAACTGCGAAAATGGAAGAAAAACTGCCAAGCTGGCAACACTGGGTGTGGTGTGTAATGCCTGCCTACAGTAAGCAGATGTGAAACAAGAAATGGCAATAACCTGATTCAGACAAAATTTTAAGACCGGACAACAGCGGACCAACTGCTTCAGTGTTGCCAACTCTGAAAAGACCAACCGGACATACCAACATTTAAACCGGACAAAACCGGCCAAGAGCGCATGTAAATTCCGGACAAAACCGGACAAATGATGTACACACTTGATAAATAACAAAGCGGCTAAAATTTATTCAAATCAACTACTGCACTTATATATCTACCACATTAAACGCATTTTGCACATTAAACAAGGCTTCATCAGAAAGTTAGAACGATTCATTAAGGCACACAATATCATCATCACAAATGCTACGACCATACATTTTACTTTTAAACAATTTAAGCAACGGATCAGTAACAGTGAAGGTGCAACAATTCTCGCCCTTCCAACACAGTAAAAAAAGAAAACGTAATAAAGCATCAGTAGTTTTGACATCTAAGCGATTTTGTAGTTTGGTCCACAGCAAATTTAATACAGAAAAACTGTGTTCAACGCTAGCATTAGAAAAGGGAAGACTTAAAGCAGACAATGCGAAAGAGGTAATGTTTTGGCTTTAAAACTAATGGCTATAATGTGCTTGGACGTTTTAACATGATCAAGAAGAGCATCGTGTTTTTGGCGTTGATTAGCAGAACATAATTTACAGTTAGAAGAGCGTCTGAGCCTTCTACTAGCCACAATTTGAAATTTGGTTCCCGAACACCGTTTTTTTCCCAGCGATTTGATTGACATTATAGACCAGACTCAAATTTTTTTCCACTTTTTCCAACCTTTTTCCACGTTTTTTGGGAGGTCTAAAAATGTTTAAAATAGACCGCCTGTATTGAAAAATCAGTGTTTTTAAGTAGAAAATCCTATGTAGACATGTAATAGCGGTGTTTTATGTACTTTTTGTATAAAAATTTGGCTAAACTTTACTTTATGGTGTGAACGGAAAACTTTCAGATGTATGTATAAAGGAATGATATTGGTTGAAATGAGGGCATGCAAAAAGAAAGTGCGGTAAAGAAATTTCATGGAAAACGGACCAATATTGGTGAAGATAGAGTTACAGTACTTTACTTTGTCATAAATGCACCCAGATGGCAGGCAATGTAAGCGAGAATATAAATGTGGATATGAGGTGTTTCAAAAACAAGGGCATCAGGAAAAGTCTGTGGCGATGTGAGCAAAAAGGATTGAACAAGTTACTCTGGATATAGCTACAGTGGTCGCCATGAAAGATGACGAGCCATCACCCTCAGAATTATAATGGATGGTGCGTCGCGAGCGCTGCGTTACGTCCATCATGCGCCATCACCTCTTTTTTTCTATTCAGTGCCATTAACCTCCATCATCCTGTTAATCTGGCGATGTGGATGGCGCAATTTAGCTATTAATAGCACCAACAAGAAGGAAGCGCGCCAGCATTCATGTGCAGCGCTTCCTTGTTGGCGCTATTAATAGCTAAATTGTGCCGTCCACATCGCCACATTAACGGGATGATGGAGCTTAATGGCGCTGAATAGAAAAAGAGATGATGGCGCATGATGGACGTAACGCGGTGCTCGCAACGCACCATCCATTATAATTCTGAGGGTGATGGCGCATCATCTTTCATGGCGACCACTGTACATTAAAGTGGGTATTTTACTATTTACCAAAATATCCCGAATTTGGGCTACTTTTATTGCACGAAAAAGAATTTTGTTTGAAAATTTTTCAATGTGAAAAAACAATTTTTTGCATGTTTTTTTCTGTCATTTTACTTGATTAGATATGTGAAAATTCAAATTTCTGCTTAAATGACGCTTAGGCTTAGGCTTAGTATATCTAAGGTGTTTTGGGCTGCTAAGGTCGAGGTCACTCCCGCTTAGATCGAGGTATAGATGCTTAGGTCAATGTATAGATGCTCAGGTCGATATATAGATGCTTAGGCCGACCTAAATCGGGTACGTTATTCTGCTTTCCACTGTTTGAGTCTTCAAATGGTTGGAACTTTGAGAAAATTCAAAAATGCTGTTTGAATCTTATTTGAGTAGAAATCTTTGACTGTATGTAAACAATGATAAAAATAGTAGAATTAAAAAAAATTTCTTGAAAACTTTGTGCAAAACATTACAAAAAATTTTCTTTAATCTTGGTTTACGCGCAGTATAACTTAATTTTTTGTAATCTGCGACCTATAAAATGGCAGAAAAATATGTTTTTAGTAAAAATTGGAAACTTTTGAAAAAAGCAAAAATCCTTAAAGTGGCTTAAAATGGTGAATGTCCAAGGATGGTGTTTGAAGTACCATAACTCTGTGAATTTTGTATGGATTTGGTTTATTTCTTTTTTAACACATCTTTTAGCGACATAAAGTATCGTTTTTGCGCAATTGTATGGCAGTTCTGCCGAAATGGCGCAAAATCGATTCACACCATATTCTTCAAAAATTCCAAAAATTTCGAGCTCTACTAAAAATATCACGATCAGTATACGTTATTTCTGTTAAAATTTGAATTTCCCTCCTTCAGTAAAGCATTTTAGCCAATTCAAAAGTCGCTTTTGACAATAAAAACTATTATCTATCAAATGGTGCAAAGCGCCAGAAAATTTTGAAATTTTAGCTCTCTAAAACGCATTTTTGCATTACAAAAACTAACCAAATCTGTACAGAAGATAAGGATTTTCAATCTTAGCGTATAATATTTATTAGCCAATTACTGCTGTAGGAAATGCAATATAAATTACATGAAAAAGGATATAATAAGATAATGTCGAAAGAACGAAAGAAAGTTTATCTGCATAGCATAGTAATGGCTGTGACGTACAGGCGGATTGCACTCACATACGCCCCTTTAGAAACTCATCTAAACAAAGTTTAGAAATCAAACCCTTAAACCGTTTAAAAGATTTGAAATCAACAAAACTTTAGGGCAGAGTATTCCAGATTCTAGCCGTCCTGTTTGCAAAGTCGTTTTTCCTACAGTCCAAATGAAATTTGTGGATATAAAGCTTTATATCACTTACCGATCTGGTACCCCCTTCGGGTGCGAGTTCGAAAAAGTCTTCAAAGGAAAGTAACTGTCTCTTGATTATTCTGAAAGCAAAAGTGAGATCAAAATGGATACGCCGAGTTTCGAGTCTTTCAAGATTTAACAAACCCAAATGCTCATTGTAAGACAAGTCACCTTGTTGCCATAGTATTCTTTAAGTAAATTTATGCTGAACTTTTTCAATACAGTTAATATCATTAATCAAATAAGGGTTCCAAACCACTGAGTTATACTCCAAAATGCGTCTTACATAGACTTTAAAAGCTTTTACCATTAATTCAAAATTTTTTGAGGCAAAGCTTTACTGGATCAGTGATGCAACTCGAGAAGATTTAGGCGCAGTGTTTACACATTGAATGCTAGAAGATAGGTCATCACTAATGTGCAGTCCCAAATCCTTAATAGATCATTCAGAAACAATTAAATCTTGAAAACCCAGTTTGTAGATGTTTCTAGGATTCCCATACCCCAAATACAACGTTGCACATTTACCATAACTTATTTGCAACTGCCATTTTTTGGTCCATGCATTTAATGAATCCAGATCAGATTGTAAGAGATCAGCATAACATGAAACATTAAAAATTTTTGCATCATCAGCAAACAACATAATATCACTATGTTCAATACAATCAACTAAATCATTTAAACACTAAAAACAATGTAGGCCCTAACACACTGCCTTGAGGGACACCGCTAATTACCGGTTGTGGGTTTGAGAAACAACTATTTATCTTTACCTTTTGTGCAGTGATCGACCGGGTACCCGGGCCCGGACCAGGCCCGGCCGGTCATAGCAGGCCCAGGCCCGGGCCCGGGCCCGGCTGAAAACCACCAGGCCTCAAATTATTATCGTTAATATTTTAGACGTTTACTTTTTCAGCTGTTGTCCGAATTTCTTATGAATTTGCTAGCCTGTGATTCTATTTAAATCCATTTGCCTTACTTCTGCCCACCTGCTCATTATCATATACTTGTCAACTTCATATGTGCATTCATCATTTTTACCGTTTTCTTGTAGAATTTACGGTCTTTTAATTGACAAACAGTTCGAAAATCATAAGAGGCGCAAAGCACCAAGGAATTTAGTAATCTTTTACTGTCCTCAACATTTTGTAGCCTGTGAATACTAATATTTTGTGATATTTTGCCTGATTTAGGCTATTAAACGCAATGCTGAAGCTTTACAAAAAGAAAGAACAATAACCAGAGGCGCCATGCGCCGGAAAAATTTTGACGTTTTAGCTCTTTAAACACAATTTATACCGCTTAAATCATACAGAACAGACAAATTAATTTCGGCGAACCCTTTTTCCTTTTCATCCTCCCAAAAATCTTGCTGCACATGTACAACGAGATTTAATGGCGGGGGAGGCTGCGGTGGCGTGCTCAATCGCCCCCTAGAAAATTTTGTAAAAAAAGCACTTTAATGTTAAATACTATCTCTAAAATTTTCGCAAAATCGGCCAAATCTCGGTTCTATATGAAGCCCAAAACACTTAAAATTGATGAAGTCCTACATTGTACAAGATTTCTGAGCTGAAATGCGCTTTTCGAACCTCTGTTAAGTATAAAAGCGCAGCAAAGGGTGCTGAAAGACAAACAAAGCAAAGAATAGACAAACTGGTACACAATCATTGTCGCACATTTACTGTTATGCTCAACAAGCATGCGCAGTTTCATTCAACAAACAGATAGAGCAATAAATCACTAAAGTGATGTGAATTGATCGATTATTTTAACTAATTTAAGCTTTTGAACTCATTGGATCTATATAACAATAAATATAATGAAGACTCGATGCGAAGCGCCGGAAAATTTTTGACGTTTTTGCCTTTTTGAAGTCAATTTTCTGGACACATTATTACACTCGAAAAATCAACGAAATTTCTGAAAAATTTCGGGAGGGGGCATATGCCCCCAATGCCCCTGGCTACGCTTATGGCTTCAATACGTGTCCTATCCTGTAGGTACACTACACAATTTCAATTGACGTCAATGTACGCTATAGTTTGAGTTCTAAAATCTAAACAGCATATCTTCTATCCGACCATATCATAGTCGCTGTTACGTCTGAATGCATAAATTTAATGCTCAATTTCCTTTAAATATCTAAATAAAACCTTGTGCTTTTTCAAACCGTGTTTAGTTGCACATGCATTTTAATAATGGAATTGCGCGCTATTGTATTAAAAACTTTGTTCTTGCTTGAATAATGCTACCAAAATCCTTGCTAACTACTTAATTTATTTTCAGAAAGATTGAATAATTAACAGAGCTTAGAATTCAAAAATCATCTTGATACAGCAGTAAGCCTTGCGTTTGACAAATAGCAAATGTAAAATAGGTCTAAATATATATCTTATGCATAACATTATATTGGAAGAAAGGCATATTGTTACTATATAAGCCCGGCCCAGGCCCGGTACCAAGCCCGGCAGCAAAGCCCGGGCCCGGGCCCGGTATTTTTTAGCCCAGTCGATCACTGCTTTTGTGACCTTCCCATCCCACTAAAAATAATGTAATCCAGCTTAACAGAGTACCCAAAACTCCCAAGGATTTAAGTTTTAACAAAAGTTTTGAATGAACAACAGAATCAAAGGCTTTACAGAAAACAATATAAATAATGTTCATTGGAACGTGATTGTCTAAACTAGTCCACTTATTTTTACACTTTAGCAGCTGAGATGAACAAGACGTTCTTTAAAAACCCAAATTGTTGTTGACTTATCAGACCAGTTCTGTCAAAATAGTCCATGATGGTATTATTAATTATTGACTCCATAACTTTACATAAAACACAACAAAGAGATATAGGCCTATAATTTTCGACTGAGTTGGGGTCTCTTTTTTAAAAAGGGGTGTAACCAGGGTTGGCAAGGCTGGGTTTTTTGAACTTGGGTTTTTTGGGTTTTTTGTGGGTTTTTTGGGTGCAAGAAATTGTTGGGTTTAGGGTTTTTTGGGTTTTTTATCCACAAGTTAAGAATTTATTTGTATGACCACAAAATCGTTTCTGATCCTTTAGAAAAGGTAAATTTGTTTAATAACTACTTTTCTTCTGATTTTTCTGTTGATAATAATCATCTTCCTTTTTTAGATTCAATGACTGGTTTTGCATTGCAAACCATTCATTTTGATGCTTGGAACGTGCAAGTGGTTTTAAATCAAATAAAAGGTTCTTTTTCTATTGGTCCTGATGGACTCTGTCATTTTTTTCTTGAAAAAACTTTCAAATTATCTTGCTGATCCTTCAGCTAGTATCTTTAATTTTCATTTTTGACTAGCACTATCCTCAATTTATGGAAATTGGCAAATGTAACCCCAGTCCTTAAAAAGGTGACGCAGCTTTAGTGAGAAATTACAAGCCAATTTCTATTTGCTGCTCATCAAGTAAAATCATGGAAAATTTGATAAATTCAAAAATTGTCGATTTTCTCACTACAAACAGACTCTTATCTCCTTCTCAGTTTGGTTTTCTAAAATCAAAGTCTTGTGAATTACAACTACTTAAATGTAAACACAGTTGGATGGCATCTTTGAGTAATAGAACTCCTGTCGATGTTGCTTACATCGACTTTTCTAAAGCTTTTGATAAAATTCCCTTTTCTAAGCTTTTATATAAGCTCTCTAGATATGGAATAAAAGGTCTACTTTTTAATTGGCTCAAATCCTTTTTACATAGTCGATTTCAGCATATTTGTATTAACGGAGTTTTTTCTGACTTCATGCCTGTTGGCAGTGGTGTCCCCCAAGGTAGTTGTATTAGTCCTACTTTATTCTTGATCTATGTAAATGACCTATGTAACTTGATTAAATACAGGAAAATTTACCTCTTTGCCGATGATGACAAAATCTTTGGTCCATCTTCTGATAATCATTTAATACAAAAAGATCTGGACATTATTTATATTTGGTCTATAAATTGGCAACTTCCTGTTGCTTCGGAAAAATGTGGTTTTACATCTTGGTAAAAATAATCCAACAAAGCTTTATTCTTTGAATAATATAAATATTCCAAATGACATTAGTTCCGTTCGTGATCTAGGTGTTTATATTTCCCACAATCCCAATTGTAAGGAACATTTAAATCACATAATTAATAAAGCTGTTTCTCGTTGTTTTCTAATACACAAAGCTTTTCTTTCTCATGATAAAGATATTTTAGTTAGGGCCTATACTACTTATGTAAGACCTATGCTTGAGTATTCTGTTTCTGTATGGAATCCATATTATGCAAATAATATAAATCGTCTTGAAAATGTTCAGCGTAAATTTACTAGACGTCTTTTTGGTTTTAATAGCAATTTATCCTATCTTGAACGCCTAAAGCTTCTTAACCTGCCTTCTTTAGAACTTCGTCGTCCTCACATATGTCTATGTCTCATGTATCAAATTATTAATGATTTATCTTGTATTGATGCTAATGAATTTTTCATTTTCAGTCAAGGCATTACCCGATCAGTTAACAGTCGTAAACTTTCGTTGCCAGTTGTCCGTTCCAATGCTCACCTCAACGATTTTTTGCAAAGATACCGAAAAATCTGGAACTCCTTACCTAATCAAATAGTCTCGTCTCCCAAAATCCGTTTGTTCAAAAAAGAGCTCCTAAACATTGATTTTACAAATTTATTGTTGGGGCATACCTAGTTGTATCACTTACGTGATCTTTGTATGTCATTTTGTTCAGCCACTATTTTATCATGTATTTGCGTTTTATCAAATTTCGTGTTTTTTCTGACAATAAACACTTTCTTGTCTTGTCTTGTCTTGGAATTAAATACTGTGTATTGTCAATGTTTTTTGTATCATGGTTGTTCCATTTACAATTGCTTGTTATGCACGACGTTAAGTGTCCATCCATTCTCATCCTCTCCTCCTTCCTGTTGCTGTTTTTCTCCTATAGTATATACTTTTCAAATGAAAAAATCCGCCCAATAAAGGCTATGTGGCAATGTGGCATGGATTTTTCTACTAATATGGCAATTTTTTTGTTTTTTTCTCTTGAAGCAGAGCAGAATTTATGAAGAAATTTCAATATTATGCATTTAAAAATTGCTCTGCCCAATTTTTAATTCTGTTCACACAGCATAATTGTGCTTGTGAATGACCAACTTTGTTGCTGAATTCTGTGTATTAGCTGAATAAAGTTGTTGTTTACTTGTTTTGTTTTGTGTCTTGAAGCTGTTGAAGTATTATCAGCTACTATCTATAGCTTGAGATAGAATTTTTATAAAAAAAACCCATAAAAAACCCTTAAAAAACCCAAAAAAACCCACAAAAAACCCAAAATTCGAAATTTTCAAATATGGGTTTTTGGCACTTATGGAGTTTAGGGTGTACAGAAAAATTTTTCAAAAGATTTTCAAAATTAGTCAATTATGGGTAAATCGAGGGTGCTGATCACGAATGTGCTAGTGGTTCATCATGACAACGACTATATGAGTCGGAAACACGACTCAGGCAGGTTATGCGTTTTTAAAATTTTTGTCAAATATTTTTCAGAATTCATTATTTATGGGTAAATCGAGGGTGCTGATCACGAATATCCTAATGGTTTGTCATGAAGACGACTATTTTTGATGAAAACACGACTTAGGCAGGTCATGCGTTTTATTCAAAAATCATGACAGTGAACGATTGAGCAGTGTAATTCGTAATATAAAAAATAAAAAAATTAATCTGATGAAAATGAAAACTCCTAATCAGCAGCAGCTTCAGGTTAGACTAATCGAATATGTTCAACTAAATGCTTAAATGGATTATCGGCAAAGCGTTGGCACCAAAGAAACTCAGCGAGATAATTTGTAAACATAGCGCAATGAGTATCGAATCGACGTTTTTTTCTTTGGCCTTTTGCCAGACCGATTCAATGTGGTTGGTAGTGGCATGCGTGATTGGGTCAACAAAGTGAATCGTGTGATTCACAGTCAAATGCTGATAACCGGCATTATTCAGAGTATTATAAGCGCCCGACATATCGGATATAACTGTGGTTCCAGGCAAAATGAACTGCTGAATAATTGGTAACAAGGTCTGCGCATTCCTACGATCAACAAGGACCATAAAGCTTTACTTTGTATGGACGTCATGGAAAAATTTTGCAATTATTGATTTTTCAATTTCTTACAAAACAGCAATTTTTCGGGTTTATAATCATTGCGAGCATCACTAGAAACCCAAAACTGGCTGCGGAAACCAGGTTTTCATATGCAAATTAGCCTGATTTGCATAGTATGCTAATTTGGCTAATTTGCATATTGAAAACTTGATTCACGGCATGTGTTGGGTTCGTAGTGCTGCTCCTGATGATTAGAAGCCCAAAAAGCGCTGTTTGAGGCTTCAGATTGGTGTCAGGGGATGATCTAAGCCTAAGCCAAAGATGGGGCAAAAATTGCTTCGCTCGCTTCACTCGCTCAGCAATTTTTGCCCCATCTGACTCAGGCTTACATCATCCCCTGGCACCAATTTGAAGGCACATAACTAAGCCTAAGCCTAAGCCAAAGCTAAGCTCAACTAAATGATTAGAAAAAATTACACCACTCACTATACTAATACTCCAGCTCATCCTGGCTGGCGCTGTCATCCTGGCTGTCGCTGTCATCCCCTGATCTTGGAGCACTGGGGTTACATGGATTGTACAGCTGTCCAGCCATGCGGAGAAACTCGATCATGCGATCAAGTTGCCTTTCCTTGCACCGCTTGTTGAACATGTACTGAGCTAGATTACTGGGTACATGCGCTTTGATTCTCCCTGATGATGTAAAACTAGACTTGGCTGCTTGCCAGGAGGACTCAATGGCGTTAGTATGTGTCTGTGTGTCAGGATCTTTGAAATGAAGAGGATGGTTTACTTTTATGTGAATGTAGCCATGGTCTCCCAAGCAGTCATATGCCTTCCAAAAGTCAGAGAGAATCGTCGTACCCGGGTTAATCCAGTCTCGGATTATGGGAAGCAATGTGTCAGACCCCCGGGCCTCGACGGCTACCATAAACACGTGACTGGAGCCCCGTTCATAGCCGCCGAAGACCCATTGGCCCTCCACATAATGCCCCCTATGATATTTTTGCTTACCGAATTTGGATTCATCAATCTCGACGACCTTACCAGGCCCACCGAGTTTTTCTAGATTGCTGAAGAATGCATCAATTACGACCTCCCGGCAGTAAGATGACCAGTTGACCAGACTTTCTTTCGCCATCTCAAGCTGTTCGCCAGTAAATCGCAAAGATGCACCTCCGACCCAGAAATTGACGAATCCAAGGACTTTCCAAATCAGTAACTTCGAATTCTCAAAAAACGTGTGCTTGCGCAAGCCCACTCATACTCTGCAAGGCCGCGCCTTCTGCTTCCTGACCACCACACGCGCCCGGCACGTCCATATCCACCCATCCACCCATGATTCATCCTTTATCAGAACCATCTTCCCGCCACATGTTGGACAGTCGTATCCGCCTGCGTGTGGAACCAATCCCAGCTCCGCCAACTTCTCCGGCAACCCATCTCGATCTTCGCAGAATTTAACAATCTTTAATAGATTCATAATAATCGTTCCCTGAATAACAAACATTTATGTAGGTAATTATTTCTGCAGCGCATCACTTCATTTCTATAATTGATTTCAAGCGCAAACAAAATGTACATCGCGATTTCACAAACTATTATTCATCATGCTCTTGACACATTGATCATGCCACCCTTTCCCATGTCCAACATATTCACCCGTCAGCTCACTGTGATCTAATTGACTACGCGCGTGGGCTCTGCATCCCCCTTTTATAGGTAATTTTTCCTGTTTTTCTAGAAAATTTGGCGCGAAACATTTTGATTCGCTGGTGACGGATTTCGCAGAGGTCAGTAAAAAAACGAAGTTTTGCGCTCTTCCCTACCAATCCCATGACAGCCTCTTCATTATTATCCAATCAGACCGTAGCCCACAGAGACTATAGCAAGTCTTTCGATTTCTGTGATACAGTAATTTTTGTGAATAGACTATTTTCTTAAAGGAAGGTACTTGATCATTTTTGGTAAGGCTTAACTAACAACAGAAATAAACTTCATTATCAACAGAAATATGAAAAACTAACTTATTTTGATTGTTTCTTGTCTTGCAGCTGTTACGTGATATTCTACAGTATATTGAGTAACACACAGTCTGTTTCATTGCACTTTATACGTCCCACATTAAGGTTTATGTACCTACCAATGAAAAACTAGCTTATTTTGTTTGTTTCATGTCTTGCAGCTGTTACGTGATATTCTACAGTATAATGAGTTTCACATAGTCTGTTTCATTGAACTTTATACGTCCCATATTAATGTTTACGTACCTATCATAATGTTTACGTACCTACCATTTGAACTCCTTTACACTAATGCGGTTCTCTTCATATTCTACAGTTTAATGAGTTACAAGGGGTCAAACACATCCGCCTATATCTTTATTATACCAAATAAACTTATCACATGACTAACTGATGCTTCGACATCTGTTTATCGGTTCAGGATCGCTTCACTCTTTCAGTTGTTCTGCTTCCCCTTTGCTCTGTCATATTTCCATCAGCTTTGCAGCTTGAGCGTTCCGGTTTCTTTTCCTCAGCTCGGTCTTTACTCTTCTTCCTTATTTCATCCACCTCTCACTGCATCACCCATAATTAATAAATTTTGAAAAAATATTCAACAAAAATTTTAAAAACGCATGACCTACCTGAGTCATGTTTCCAACCCATATAGTCGTTGTCATGATGAACCACTAGCATATTCGTGATCAGCACCCTCGATTTATCCATAATTGACTAATTTTGAAAGAAATTTGAAAAAAAATTTCTGTACCCCCTAAACTCCATAAGTGCCGGATTTTTTCCATCCCTGGGTGTAACCAGTGCTTCTAAGTTGGCAACCCAGCGTAGTTCTAGACCAGATTGTCGATCAAAATGCTGCAATTGACGTGGTGCGGCGCGGCTTAGAGATTAATAACAAGTAAGATTTAAATCAATTCGGCGCGAAGCGCGAAAACCTTTTCAAGTTTTACCTACCTAAGACGCATTTTTGCATCTTGAGACCGGACAAAAGCGGACCATCTGCTTAAAAAACCGGACATCGAAAACCGGACAAGACTGTCGACCGGACAAAAGCGGACATCAAGCCTGAAAAGCGGACATAAATGTCGGTTTCCGGCCAAGTTGGCAACCCTGAACTGCTTGAAAAACCGGACTTCGAAACGAAACAGTATCACGGGACGGGACAGACGGATGTTTTACAGTAAATTGCAAAAAAATTTTACAGCGCTTTATTGCCCTGCAAATGTATTCCGACTCATATGTAAGCGGAAATGTTGGCAGAGAAATCCTAAACAAAATCTGTTTTCACACCATTCACATATAGTCTGTTTCATTTAGCTTTGAGGTTTTTGAAGAAATTCAAAGTGATTACAGAAGTGTTTTAAACTAATACGGTAATTATGATATTCCACAGTATGTAAAATGTGTCATATGGAGACATATGCCATTGCTAAGCCGCATTACTGCGTCATTATTTTAAACCACTTTTGTAGCCTGATTCTTGCGAAAAATTTTAAAAGAAAACCGCAAAGTTAAATGAAACAGACTATAGGTGGTCAGTTCAAACTCCTGTATCTACGTAACTCCGTCAGCGTAAAAAAGGTTACTGGTAGCAGATAGTAGCCCATTAACCGTTGTAGATTTCTATCAGAATAAATTTCATGAGACTAATAGCCAGAGTTGTTGGCAGACATAAACAAGTCGAAAACTCGATTAAAATGTGATTTTTCACCTCCAGATTTTCACACTCTTATCACTATCATTCGAAAACTAGTCCGAAATTCAAAAATCAATAAAGTATATTCAGAGATTTCCATTTTCTACATTTATATGCTATTGAATTGTATGAGGTACCTACCTATGTACACAGCGTTGTGTAGACGCTGGTCGAAAAAACCGAAATTTGCTATTGTAAGTTAATAACATTACGCCAAAACTTTACACGCTCGTCACCACAAACTCAATATTGAGTGTAGACAAAAAAACAGCGCGTAATCTTTTTTTAGTACCATCTTTAAAAAAACCGTTTCTTCAGATGAATCCCGTTATAGCTGTGAGGATAGACTGTATTTTGGGGATAATCAAGTACCTACAATACATACATATATTATAGGCACGCGCTCACACATGGGCAGCAAGAAAATTCTGGGGTGCAAGATTTTTCAAACGTCGAAAAATGGCCTTAAAAATGGTGGTATGGCGAAAAAACGCCATTGTAGACGTTTCTATAGATACATGGAACTTCAGTATAAATACAGGGATGTTCCTTGTGTTCACTAAAGCAGCACAGGGACAGACATGTATTTATGTACCTTTGGGATTTACTTAGGTACCTACGCTCACACCCCCGCCAGAAACCAAAATACCCCCCCCCCCAGAGATCAAAATACCCCCAAAATTGAATTTTTGAAAATTTTTTCGTTTTTTTTGCAATTTTTTGATGCTAATGGATAGTGCTCGATGAGAAACGTCGAAAAATTGTGTTTTTTCGCCTAACCACCATTTTTAAGGCAATTTTTGACCTTTAAAAAATCTTGCACAACCCCCTCCAGAATTTTCTTGCTGCTAACGTATGCCTACGCTATTCTCAGTGCTGGCCAGGTTGCTTAAGCGCGAAGTTCGGCTTTCAACCCAACGGCCCTCAATAACCTACGGCTTCGATTTCCTCGGTCCTAATATTGCTGACCGCTTCCTGCACGGAAATCTCGGCAGCTACGCCTACAACCTATAGCACTTAGTACCTACCTAACCCTGGTATGCTCGCAAGGTCACTTGACCTATCTCAAACCCCAGTCTCAAGTTGATAATTTAACTTGTTCACCAGTTCGAGTTCAGTTCCAGAAAAGTTTTTGGTTCCTAATAGCACAATGAACATGATTCCAACAACAGCGAGCTCTAACCCGGACAGTCATCATTATTAAAAAAATTAGATAATATTTTTGGCCAATTTTTTGGGTAAGAATAGTATAAGAGAATTTTCGAAAACAAGAACACGATAAGGTACGTAAATATTTACCTTCTCTATAAATGACGAAATAAAAATAAATTGGCGTCGGGGCCCGTAACACTACCCGCGGTGTACTTATGTTATCACTGGGTAGACAATTGCCCAAATTTATTAACAAAGGAAAATAAGAAAACTTAGGCTCGTTTACAAGCAAAAAAGAAAAATAAACAAAACACGACTTAACGTCGGCAAACAAAACGGCAAGAATTAACTAACTTAATAGCGAATAAAACAAAATGCAGCTCTAACGCAAGAGAAATCCAACTCTATATACAGCGTAAGCGAACATAACAACTCAAGACAGCAATTAGACAAAAAGTCAAGAGTGAATAAATTCAATAATAACAGGACAATAAGGCGACAGTAATAGGCAAGAGTTTAGAAGTTTAGAAACAAGAAACATCAACAGGCCCGGTCTTAGGCATTTGAGGGCCCTGTGCGAGGTACCTTTTTGGGGCTCCCGGGTATTTAATAGTGTAAAACCTTTAAATTTAAGTTACGAGTATATACGTACCTACCTAACACACATGTACATGGGGGCGGGGGTGAGAGCCGAAGGAATATTGCTCCCATCGAAGGGTCAGCCAGCCAGATGCTGTCCAGCAATTTTAAGTTGATGGAACCATTTTTTGCATCATTTTTGACGGCAACTTCTCGGGGGTTTAGACAGCGCAGACCCCGCCTATGTGTCGTCTAAACCCTACCATAATGGAAAAATGGAAAATTCGATGAGGAAAGAACAAGCAAACAAAGATAAAAACGGGTGCAATCAAAAATTTCATTCAAAAGTGCTTCAGATTGACCAGAAACTGTAGATTAACGTAGTTTTTGTACTATTTCAGCATTTTTATCTTGGCAATTGAGTTCAATTTCAGGTAGCATTTTATGACATAAACTGCTCATTATTAAAAATGTTCTTACAGCCCATGTATGATTGAGACTTTACATTTCAGAAAATAGAAAAATTTAAACTTTTTTTGGAAAAAGGATAAAAAGAAGGCTAAAAAGGGAAGAAAATCAAAGTTTTTTTCAAAATGCTTGAATTAACCAAAAACGCTAGATTAGTGTACTTTTCACGCAATTTTAGCATTTATACCAGTTTTTGACGATGCTAATACGCGCTTCGTTCGTGTACCAAATCTTTTGTGGGACGCTCAGTTGCCAGTATCAACTCAGTTGAGTTGACCCTGTGCTGTGCCCATGCAAAGCGGATTTAAGTCGGCCGCCCCCCCCCCATTGGCCAAAAATACGCAGCGCACTGGAAGATGGATATGTAAATTGTGATGATTTTGGGTCACTGTGGTAGTCATTTTTTAAAAATTTTTCCAGCGCTTCGCGATTACACATACAATTGACTTTTATTCATTTTCTAGCTGGCCTAAAAGAAATTAAACCAGATTTTTCGCATAAACTGCAAAAATATTTTAAAACTTTTTATAAAAATTTTGCAGTAAAAGTGATTTCGAATGAAAGTTGACTACATGAAACGTCGAAAAACACACCATTTTGCGCATGAGCAGCGAATTTTTGGACTATTTTCGACTGTTTTTAGAAAAGTTGGGTAACCGCCCATAGGTGGACAGCAAGGAAATTCTCTGGGGGTTTGGGGGAGGTGCGAAATTTTTCAAAGCTAAAAATGGTCTGAAAAGTTATGTCAGGGCGAAAAACACCATTTTTTGACGTTTTTCATTGAGCTCTATTCCTTGGTACCAAAAAATCGCGAAAAAAACAAAAAAATTTTAAATCGAATTCTAGGGACGTATTTCGATTTCTGGGGTCGATGGGAATATATCCAGAGCCACAACCAACGCCCACGTGTGGAAGCCACCCCTTTACCAAAATCCTAGATCCGCCACTGTGCCCATGTATGTATGTCTCAGGTTGAAACAAATGGTTTTATCTTGAAGTGATCCCCAGATCGGGCAGGCCCCTTTAGCGCGAGTAGCGCTAAGATCGGAATATGGATTGAATGCTTTGTCCATAATTCACAGAGTAATATACAGAAAGATAAAACGAAAAATAATAATGAAAAATGTGAATATATGATTCATCTAGCAATTTTTCAATTGTGATGTTTCACTTCAAATTATGTTGTGAAAAAGCGTATTTTTAGCATCTGACAAGTGATGTAAAAGATCATCTGAATCTGATCTTTTTATCCAGATTCAGATCCAGATCCAGATAATCTGGATATGGATCTGGTTATTTTCTGATCTGGGCAAACTTATAGTATTGGGGACCGGCCGCGTAGTCCGTTTTTGGGGGCGGAGCTTCGTTAAGCCATGATTGGTCAGACAAATAGGTGCTCTACTGTCTACATTGTACCTGCATTTATTGTATTGTCGTAAGAAAGTAGCATATTACAACGCTTCAATAAAGTAAACAAACAAATTAACAGGGATTACGCTCGGAGATGTGACGCAAAATGTTCAAATAAGCCAGTGGAATGCAATCAACACTACTGCGAAGGATTTTTTGGCTTTGAAAGTACTGAATAACGCTTAAATTGTCTTTACAAATCACATTAAGTTCAAATAAATTCATTCTGACGCTAAGTCGACCGATAGCGCAACACAAATTAGATTGTTCTCGCAGCTACATTTTATATTCTTATTTACCCATATTAACAGTAGCTATTGTTTAAACGGCCGTAAATTATTAATGCCCAGCGTTTGTTCACATTGCGTGTGAGAATACGCAGTAGACCACTTATTTGTCTGACCAATCATGGCTTCAGTGGCGGATCTAGGATTTTCCTAAGGGGGGCGGTACCCCTAAGGGGGGGCGGAACCCTGACTTGGGCGGAAAAATTAGCCGTTTTTGACCCAAAAATCGCTCAAAAATCCTTAATTTTTCGCACTTTTTTGGGCCAATGGGGGGCGGCCGCCCCCGCCCCCCCCCTAAATCCGCCCCTGCATGGCTTCCTGCTGTACCGAAGGTCCGCTTCAAAAACGGACTCTGCGGCCGGTCCCCGATACTATAAGTTTGCCCTGATCTGGTTATCTGATCTGGATCTGGATCTGCCAGAAAATCAGAACCCAATGTTTATCTGGATCCGGATCTGTTTAGTCGAGTTATATCTGGTTAAACAAACCAGAAAGTTATTTTTGCGCAATGGTATTCTTTCTGTTTTACGATTTGCTGTAGGTAGGTTATCTAAATAGATGTAGCCTTACATGCACGTGGGGTGGGGGTTAGTCTGCTGGGGGTTTTGACCCCCCAGACCCGTGCTGACCCCCCAGAATGACCAAAAAGTGCCGCTAACCCTCCCATAATTTTTTGGTCTTAGAAAAACTTATAAAGCTCTGCAGAAAAGTAACTTAAGTGATAAAAATGTATTGAAGATTATTTTTTCCACATAAATGATTATCAGAATCAGGCACGTAGCCGTGGCGGGAATGGGAGGGGTCCGGCCGGACCCCCAAAATCCAGAAAAAACCGGAAAATAGGACTTTTACACGTTATTTTGTGCTATTTTTGGCTTAGACCCCCAAAATTGGTGTTGGTCCCCCCAGAATAGACGGGCCAGCTACGTGCCTGATCAGAATTGACCTTTGAGAGACTTTCTTGCCTAAAAATGTGTGAATTCTGATTTTTTTGAAAAATTTTTGTTGAAAAAGTTGTTTCAGGGGATGCGCGACATCGAGGAACGTCTAAAAACAATGGTTTTAGTGCCCATGAGCCATTTTTATCGCTTTTTTATGTTAAAAAAATGTGACCTTGACCCTCAGATTTTCTATGCTGAACATGTACAAATGGTTTTAGTAGGTGCATCTGTCATTTTTTATGAATTTTAACAGCGTTTTTCTTTGTTGAATTAAAATTAAGCAGGATTCTTCATAGTATTGCATTTTGTATTGTTAGGTAATGTAATCGTTTGTGTTAAAAAAATTGCATTCGTAATTTGGATTAATGTTTTTGTAAAAAGCAGACTACACTGTCTTTTGGTTGACTCGTGCCCATGGGTACAAGTCTAAACTTGTGAGCTTTTACTGTTTAGACAATTTTTACTGGTGTCATTCTTATGTAAAAGCTCTAAAATTCAAATTTTCCTCGGCTCTGCCCCAGACCCCTCTGGGGGAGCTGATATATTAGTCCGCCACCCGAGACCTACCAATCCATGTGGGCTCGGGTGCTTTACGCCCTCCTCTTTAGCAATACATATTGCTGCACAAAAAAATTTTATCTGGATCTGGATCTGTATCTGGATCTTTTTAAATTTTGATCTGGCAAAACGATCTGGATCTGGATCTGGTTATTTTCTGATCTGGTTATCTGATCTGGATCTGTATCTGCCAGAAAATCTGAACCCGATCTGTATCTGGATCTGGATCTGGGTAAAAATCTGACACTTTTACATCACTACATCTGACAGAGAATATCACAAAGCAAAGCTTTTCGCGCCAAATTTTTTTGAAAACGGAAAATTTGTGAAAGAAAGACAACCTAGCAACAACGCAGATGATTGTGATAATTAGATAATAATTCGATATTATATAATAATTAGAAAATAATCAGATAATTCATAATTCAAAAAATAAGTAATATTAGCAGCACTTTCTACGTAAAAGTATAGCGCAGAAAATCATATGAAGGCACAGTGCAATTACTTGAACTACAGCCAGAATTCTACTATAAAGATTCAAAAATTTAAAAATAATGTCAAGCTTTAAAAATTAAGCAAATTCACTATATTTTTAAACATTTCAGCACAAAATAGGAACTTTACGCATATTTACACATCGTGATAATGCAGTAAGATAGGTGGGTCTTAGCCTGAAGATAATAAACCTTCAGCAGAAACAAACTGAAAACATCATTCAATAAAAATTTGCTTAATTCGAAGTAATTTATGAGAAAATAAGTGCGGAGATAAGAACTAAACTACCGGAACGCACAAACTGGAACCCAAAATAGCAAGCGAAATAAGTGCATGGTTCAAGCAAGCAACAGCAATAATTTTGCTACAACAGGAATTACAAAGCGAAAGTAAGCGAAAGTATGACTTCATCATAACTGCTTTCAATATCACTACTGCTTGATTGCAAGAAACACCTGCGTGCAGGGCTAATTTAAATCCCATTTTGAACAAAGACGCATATAAATGAGGCAAAAATGGGAATTGCTCACTGATATTTTGAGTGTACATTGTACTTCAGCAAAGCACATATTCGTAAATATAGTTCGAAACATAAAACGATATGTATGTATGTATACAAACTAGCTAAAGAAAAATGCTCCGATGGAACAAAAAAGATGAATATACTTGGAATTGTGGATTATTAAGGATGTAAAAGGATGGGACTAGGAAACATCTACCTAAAGTTACAAAATCTGCTAAAAATCACACTTTCTCTAAGCAACGCAAAAAATCGAAGTTTACTCTGCAGCCTCTAAAAAGTGTCTTTTTTAAATAATGTTCAAAGTTTCAGATAAGAGTGTATAAACGAAATCTGTAATGTTTATTTTTTTAAATTAATGGCAAGTAGCAACGCTGACTAGCTTCGTATCCTGATCGATAGAAAATTAAGTGGTATTGTATTTAAAGTTGTTTTATTTTGCTTTTGAGCATTAAAGCAAGCAAAGCAGCGGCCGATTGATTAGTGCACACAATCCGTTAAGGGCATGCTAGTGTACCTACATCTAGTCTGTTTCAAGTCAACTTAAGTGTTTCCTACTGTTTTAAACCATTCATTCAATTGGCTTAGAGAGACAGTTAGTTTACTCAACATCATTTCCCATAGCTACTGCGTAGCTAATGTGCTGCTTTTTCAATCATTTTATGATTAAATATTTATTTTAATCTGTTGGCCGCAGAATATACTTCGATTTTTTGCGTTGCTTAGAGAAAGTGTGATTTTTAGCAGATTTTGCAACTTTAGGTAGATTTTTCCTAGTCCCATCCTTTTACATCCTTAATAATCCACAATTCCAAGTATATTCATCCTTTTTGTTCCATCGGAGCATTTTTCTTTGCTAGTACCCCACTTTTAATTTGCATGATTTGAGTACATCAGTCAGTAAACACATACAGTAACATGCCACAATAATGACAGCAGTCCAAGAACGCGGAAAACAATATTGTTCTTAACATCAGCATTATCCTTTTTAAACAAGACTCAAGGGCTTTCTGATAATAGACTCAAGGGCTTCCTGACTCCGATTTCAATACTTCAGGGTTTGAGGCGTTGAGCCAGGCATTAATCTGCACGTAGTTTGACGCTAAGATAGTGTAATCGGGTTTAAGTTTGAAGTGATTGCAGCTCATTTTCAAATTTTTAGGTTAACATTTTTAGAATGATCTGAAATACGTGCATGCAATAAGCTGTTGGTCATTTTAGCTAGTTAAGATATGATTTTGCATAAATTGTCTTTTTCTTCCTACGTTTGTTTTCTTCTGTCCTTTACGTTTAAAGGAGAAGTTTAATCATTCCATTTCTCCGCACAGTTATAAAAGAATGTGCTCAAAAGCTACAACAGTCTGAAATGCGCAACAAGAAACGAAAGGTCAGCGGCTACGATCCATTCGATGACGAAAAGGAGAATGCCGATGCCGATTCTTCAATGATTGTTCTCCAAAATCCCTTATTGAGCTACCTGAATAAAAACCCGCAGCCAATCAGTGAAAGCTCCGACAATTTGATCAGCGAAAACGATCGAAAGCCCGGTACCGTAAATGTATAACGAATAATTGTAATATTTTCTTTTAACTAATTCGTTTCGTATCCGTATAGTTTGAATCGAGTGAATTTTTTTAACCGCGTGTATTCATCTACACTGCAAATAGGCATACCAATGTATTTTGTCATTGTAAACAGCTTATTATGCATCGTTAAAATAATTTAAACAGCGTTTAAAGAGTCCGACATTTTTCAGTGCGCTGCGTTTAATGATCAGGGGTCGAAACTATGCTTTTTATCATAGGTTGCAGGGTTGCCAACCGTGGGGTTTTACCTCAAATTTTGAGGTTTTTTTTGCGTTTGAGCTTTTTTTAGGTTTTTTTTTTTGGGGTTTTTGCTGAGGTTTTTGAAAATTTTTGAGGTTTTTTTGTGGTTTTCGTGAAAATTCGAGGTTTTCTAAAATAAGCGAGCTAGATATCGATTACAGTTAAAATATTGTGTTACCTGCTGTAGCTAAATTTAACTTCGCTTTGCTCGTGACGCAATTGATTGAATTGGAGGAACTGACACTGAAGTGAACTGCCTAAAACGTACTAGTGAGTTCCATGGTAACGCCTATAATCTCAAAGTAAGCTGGAGTACTTAATAATCAACCAACATGGGAGTAATAACCTAAGCAGGAGTGCTACCACATACATAAAACGTATGAAAAGCACAACAACAATAAGAAATTTCATTACTAACCCCAAACTGAAGAAGTTCGAATTAACCTTTTTTGCATATTTGTGGCTTGTGCAGGTGCACAGAGTAGGATTTAGTCATTTGTTTTAACGTCAATATTAGCTTTTATTTAACTTTACTAATTAAAAATTAGAGTGCTTTTTTACAAAATTTTCGGGGGTTCTGCTCTGGACCTACACGCATGCGTTCTGATTCCGCATACTTACCTAGGTCGCATATCTATATCTACTAAACATGTGTTGCGCTTCTTTTATTAGTCAGGTCCATGTTCGCAATGTAAAACTTAATTAGAAAAAAATAAATAAATAAAACTGTTTTGTGAATTTCATCTTTCATCTGCCTATAAGTAAAATGGATTTTTTTGCATTGTCCCATTTGGTAAAACACTTGACCTTACTACGGAACGGTGTGCCAAACGTAATTATAATTAATTATGAATAACAAATTTATCTTCGATTTTTTAATCATACAAAGCATTTATTGTACGCAGCTTAGAACCTCTAAATTCCTTTCACTGGAGTATTAATTGCATTGACTAGGTAGGTATAGACCTGTTTGTCCAATAATCTAACAGGGGTAATCAGGCCCGTATCCCGGAGGATAGGGGGGGAACACGTGACCCCCGAAATGAAATATAAGAATGATTTTTCCCTTTACTCCCCCTCGCTTTTTGTTAATCAAAATCGCAAAAAAATTTCAAAATTATGATTAAAGTCTACTTATTCCCAAGCGCGCGGTTTAAACGCTCGATTTTTAGTCTTTATACAACCTAAGGCGTATTTTGCATCTATTTCTTCTGTTCTGCACAGGTTTTATGCAGAAAATGGCCTTTATTTAAGAGGGTGTCTATTTGATTTTCACCATGTTTTAGACATAAGGGTAGCAAAATTTACGAATTGCACAGCTCTAGTGGTTATATTGACACCTCTCTATTGGCCAAAAATATTTGGCGAGATAAAGAATGGATAAGCAATTTGCAATGATTTTTGGCCGTCAGTGATTATAACTTCTCTAATTTTTCCGGCGCTACGCGCCGGATGATACCTATTAATGACATTTATTTACTTTCTTGGCGACATGGAAGCACGTTTTTTGTATTCGGCAAACATTTTCCCTGATGTCCAAAGACTTTTCGGGACCGTCTTTGTAGATGTACAAAGATTTTTGGGAAGACAAAATCTGCAAAAAAGGTATGAAATTCGCAGAAATTTTCGGCGCTTCGCGCCGAAATGAGTAATTAGGTGTCCTAATTTTTTTATAATAGCAGAAATCGCATTTCGAAAGGAAACATGTCAAATTTTTCGGCGCTTCGCGCCGTTTTAAGACGATTCTTAATGATTTCTGCCCTCATAAAACCAGGAATTAGCCAAAATACACTACCAAAGGTCGAACAACTCTGTTTTTACGACACTAAAGTCGCTACCGTACTATATCATAGTACCCAAAACTTTGTGTGTACAAAATATACAAAGACTTTTAGGGACCATCTTTGTATATGTACAAACCGACCTTGTTAAAAAAATGCCTTGAAGCCATTTTCTGTTCATGTAGGTTTCAAAACAATTTTAACAGCTATTTTTGCATAGTTTTTTCTATTTTCAATCAAAAATTTCGATGTTTCGCATCAAGTGATATAAATACAGGAAATCAAGCAGTAAATTATGCTTCTAGACGTCTATCCGCCTTAATTCCACAAATGTTCCGGCGCTTCGCGCCAGATTTTTGTTGAAGTCAAGGAAATTCAATGATTGTGTAGTGTTTGCATTTGTTTGATTAAAAGTAGCTTGTGCTTCACCCTTTTTCATGTTCTTATCATGACACTTCTGCGTGTATCGTGTGCGCTTAAAGCATGATTTAAAACCGCGAAATTGTCCATAAATCACTCGAGAAACCCCAGGAAAAACCCGGGAATTTTATTTTAGGAAACCAGTGGCCACCCTGAACTGAGTAAAAGCTATAAAATTAGATCCACTTAAGCAGAACCACATAAATTTGGGCTAAGCTTAGATGAAAATAGCTACAAAGCCTGGAAACCTTATTGTACACTGGATAGAATTCATTTCTAAAGTTTGAGGTTTTACTCTAATTTTTGAGGTTTTTTTGGCCAGTGATTTGAGGTTTTTGAAAATTTGGGTTGGCAACACTGATAGGTTGTGCGATAGCGCTACCTATAATATACTTGGCCTCCTTTTTTCTTATATGTTTATCACAGCGAGTGCGAAATTTGTTTCCCCCTCACAGCTATAACGGCACACATCTGGGAGGTGCGGTTTTTTTAATCGATGGATAATTGAAAAATTCGATGTCGGCCTTTTTTTGTTTACACTCAATACCGAGTTAGCAATGAGCGTGTAAAGTGTAAACTGAAAAATCAAATAATTTGCGGAGGGCCATTTTTTTTAAATGTTGCCCCCGAGCTGTAGATTACGAATCTGACCTTAAAATTTCTTTACACTCGATAGTTGTTGCACAAAAGTGTAAAGTATACGTGTTTTTTACTCTTTGCGTGTCCTTCAGCTTATCTAACTCAATTTTGCTTTCTGTGCAGTCCAATCAGTTTTATAATGTAGAAGGTTGCAGAATCTC
The DNA here is from genome assembly GCA_036768485.1 of Mermis nigrescens. NCBI lineage: Eukaryota > Metazoa > Nematoda > Enoplea > Mermithida > Mermithidae > Mermis > Mermis nigrescens. The sequence continues at coordinate 1,235,226 of JAVLUZ010000043.1, forward strand.
AAAACCGATTTTTTTGTTTTTCTTATAATGCAATATTTCTTTATCTGTGATCGTTTAAGTGTAAAGGCTTCGGGACGAAAAACGATATTTCGTCAACTACTCCGCTAAGTAGGCGGAACATGCTAATTATGCTTAAAAGGTGCCCTGACCTTAGCGTTACAGATCCCAGCTTATTTTGTTTCTATACACCCAATATTGCCGTATTACCACGAGTGTAAAGTTTACACCGAGAAGCATTTTTGCGCCCAGAGCGTCATAGATTATGAATTTTTTTAAATGTTCTCCGAAAGGTCAGAATAACGAATCTGACCTTTAAACTTTTTTACAGCCAGTGTTTGTTGAGGTATGAAGAGGTGAACGTTGAATTATACCTACACATATTTTCTAATGCCGATAGATAACTCCGTATTGCATATTGTTTGATCAGATTTTCCTTATTCCAGAAGTTTTTGGCTCTCTTTAGTGAATAATTATTTTTATAATCATAAATGCACTATTCTTAAACTTCAGTAGAATGATGAATAATTTTCAAAATAGCATAATCAAGCTGAAATCTTCCGATATGTCGAGTTGGCGCAGTGGTTGACAACTCCGTTCTCGGATGCGGTCTTAAGAAAAGAATGATGGTTCGAATCTTCTGAATGCTGACTTTTTTCATGTTTTTAATTCTCTTGGCAAAACCATGCATTTCATTTGACTTATTCATCTATTTAGGTTCTGCAGATAGCACTTGTTTGTTCTTTAAATTTCGCCTCGGTTATCGAATGGGAGTGTGAAGAGTGCGAAAATCTGGGGGTGAAAAGACACATTTTGGCCGAGTTTTCGACTTGTTTACGTCTGCCAACAACTCTGGTTATGAGTTTTAGGAATTTTTTCTGACAGATATGTACTACGGATCAAGGGCTATCTTGTGCTTATCAGCAAACTTTTCTACATTCAATACGCAGTTGATACCAGGGTTTTAAACTTTACACTCTGGTGGATGAGTAAAAAAACAGATTTTGTCTAAGATTTCTCTGCAAACTTTTTCAGTTATGAGTTGGGATGAATTGAATAAAATAGAAATAGAGTATCTTCTAATGGCTAAACGTCAAAGCAAGCCGCGTTCAAAAAACGTAATATTGAGTTGTTTATGGGGTGTAAAGTACGAAATCTGAGGTGTAATGTGGGCGAAAAAACAGGGTTTTTTTCGTATTTTCATTGGTTAATCATATCAAATATTTTGCGGAACATAAGTTTGGCACATACAAACGTACTACAATCAAAGGGCAACGAACTCGCCCGAACCGAATTTATTTACATTCAATGGGGCGTTAGGTTCAGATTTTTAAAGTTAACAATGTGGTGGGCAGTGGAAAATACGTGTTTGTACATTTTTTGTTCGCCACTTTCTCTGTTCAGAAGTCGGGCGAGGTCGAATAGGATAAAAATAAAGTACTTTCTAAGGGGTAAGCGTCACAGCGAATTGCATTTGTTTACATCAGTATTTAGCTTTTTCGGGAGGTGTTTAAAATCAAAAAAAATGTGGGGTAGTTAAACGTGTTTCTGTCTTGTTTTTCTGTCAAGTTCTGGGTTATGAGTCTGGACATAATCTCAAGTCCAAAAATGAACCAGAAACCAAATGTCATACGCCAGTTTGTTTGCACACAATAGTGGTGTAAAGTGGTTGACATGTAATATTTATTTTTTTATGTACTGAAATCACGCTAATCAAAAGTAGTGTACTAGTCAAGAAAAATGCTCCGATGGAACAAAAAAGATGAATATACTTGAGGTAATAAAGAGCGTACTAATTAATGTAAGTCATTTCATGCTAATAGAAAAAATTTTCGTAAGCACCAGTGCTAATGGGGGTTGTGCTTAAACAGCTCGCCGGAGTTGTCGCTATGTTAATTAATTATATAGTCAACTTCAAGAAATCTTATACATGGAAGCAATTCTTGGATTAATGTAAAGACCGATTATAAAGCTAGTTTAAACTGAGGCAGCAAATGCCGCGCTAATTAAAATTCAATTTTAAGTCATAAATGTTACTAAGGAAAACTCTTTATATAATTGAGCAGTAGATGGGAGATAAGATGATGTGCAGTATATCGTGCTTAATGCAACAAAGCTGGGTTAATCAAGTGTAAATCAGCTTCAAACAAAACGAACTATGCTCTCAAAAATAAGCGCAGATCTATTATGAGCGTATCAGAGTCGTTATTTTGCCGATGGTCCAACTTAATTTTCAAAATTTTTGGCACTCCAGGTCAGACAATTACTTTATTGAGACCCTGAGCATTTTAACTTTAAACGCTTTCAGAATATTAAACTCTGGAGCCATTGTTTAAAGTGCGACAAAAACTTTGAATTTTGAGTAGAAAATTTTTACTTGTTTTGATTATTTGTTTCAAGAGCAATATGAAATAAATTATGAAAGGGTAAACTTCTCAGACTGAGAACGTTACTGGTTTGAGCGTAATTTCTGACATTGCTGAAAATATTTCCTATTTTCTCAAAAAAATAGTTTCTTCTCCACCCCATCTCCTCTAGAAGTCGTACATCTATTCAAAAATAACATGATTTACATACAGACAGCCCCTGGCCAGGATTTTATCGCAGGAAGAGAGAATCGGTAAAATCTTGAATAACGTTCAAGCAAGCTTATGCACTAAATGACATTTTCTAACGTATATGTAGCTTGTGAAAACTCGATTTAGCAGCCTTTTTGAGGACTGCGAAACGTGCATAGTACAAAACACATGAGCCAAGTTATGCAAATTTTTGAAATTTTTATAATTTTATCCCTTTAAGCTCAATTCTGAAGCTCTCTCATGATAAGCAATGCAGAAATTGAATTTGGCTCAAAGCGCAAGAAAATCTATACATTTCATTTTTTATCCTTTCAGGTTTAATTTTACAGGTTTCTGAATAGCAGAAATACCGTAATTACATCTAGCATAAAATTTTGGGAATTTTTTTAACTTTTATTCCTTCACACTAAATTATGTGACTTTCTGAGACAGTGGCAGATCTAGGATTTTCCTAAGGGGCGATATCTCAATTATTTCAGAAGTAATTGAAAATAGGTCCAAAATTTTGCCCTTCATGCGCGAAATAGCATTTTTGGCGTTTTACGTTGTCTACTTTTATTAAAAACCACTTTTAATGCATTTTTTCGAAAAAACGCGATACCTATGATATAAACCTCAATTATACCTATTGAGCATAAGATACTCACTGAAGATCGCGTGCGGGCCACGGGGTATAAAGCTGACCGCTGGTGGTGGTGGCAGCGTCTTAATGCTCGCATAACTGCGTGGCCTTACTGTAGAATTTGAAGAAAATTCCGAATTGGTTTTTGAGATACGGGAGCCCAAAGGTACCCTATGCATAGCGTAAAATTTAGGTTTTTGTCTTTTTGCAGAAGCACAGATTGACTGTTGCTTCCATAATTTGGCCCCTGGGGTTTCTGAGACCGCTGATTCCATATTCGCTACTTTAAATATACGATCTGGCATCGTAAAACATGTATGAGACGGGCTGAAAGGAAATCACGTACGGGTACTTATAAACATGATTAATCACTGAAAAAGAGCTTGCACCAAGTCAAAATTTTTGACCTTGTAAACCAGCGCGCGTGAAATTTAATGCGAAGCAATCGGAAGCAGCAAACATGCAGCTTTCGAAAGAAAGCAGCAAACATGCAGCTTTCGAAAATACAAATCCAAATGTTTTTGCTTCTAGCGGCTAATTTAATATGCAACTTTTTGCATTTGTTTACAATGAAGGCAAAGTTGAACATTGTACAAAGTTGAACCCGACGCTATGAGATAGGACGTGATACAACATACTCAATGCTATACAATAGGACGTGATGTAACATACCCCATGCTATACAATAGGACGTGATATAACATGCCTCATGCTATAAGATGGGAGGTGATATAACATACCCAGTGTTACAGGATAGGACGTGATATAACATACCCCATGCTACAAGATATGACGTGATATACCATACCAAGTGCTATAACATATCCTGTGCTGTAAGATTGGTATCCCAAAACATCAAAAATATGGTTTGCACCAAAAAAATCTTTAAACATCACAAAACAACAAAAAAATGGTTTTGACCAAAAAAAATTTTTAAACCTCCAAAAAGATCAAAAGTATGGTTTTGAACCAAAAAAGTTTTTTTAATATTCCAAAACGTTAAAAATGTGGTTATGATCAAACAAAATTTCTTAACATCCCAAACCATCTAATGGTATAATTTCCAGAACATCCCAGAACATCAAAAACATGATTTAGGATAAAGAATTCTCAGAACCATTCTATAACGTCAGAAATATGGATTTAATCAAAGAAATGGTTGACAAAAGACAGTTTCAAAAAATTTAAAAAATACAATATGTTTTTACCAACAATTTTTTAGAAATATCCCAAAAACATCAAAAGTCCCGAAAAATAAAAAAATACAAGAGACATCTCAATCTCATACAGCTATCAGGCCTAAAATCAGCCAGGGCAACGCCGGGCCGCTCAGCTAGATATAAGAAATATAAAAACCGCTGGCCGATCCATTGCAGAGTCATTCAATTTTTTATACTAATTACTGGTTAAGATATTATTTGTTGACAATTACTCTAGCAGATGGGGCAGCGAAGCGCCCCATTTGCTAGTTATTATTTATTATTATACAGATCCAATGAATTTAAAAGCTTGAATCTGTTAAAATAATCCAGCACTTCGCATCACTTTAGTGATTTAATGCACTATTGGTTCATTGAATGAAACTGCACATGCTTGTTGAACACAATAGTAAAAGTGCGATAATGTTTGCGTACCAATTTGTCTATTCTCTGCTTTGTTTATCTTTCTTTACAAGGACACATAATTCTATTTTAAATGAAAAGAAAGGCCATAATTTTCTTCTTTTTGCGCATTTTCTGTTTTCTGAACTAGTTAATAAGAAGGCCACAAATGGGCTTGAAGCGGTAAGAACAAAAATCTCATTGATACATCTTTCAATAACTGATCGGTTGTGACTCGTTGCTGCGCTACATACTTAGCAGAGGTCGAAAAACGCATTTCAGTTCAGAAGTTTTGTGCAGTGTAGTGGATGTTCATCAATTTTAAGTTTTTTTGGGCTTAATTCAGGGCCGAGATTTTGCCGATTTGCGAAAATTTTAACGTTACTAACTAAAAATTAGAGCGCTTTTTTACAAAATTTTCTGGGGTTCTGCTCTGGACCTCACTGAGGGCGCTTGAGCGCGCCACCCCAGACCCCAAGCCGTATAATCTCGTTCTACATGTTGAAAGAGATTTCTAGGAGGACAGAGAAGGTAAAAGGATTAGGAATTTTCATAAATTTACGGCGCTTCGCGCTGCAATTAGTTTATCTGTTCATTATCATTTAAGCGGTATAAATTGAGTTTAAAGAGTAAAAACGTCAAAATTTTCCTGCGCTTAGCAACGCCGATTATTGACTTAGGGCGGTAAAATATGACTGAATTTTTTGATGCTTTGCGCCACTTATGATTTTCGAACTGTTTGTCAATAAAAAGGCGCGAATTCTACATGAAAACGGTAAAAAGTTCGAAAATTTTCGGCGCTTCGCGCCATTCGCTCCTCTACAATCAGTGCGCCATAGAAAATCGTTTTCAAAAAACTGTGGAAGAATACGAAAAAGCGAGAGCGATTAGTGATTAAAATTGAAAGTAATGCGAAATTGCTAAAGCCAAGTGAAGATATCGTTTTTATCCTTTTTAAATGGGTATGTAATCATGCAGTGTTAATTGTTAATCTTCAACCCTGAAACCGACCCTGACCCCGACCCCAAAAACCAGGGGTTTTCATCCCCGACCCCGACCCCGATCGGGGGTGAAAATCTGACCTCGTACGATCACGCAATCTATTTGCCTGTGTGTCCAGGACATTTCGCATTTTATTTTATTGTCCTTGCGACTTTTGTTTTACCCTTGTGTTTTTTTCCGAATAAAGTATTAGTAGTACAGCAAAGAAAAATGCTCCGATGGAACAAAAAAGATGAATATACTTGGAATTGTGGATTATTAAGGATGTAAAAGGATGGGACTAGGAAACATCTACCTAAAGTTACAAAATCTGCTAAAAATCACACTTTCTCTAAGCAACGCAAAAAATCGAAGTATACTCTGCAGCCTCTAAAAAGTGTCTTTTTTAAATAATGTTCAAAGTTTCAGATAAGAGTGTATAAACGAAATCTGTAATGTTTATTTTTTTAAATTAATGGCAAGTAGCAACGCTGACTAGCTTCGTATCCTGATCGATAGAAAATTAAGTGGTATTGTATTTAAAGTTGTTTTATTTGGTTCTGAGCATTAAAGCAAGCAAAGCAGCGGCCGATTGATTAGTGCACACAATCCTTAAGGGCATGCTAGTGTACCTACATCTAGTCTGTTTCAAGTCAACTTAAGTGTTTCCTACTGTTTTAAACCATTCATTCAATTGGCTTAGAGAGACAGTTAGTTTACTCAACATCATTTCCCATAGCTACTGCGTAGCTAATGTGCTGGTTTTTCAATCATTTTATGGTTAAATATGTATTTTAATCTATTGGCCGCAGAATATACTTCGATTTTTTGCGTTGCTGAGAGAAAGTGTGATTTTTAGCAGATTTTGCGACTTTAGGTAGATTTTTCCTAGTCCCCTCCTTTTACATCCTTAATAATCCACAATTCCAAGTATATTCTTCCTTTTTGTCCCATCGGAGCATTTTTCTTTGCTAGTTAAGTTACTACTTCTACTGCTCTTTACAATTCACTGATCTTCGTTATCTCTGGTTTACTGTATATGTACGCCGTGAGTATAATTCGCTTACTATGATGTCTAGTCGAGGTCAAGTTCGATCAGTTTCGCTGATAATATGGTTGCCGTAGCCGGATTGACTTTGCGTTTAGCTACTTTTCTTTTCCATACCGTATTGATAATTACAAACGCAATCAATAGATGATTATTTCCATGATATCTGCATTGCTCGCTCGTATTTACTACCTTTTTGAACATTGATTAAAATTTTTCATCCGTATCTTGCGTTTGATCGCTTTGATTTACCTTTAGGTATACATAGTATCTATAGTCTGTTTCACACAACTTAAGTCATACATTTTGAAAGCATCTCCGACAATAAACTAACCGCGATTATAGCATTGATCTGATATATATAATTATCGTAACCCTCAGCCTACTGTCGATGCAAATTCTTAGACTTTATGCACAAAGTCATGTGAAACAGACTATAAGATCTAAATAGCCGTATGAGATGAACACATTCTACTTTCTTGTTATTTATAAACAGAACAGCCTGTTTCACACCTTGACCCATTAGTCTTTTTCTAAACCCGCATGCGAGAACGAATGCGTCAGCCTCTGCGCCAACTCGACATATCGGCGGATTTTAATATTTAGTCAATTATTGAAAAATATTCATCATTCTACTGAAGTTTAAGAATAGTGCATTTATGATAATAAAAACAAGTATTTATTGAAGACGTCAAAAACCTCTGAAATGAGAAAAATCTGATCAAACAGTATGCAATATGGAGTTATCTATCGCCATTAGAAAATAGATGTATAATTCAAAATTCACTTCTTCATACCTCAACAAACAGTGGCTCTAGAAAAGTTTAAAGGTCAGATTCATTATTCTGACCTTACGGAGAACATTTAAAAAAAAACAATTCATCATCCACGACGCTCTGAGTGGAAAAAATTTTGAGTGTAAAGTTTACACCTGCACTAATTATGCAATATTGATTGTAAAGAAACAAAATAAATTTTGACGTGTAGCGCTTAGGACGAGGCACATTTTAAAGGTAGTTACCACGTTCTGTCTGCTAAGTGGAGAATATGGCAGGGGAAAAATATTTTTTTGTCCCAGACTCTTTACGATAAACCGCCTTTAAAGTTGAAAATATTTAAAAAAATAAACAAAGTCTCCCCTAGATTTTATAACCGTCTACTTTTTGAAACCAATCAGACTGCATATAATGTAAAACTGAATTAGATATGCTCGTGCACATGAAAACAGTAAAAAACCGTCTATATTACACTCCTGTGCAACAACCAATGTGTGTAAAGAAATTTTAAGACCAGATTCGTAACCTACTAATTAGGGAAAACATTTTTGAAAAAAATTCATTATCCACGACGCTCTTGGCGATAAAAATTTCTTCATTGTAAAGTTTACACCTGCACTAATAACGCAATATTGATTGTAAAGAGACCAAATAAATTTTAACGTGTAGCGCTTAAGACCAGGCACATTTTAAAAGTAGTTACCACATACTGTCTACTAAGTGGAGAATATGGCAGGGAAAAAATATTTTTTTGTCCCAGACTCTTTACAATAAACCGCCTCTAAATTCGAAAATATTACTTTAAAAAAATTAAAGAAAATCAAAATTTACACATTTTAAATTGCAAATCAAATAGACGAGCATTTCTAGCTTGCTTGGTAGCAGACAGCTACGTCTATCAGAACAAACAGCGCCGCTTCTGCTACATAAATCGCTCACTGGCTAAGCTGGTTGAAGGCGGACTGAGGTATATTCTGACCAGTGACAAGCGTGGGTATACTGTCTTCTTCATCCGCCAGAACGTTAACGTGCAGGCATGCAGCGGATTTTTTTTCGGGGGGGGGGGAGAATGTTAATTCTGGGGGTCTAGACCCCCAGACCTCCCAATGCCCATGTTTGGTTATATCTTGTAATCCAAACAAATATTAACGCTTGACGCGCATATCTACAAGCAATAACATATACCTACATAGGTATAGAGGTAGGGTAGGGTCGTACGATGAGCATGGTAAAGCACGCTTTTCTTAGCCCCGGCCCCAGCCCCGTCCCTGGCAAAAAAGGCGGCCCCGGCACAGCTCTAGTTCCTAACGCTTAGTTACTTACGTAACCCCGTATGTATAATATGTACACGCAAGGTCAGTTGACCTATCTCGAACCAAAAACCCCGAAAAATCTCGAGTGATATTTTAACTTATTTTCGATCATCAACTGCTTGATTCAGAAAAGTTTTGGTTCCTAATTGCGCTCTATACATTGAATTCAACAACATCGAGCTCTAGGCTGGTCAGCCATCTTACATAAAAATAAAGTAATATTTTTAATGATTTTAGGAACGAAAGTGGGCAATTGAATTTTCGATGAAAAGAAATAATCAAAAGATTAACCTTCAATTTTTGACTCTCAATTTGAGGAGCCGTTCCGCAACATTTAGCTACCTGCGGTGAGGCAACTTTGCCGAGTTTACTAAGACAAAAAGAAAAGTGAAACGATAAAACAATCTAGCGCGAGTTATAACCAAAACTCAAAGATAGCGCGTGCAAGCAAAAACAACATTGTAGACTTGAATGTTACCTACGTTAAACGAATTAACCAATAAGAGTACAAAAAGTAGGCATGATTAACATAATATTGAGTTTTCGATCTCACCGCAGACATGACAAATTAGCGCTCACGTATCCTATGTTTTATATTATTATCGTAACCCTCGGCTTACTGTCGTTTAAAATTCTTAGAATTTATGTACGAAGTTATGTGAAATAGACTGTAGGTGCATATTTAACTGACGTTGCCCCATGATCTATAATTATTGTATGAGTGGCTTGACGAATTTGCAAAGCCTTCGGCCAATTATTTAAAAAGAAAGTTATATTTTTTCACAGTTCTCGGGAATCTTTCCGATGCCCTCCTTGGATAGAAATGAATGCGGGGGCGTGGGGGGTCGAGGGTATGCATCCCCTCCAGAAGGCTGAATATCACCCCCATTTCCATAAACCGAAATACCCCCAGAATTCAATTTTTGAAATTTTTTTCAGTTTTTTCGCAATTTTTTGATGCCAACGGATAGTGGTCGATGAGAAACGTTTAAAAATGGTGTTTTTTACGCTATACCACCACTTTTAAGACCATTTTCTTGACCTTTGAAAAATGCGCCCTTCCGCTTTCCCCAGAATTTCGGTGCTGCTTAACTATACTCGCATCCCACCCATGTTGAAAGAATCGTATGCATCGCACTCTTCACCATAGGCTTGTCCACTCCTATCTACATAATTTAAGGTATGTACATAACATATTTTGGACACGTTAGTTATTTCGGACTAAGTTCTTTTTGAAAGAAGTGAACTTGCGAACTAAGTTTTTTATAGCTTACTAGTTGAGCTGCCCGGCGTTGCCCGGGCTGAACTTAGGCCTGATAGCTATGTGGAATTGATATGTCTCTTGTATTTTTTATTTTTCAAGACTTTTGATGTTTTTGGGATATTTCTAAAAAAATTGTTGGAATAAACCATATTTTATTTTTTGGATTTTTTTAAAATGTCTTTTGTCAACCATTTTTTGATCAAATCCATATTTTTGACGTTACAGAATGGTTCTACAAATTGTTTAGCCATAATCATATTTTTGATGTTTTGGGATGTTTTAGGAAAATTTTTTTCGTCAAACCATATTTTTGATGTTTTAGGATGTTTTGGAAAATTTATTTAATCAAACCCATATTTTTCATGTTTTGGGATGTTTTAAAAAATTTTTTTCGTCAAATCCATATTTTTGATGTTTTAGGATGTTTTGGAAAATTTTTTTTGGTCAAACCATATTTCTGATGTTTTAAAAATTTTTTGTTTGTTGTAGCAAAGGGTGTCATACATCACGTGATATCTCATATCACTCATATGTTATAGCTGATGGTATCTCCTATCTTATATCACTGCATGTTATGGCACAGACAGGGTATCTATATCACACCTATCTTATAGCATTGCCTATCTCGTAGCACAGGGTATCTTAAATCCCATACTATCTTATAACATTGCCTATCTTGCAGCTCGGGGTATCTTATATCACTTCCCATCTTATAGCATTGCCTATCTTGTAGCACGGGGTATCTTTAATAACGTTCAATCTTATAGCATTGCTTATCTTGTAGCACGGGATATCTTATATCACGTCCTATCTTATAGTATTGCCTATCCTGTAGCACAGGGTATCTTATATCACGTCCTATCTTATAGCATTGCCTATCTTGTTGCACATAGTATCTCATACCATGCCTATCTTATAAAATTGTCTATGTTATAACATTATTTGGTTAAACCCGTATTTTGATGTTTCACAGTGCCGACCAATGCTATAACATATAACAATGTATATAGTGTCGCCAGGCATGCTCCCCTTGGCTGGGGTATCCCTATACAAATAGTATAAACTAAGTTTTGGAAAAAATAGCAAAAGATCGGCTATCTCCCGAAATCGTGGAGGCTTATAGCACTGGGGCCAAAACCCGCTCCTTCCCTGCCCAGGGCGAATGGGTGCGTTTGTCAAAATTTCAAAATCGCTACTACACCCCCAGCCGGTAGGCCGAGCTCGGGCCAAAACGTCAACCCACCAAGTATTATGGGGCCGGAGCCAACCCCGGACATACAAACACACTTTCACAAATATCATAGGTAGCGCGTTAGCGCGTACCTATAATATACTTGGGTAACCCTAACACCTGTGCACCCCCTACAGCTATAACGGGACACTTCTGGAAGGTGCGGTTTTTTTAAAAGAAAGATAATAAAAAAATTCGCTGCCCGTGTTTTTTTGTTTTTCTTGAAACTCAAAACTGGCTGTGTAAAGAAGGTGTAAAGTTTTTGTGTAACGTTATAACATAGGACAAATTTTGGGACCTTTTTACTGCGGCATGTGGACAACTGAGTATTGAAGACTCGAACAATTAAACAGCATAGGATTATAGAGAATTGAATTCTCCAGAACACCATTTTTTGTTTTTTGAAATTCGCATTAGTTCTCGAATGGTAGTGTAAAGAGTGCGAAAATCTTGGGGTGAAAAAGCACTTTTTGGTCGAGTTTTCAACCTGCTTATGTCTGATACTAACTCCGGTTATGAGTTTTTTGAAATGTTTTCTGACAGAAATGTAGAGCGGATCAAGGGCTACATTCTGCATATAAGCAAAGTCTTCTACGCTCTATGGTGAGTTAGATCCTGGGGTCTATAGTTTACACTCTAGTGGATGGTGTAAAAAAACGGATTTTAACTACGATTTCTCTGCCAAATTTTTCCGCTCATGAGTCAGGGTAAATTGAATACAGCAGTAATAAAGTGCCTCTCAGGGGCTACACATCGCAGCAAACCGCATTTTAAAAAACGCAATATTTAGTTGTTTATGGGGGTGTAAAGTTCGAAATCAGACGTGAAAAATGGGCGAAAAAACACGTTTTTCCCCAATTTTGATTGGTAAATCATATCAAATAATTTTTGCAACAGAATTTTTGCACATAGAAACGTACTACGACTCGAAAGCTACAAACTGTACCAAACCGAATTTCTTTACACTCAATGGGGAATACGGTACGGATTTTTAAAGTTTGCAATGTTCTGAATGATGGAAAATATGTCTTTGTTTGGGTTTTGTTCGCCACTTTCTCCTTTCAGAAGTCAGGATAGGTCCAATAGAATAAAAATAAAGTGCCTTATATGGGGTGTATGTCATAGCGAATCGCGTATGTCTAAACCAATATTAAGCGAGTGTAAAGTCAAGAATGGGGTGCTTTAAACAGGTTTCTGTCTTGTTTCTTTCTGCCAGCTTCTCCGGATATGAGTCAGGGACATGATTCTCAAGTCTGTAAATGAACCTGAAACCAAATTCAGTACGCAATTTTGGCGGATATGTTTACACTCAACAGTTCAGTAATGTGGTTTAAACCAATGTTAATTTATCCTTACGACATTATGGAGACTTACTATTTTCATAAAAGTTGGTCGTAATATCGAAGCAATATTAAAATTACGATTCTTACTAAAATCTTTTTACACTAGGTGTTAACATATCGTTTACACTACATATTAATCTTCGTTTTAGAGCCTTGCGGAAACCTAATTTTCTCCTTATGACTAGAAATTTTTAAGGAATCAAGTGTGAGAAGTCGGTTAGACACATTTTTTTACACAACAGTGGTGTAAACTGTTTTACACCTAATGTTAATTTGTCATCAGACCATTGTGGAGACGTGATGTCTTTATAAATGTTGATTGTAATATCCGCGTAATATCAGATTTACGAATCCGACTAAAATCTTCTGTGCATTCTGTGTATGTAAGTAAACACTGCATATGAACTTTTGACCTAGAGCCTTGCAAAAACATAATATTTTTCTCAAATTCAAAAAAACAATAAATCAAGTGTGAGATGCCAGTTGGGCGCGTTTGTTTACAATGACGCTTTTCAAAAAGTGGTCTTATAACGATTAGAACATAGGTTTCGGCTTACTGTTGATGCTACAGTCTTATGTATTTCATGTAATTCTGTGCATGAGAATCAATTTTCAGCTCATTATCAAGTGACCACAGAAGTGATTGAAAAATTGCCTACAGTAATATAGTTTTGAAAAGTAAACATTCATGTGTCATGTAATTGTTAAGTACAATATTATGATTGTTGCTTCAGCTAAAGTCACTTCAGTTTTTTGAGTACAGTGATTCAAAAAATTGTTATTCATGCATGTTGCTCCGCATTCATAATGGTTTGCATTAGAAATTGTTATAAGTGTTAATGACGTTATCATACATGTGTAAATTTATCATAAATGCTTTGATCCGCAGGTAATTGATTTGTCGTTCTTTGACTTGAAGAATAAGCTTAATTACTGTACGTAGTGTTAATGTGGGTATTGATAGAGTGAGTTGAGCGAATGCGAATGCAAGAATAAATTGCTAAGATGGAAGCAGTACCTAATGACATTCGCTACAACACTGACAAAGATAGGAATAACTAAATTTTTTGCTAACAAAAAGTTGGGTACTAGCAAGAAAAAATGCTCCGATGGAACAAAAAAAGGTAGAATATACTTGGAACAAAGAATTGTCAAGGACGTAAAAGGAGGGGACTAGAAAAAGCTCCTATCTACAAATGTCACAAAATTTGCTAAAACTCAGAAATTTCCTAAACACAGAAAAAATGAAAGTAAGTAAATCAAAGAAAAAACCTACCTGTGCCTAAAACTGCAAGATCTACTAAAAATCAGACTTTTTCTAAGCAACGCAAAAATCGAAGTATATTCTGCGGCCTCTGAAAAAAATAGGTGAACCTTCTCATATTGTCCACCATACAGTGGGCGGTTCCGAAATTCTGAGGGTGGTTTCAAATTGGAATATTGGCCTTAAAAATAGTGCTATGGCGAAGAAAACACCATTTTTGAACGTTTCTTGTCGAGCTCTATCTATTGGTACCTACCAAAAAACCCAAAAAGAGCAGAAAGATTTAAAAAATTTGAATTCTGGAGGTATTGTTGGGTATTTGCGCTTTCTTGTTGGGTATTTTGCCTTGGGGTGCATACTCCCCAAACCCCCTACGTCTAGGTATGGTGTCCAATGCTTAATATAAAGCTTATAAAACAAATCTCAAATCTGCGTTTTTGCTAATCACTTGCAACGTTAATTTATTCGATATTGTGGCTAGATAAATATTACAAAAAGTTATATCCTATGATTATTTGCGATACCGCAACGAAAGACTGTGATTTCTATATAATGCATGCGTCCATTCAGTACTCTTCTGGCGTTTAATCCCACCAGACCACCCGGAATTCATTCCAGCCCATGTAAACTGATAACCGTTAGGCATGGGAGGTTAGGGGTATGCACCAGTGTTCAATCAGAAACGTCGAAGATTGCCGTTTTTCCAACATATCATAATTACTATTTTTTGACCCAGAAAAATATTGCAACATGGCGCTGCTCAGCTATGGCGATATCTGCTTTTGCAGAGTGAGTGGTTCAGTTATCTAGCCCAATGTTTTATCTTTGTTCGACAGGATGCTGCTTTCTTCTGCAGGCCGCAGAATATACTTCGATTTTTGCGTTGCTTAGAAAAAGTCTGATTTTTAGTAGATCTTGCAGTTTTAGGCACAGGTAGGTTTTTTCTTTGATTTACTTACTTTCATTTTTTCTGTGTTTAGGAAATTTCTGAGTTTTAGCAAATTTTGTGACATTTGTAGATAGGAGCTTTTTCTAGTCCCCTCCTTTTACGTCCTTGACAATTCTTTGTTCCAAGTATATTCTACCTTTTTTTGTTCCATCGGAGCATTTTTTCTTGCTTATAGTAGATATCCAAGCTCTAGTTCTATGTTCCAAGAAGTAGGAACTTATTCAGAACTAAGCTCGAAAGTTCTTTTTTCCCGAACTTTTGCCAGCACTAGTATAGCATGAGAAGGGAAATCAGGCTCAAATGTGTTTAAAAAGTGCATTTTTCGGGCTGAAAAACGATGTGTTAACGTCAAAAACACTGTTTCTTGACGTTTTAGACAGTGCTCGTTCTTTCTAGAACATAAAAACATCAAAGAAATTTCGAAAGATATGGGAAAATCGAGTGAATTGAACAAAATATGGTCAAAAATGTGTATATGGCGCGAAGCTCCTAAAATTTAAGGTTTTTGAGCCAAAAATGAGAAAAAACGCTTGAGAAGACGCACTTTTACAATTTTAGAGAAATATCGACAATTGGGGGTTGCCACTATTTTTGCGTTGTGTCAGTTGCCATTCTAGGGGGGTCAACGCCATGCATGCACAGCATGGGAATTCTGGAGGGGATGGGAAAAAGTGAAATTTTTAAGTGCCTTTTTTGGGCCTAAAATGGTAGGTCGCGTCAAAAACATCGTTTTTCAGCGTTTCTGACGATGCTTTATCTTTCTAGAGCATGAAACATTGAAAAATTTCAAAAAAATCGAACAAGTTAAATTAATTAAACAAAATATAGTCCAAACATGAGTATATGACGCGAAGCACCGAAAATTTGACACTTTTGAGGAAATAGATAGCTAAAACGCTTAGAAAAGCACCTTTCCTACGAATTTTTATAAAATTATTGGGAACTTTCGGGAAACTGCGAATTCTCAGGAGAGGGTAAAAAAATTTCTGCGATGGTAGTGAAAATTTTCCTTGGGGGGGGTTGCACCCCGACTCCTTGTCCCCAAATCATGTATGGTCAAGCCCCTAAACCCTCATCCCCCAAGAATACGCACGATTGTGCTGCCCCGTGAAAATTCTTTGCATGTCGATTTTATTGAGTGCAAATGCATATCACGTGATGCACAGCGATAGAACCGCATTAGGACGCATAGGATGCATTTAGCGAGCAAATTGCTTCCAGCCGGGTGTTCTTGGTGCTCATCTACCATTGAATATTTGAAGCCGATGATACACATACATATTCCGGGAATGTACTGAATTTAGGACGTCATCAGAAGCTCGCCTCTGTTCTGGAAATTTATGCGACTTTGACGCGATGCAGCTGTTAATGATATTTCTTTTTCTTGCGGGATCTCAAGTGACGTTGCTTCGCTGTTAGAAAGTTCACGGCTGTTTACCGAATACGCTAATGTTTTATCTGTGATAAATAGAAATTTGTGGGCTGAAGAAAGTTGTTTTCAGCAAAATTAACTTCCGTATATTAACGATTTTCAGTAGAATGCATTGTTTTTAGCAACAACTTTCAACATACAATGTACGCGATATCCTGTCGACCTCGCCTATATGTATCGGGTTTTTTAGCTTTTTAATTTATGTATAGACATGCACAGCTTTGGAATTCGGGGGAGGGAGGTGAAATTTCAAAGTGTTTGTTTGTTCTAAAATGGCAAAGCATTTAGTTCTCCGCGCGCCTGGCAATGCTCTGAGCGTAAAAACATGAAAAAATTTTAAAAAATTTAAAAAACGAATCAAAATTTGACTTTTGAGCAAACAACTAAACGCTTAAAACAGCACCTTTTCTACGAAAATGCCGAATTCTGGAAAGAGGAGAATTTTTACATTTTTTCTATTCCGTCAACTTTCTTTTCCATTTTATCATTATAATGACTTCAAGTTTTATTCAGCGTGTCGCGCAGCTGGACTTGTTTTTCGGAATATTTATATGATAACAAACCGATCGATTTAGCGGAAATATATCGATAAATTTTTATCTTAAATTTACATATGCAAAAGATACCAACAACGTATGATAAGGATGACGTTTTCTCGCCGTTCTGGACGCCACCCAAATTTGACCGTAATGATCCCGAATACGGTAGACCCAAGAACGGGACTCTGACCGAAAAGCGAGGCATAGCTGCAGGTTGCTCTAGCTTAAACGCTTAAACATTTTAATAATGCACCCCACGTAAGGGCTAAGCTCGCACCTGGGCGTGTAGGGGTTTGGGGGAGTATGCACCCCCAAGAAACCAAAATACCCCCCAGAATACAAGTTTTGAAAATTTTTCTCGTTTTTTTTGTAATTTTTTCGTGTCAATGGATAGTGAGTGCTCAATGAGAAATGTCGAATTATGGTGTTTTTTCGCCATACCACCATTTTAAGGCCATTTTTTGACTTGTGAAAAATCTTGCACCTCCCCAAAATTTTCTTGCTGCCCACGTATGAGCTCAGCTCAAACCCCTCAAAGCCCCACGCTTTCCTGTAGTGTATGTATTTTATTTCAAATTATTAAATTGATTTACTAGTTATTCAACATTATTCGAATTGATGATACTTACAAATGTAACTCTTAATCAAAAATCTGCGTAATTGTTTGCAACATTCAATAAGAAAATTTAAAATTAAAGGAGAGATTCGAACGAATTTTCCCAAATAATTGACGTGTTCTTCAAATGCTTCAAAATGTGCCGGCTTTTTTAAAATTAGGATAAACCCAGTAAACTGGATTTATTTTCTGTTTTCCTGAAATAGAATTGAAAAATAACTTTCTGCGAGATTGTCGTAGAAAAAATCAAGACCAGAGGCGTAGCTGTGGGAGAGACTGGGGGGACCAATTCATCAAAGTTTTGGAAGTATGAATATTTTTTTAAAAGGATTCCCCAAAGGAAAAAATTAGAGATTCTAAAAAGCGTATCTTGAAGACCGCTAGAAAACAGATTCTAGCACATTCATCGAGCAGATAAGCCTAAAATGTTTTGGCGCTTAGCGCCTTATCTCTATATATACATTATATTTGTTTGACATAATTGAAATCAAATTTGATTTTTAAAATTTTTTTATTTAGAAAAACTCAAAAAACACCATTATTTATGCCTATCCATAAGTACTTGTTGAGATATCCAACTTCAAAATTTTCGCCCCCCCCCAAATCAGAAGGCCAGCTGCGCCACCGATCAAGACCCTAGTTCTAAACTCGAAAACGTAAGTTAAATATGTCAAAAAAATTTAAAGTTCACAAAGATAAGTAAACAATAAATAACTTGAGTGCGAATAAAGCCTAATCACTGAATGGGATTCCATGTTTTCCGTACAGGTAATCATATTTGCAAGGAAATCATTTATCTTTGCGAAATAATCCAAGAAAACGGACGTTGCAACGAGGATGGTACTTGCACGATAGAATTTGGAAAGTTATTCAAAATATACACATTTATTTCGGATAAGGTACGTCTTACAAACAACTATGGGCGGAGTAATCCGGCCCTTTCAGAATCCGAAAAATTACCGGAATTCGGATATATGTTTCAAAATAATTTTTTCCCAGTTTTTCCGCAATTTTCGATGCCAATGAATAGAAATTGATGATTAACGTAGAAAAATAATGTTTTTTGCCTTTGTTTATAATCTGTATGTTCAGACAGTTTTGGACCTCCAAATACCAAAAAGTATTGTATCTGTCCGCGTATTTTTGCTTGTTCATCATGTAGCGGCGCAGTTACCGATGCATTTTGCTTTTCGATTTCGATCACTATTGTACGAAAGTTTACATCATATGTGGACAAAACCTTAGAATTTTATGCCTTAATATTTTAAATGAGAGATATAAATATTTTTGCAAACTAAACGAAATAATCTATGGCCTGACCAGTTGTCGATCGTGCGACTCATTGTGGCATGGTACGAATCATAGGTGGGCGGCAATAAAATTCTTGGGGAATTGTGCAAGATTTTTCAAGGGTCAGGTCAAAAAATGGCCTTAAAAATGGTGGTATGGCGAAAAAACAACATTTTTTAAAGTTTCTCATCGAGCATATTCCATTGGCATCAAAAAAATTGCGGAAAAAAAATTTCGAAAATTGAATTTTGGGGTTGTATTTTGGTTTTTGGGGGGTGTGCATATCCCCTAAAACCCCCATGCCCAGGTATGGTACGAATGGACGGAAAGTGTCAACCGACTAAGTTTCTTTTTTAACTTTTCGGACAGGATCTGGCTGGTGGTTTATTTTACTTTCTAATGCAACCTGCTGATACGATGATTAATGCTAAATTTTGCTTCTTAACTTTGTTTTACCGACGAGGCGAGGCGACGCTCTTCTCCCATTCATACCAGCCGCAATTATTCAACGATCGCCGAGTGCATGAGTCCTGGATTATTTCGTATAAAATGTTATACATCAGAAATTATTATCTGCAAGCACGTAGCATGGGGGATAGAAGGGGGGCTAGGCTAGTACCCCAAAAATTTTGAAAGTACGAGTATTTTTTACAAAAGTCCTAAAAAATAATTCAAAGTTTTTGAAGCATATGTGAAAGACCGCCAAAATGGATTTTAACACACTTTTGAGCTAATAAGACCAGAATTATTCAGCGCTTCGCGCCGAACTCATTATTTTCGTATAATCCTTGTCTTCCAAAGAGCCCAAATTTGAGTAAACATGATGAATATGTCAAAATTTTCTGACGGTTCACGCAGCATTACATATTAAGTTTTCATATTGCTTCTCTTTAAAATGCACTAGAGTTGAGTAAAAAAACAAATTAATCAATTTTTGGCTGGTTTGAGGAGGATATAATGTTGAGAAATCATATGTGTATCCATTTTAAACGACAAGCTTTTTGAATATGATTGAAATAAAGTAAAATTGCTCGGATTTTTCAAAAGAATTTTAAATTTTTCTACTCAAATACGTAGATCTCGCTGAGAAACGCTTGAAACCAACATCATTTTTGTCTATCTGCCAGTAGCTGTTGTGATATAATCAAACCTTAAAATTTTCGCTCTCCCTAAATTCAATAGGCCAGCTTTGTGTGTGATTATCTGGAAAAAAGACTTAAAGTCTTAATATTTTATTTGTATGATAACGAAATTTCGTAAATAGTGCTTGAAATCAAGAAAGATACTGAAAAACCAAATTCGCAATGGATTTTGTTTTTTAAATGTGTTTAGTTGAATCATTTTTTGTTTTGATCACAGTATTCTATTTTGATAAAATTTTTAACCTTTTTATTGCCTTATTTTTCAAGATTCTTACGTTACATTCGATTGTCAGCAAAATCTACATTTTCGCTCACTAATAACTTTTTCGATATATAAGTTATTGTTAGAAAGTTTGAAAAGACCCTAAATTCTCAACCAAACATGAAGGTACTACTTAACTGTAAATGTCCTTAAAATCTTAAACACAAAATGTCTTTAAATTAGTAAGCATAGCGCAAACAAAAATAATTCAATGATGAGGATAGGAACTTGATTACTGGAGTAATTCGTATATGAGCAACAGCCAAATTCAGAGCATCTGATTGGGCAAAATCGCGGAAAAAGCTAAAATTGTTTAATTATGGAGTCTACCGAATTCTGGGGGTTTTGGTGCTGAGGTTCTCTCCCCGTAAATCACCACTTTTGTGTGTGAAAAATCCATTTCTTTTTACCTTTAAGTAAATAGAATGGTGCGTTTAATTTTGAATTTGATAGAAGCATTAATTTTCCTTATTTTTATAGTTATGAATATCTCTTGCACGAAAAATTTATATCGTTAATCAACGTATTATATTAGCGAGTATACAAGTACACGAATAAATAGGCTTATGAAAGAGGAAGCAATGAAATACATATATTTGTGGATAAACGTGGAGAAAAAATTGATACCTTAAAATTATTAGATATTTTTAATTAAGAGAGCGGCCCATACCAATAAACAAATTTATTATCATTATTTGAATCAATTAAATAAATAAAATTTTAACATTGATCGACTTTGAAAATAAATCCCGAAATATTACGAAAAGTAATTTCGATGTACATATATCGTTGTATTCAACGCTGTAATTTCTTGTGCGATGCTATGCCATTCAACGATATAAACTCGATTTAACATTTGATTTTTTAAATTTTTATTATTTTTAATTTCAATTAAAATTTTTTTATCTCATCCTTTCCATTGCATAAACATGCACGGTGATGTTGTTCTTAATAAGAATCGCTCATCAAAACTATATGCGCTTAATGGACTTGTCCGTTTAAAAAGCTAACAGTGAAACACAGTGAAACAAATAAATGCAACTTGACTTTCTTGAATTCAGGTCTACTCGAAAAACAAGCGTTTTTACTTATTTTGTCATCAGTCTTAAAATTCTTTTTTCTCTGGAAAATCTGCTCATGCTCTGTCTGAAATCTTAGACGACATTGAGCTCGAATCCACTATCCCCTCTGTTACATTACAAATGCAACGAATAATATAGAAAGACACAAAAATATAACAAATAAAAATAAAAGTATAAAGAATCAAGATAAACTTGGACATGGGCAGCAAAGTCCGTCTGGGAAGGTTTGCCGGTGTCACGGGGTAAAGTGTCCGGCATCGTAAAGTGTCCGGCCGGACACTTTAAGATGCCGTAAAGTGTCCGGGTCCGTCTTAAAGTGTCCGGCCTATGTTTGTATAGCGTAATGTCATTTAGGAATGCTCTTGCTGCTTAAGATAATGAAACAATTAAGCACAGACGATTTATTGCTGCACTGCATGATTTTTGGAATGATGCAAAATTAGGTACCAAGACAAATTTTTATTTACAGCGAATTGACAAAGTAACTAAGTGAAACGAAATAAGATGTCACGTAAAAATGCTGATATATACAGACACAGGGCCATATTTTCAGGGGCGGTGGCGCCCAGCCCAGAGACTCGTGGCCGAAAAATTATTGAAAGGTGAAGACAATGTGCAAAAAATTGGAAAATTGCATGTCTGACGTGAAATCCATAAAAATTCCGCGCTTTGCGGAATATGTGGAGTATTTCCTATAATTCTGGCTCTAGTGCGATTAAAAAACGACACTTTTCGATTGCAAAATTTTAAAAATTCAAATTTTTATTACTTGTCTGAGTGAATATCATTTTTGAAATAATATAAAAATAAAAAACACAATTTTACAAATTTTTATATTGCTTATTGTCGCGCAAATGGTACAACAAGCATCAGTTTTTCAGTATAAACTACTTTGATTGTCGTCGAAGCATTCGTTCGTCATTTTCTGAGGCTTTGTCGGGGTATTTACCAGTCAACAAGTAAGCTATTATTTGGCTACGCTTGCTTACATCCATGGCATAAATAACAAGCTGATTATCGCCGAATGAATAGAAGATCCAAATGGTTCACCAACCTTTCGATTAATCGCCGAAATTCGAAGATATTTTTCAGAAACTTTGGAGGATCAGAGCCTCCAAACGATTTTTGATCATAACAAGCGGTCAAAGGTCACAGCATTGCATTGTGCGTAAACAATAGTCAGTTTATTGTTGAATAATTAAAATACATGCATATGCAACTTCGCTACCGTTACGAAAAATAAGAACAACATGACCCGGACACTTTACGGCAAGGCCGGACACTTTACTGCTCATCGTAATGTGTCCGCCGGACACTTTGCCGCATCGTAAAGTGTCCGGCCGGACTACTTTACCGCCCGGACACTTAACGACGCGACACCGGCTTTTACCCTAATTAACCGGAATAGCTTCAAGAACTGGTGTAAATGTTATAATATCATAAGAACTACGCTACTCCTGAGCTTCTGATCATTTTCAAGCACTTCTGAAGAAACGCTTCTGCTTTTACTTCTATTTTTACTTTTGTTTTTATTTTTACTATTTTTACTTTACTCTGCTTAATTGTTCCCAGAAAATATTATATATTTTTATAAAGCCGGCATGGTCATACTGAAACGAAAAAAGAAAAGACAGAAAGAGAATAATAATATTTATTATTATTTATATGTATATTATTTTTTACATGATTATTTACTTTTTTACATCATTATCATTTGAATTATTATATTTATGAATTCATTTATCAAATATCTGAACTTCGTGAAATAAACAGTCTAGTTGCTTCGATTTCGCTCAGTCTTATTTCTCCGATCATCCTATCCTCAAACGGTTCCACTTGTTCGTTGATAAACTCGATTTTTCTTGGATAAATTTCAATATAAATTTTGATAAATACAAATTTCTGCAAGGAAAAGAATACATACTAGCAAAGAAAAATGCTCCGATGGAACAAAAAAGATGAATATACTCGGAATTGTGGATTATTAAGGATGTAAAAGGATGGGACTAGGAATAATCTACCTAAAGTCGCAAAATCTGCTAAAAATCAGACTTTCTCTAAGCAACGCAAAAAATCGATGTATATTCTGCGGCCTCTAAAAAGTGTCTTTTTTAAATAATGTTCGAAGTTTCAGATAAGAGTGTACGAAATCTATCAAGGTTACTTTTTTAAATTGCTGGCACCTGATTGATAGAAAACTAAGAGGTATTGTATTTAAAGTTGTTTTATTTTGTTATGAGCATTATAGCAAGCAAAGCAGGGGCTGATTGATTAGTGCACACAATCGTTTCGGGCATGCTAGTGTATCTACATTTAGTCTGTTTCAAGTCAACTTACGCGTTTCCTACTGTTTTAAACCAACCATGTCTCCAATTGTCTTCGATGTTTGCTATTTCATCCAATTGGCTTAGAAGACTGTTAGTTTACTCAATATCATTTCCCATAGCTACTGCATAGCTAACATGCTGCTTTTTCAATCATTTTTATGGTTGAATATTTATTTTAATCTGTTGGCGCAGAATATACATCGATTTTTTGCGTTGCTTAGAGAAAGTCTGATTTTTAGCAGATTTTGCGAGTTTAGGTAGATTTTTCCTAGTCCCCTCCTTTTACATCCTTAATAATCCACAATTCCAAGTATATTCATCTTTTTTGTTCCATCGGAGCATTTTTCTTTGCTAGTACCCCACTTTTAATTAGTATGATTTGAGTACATCAGTCAGTAAACACATACAGTAACATGCCATTATAATGACAGCAGTCCAAGAACACGGAAAACAATAATGTTCTTAACATCAGCATAATCCTTTTCAAACAAGACAACCTTACATTATTTTAACAGATCAAAGTTTTTCAGCATTAATTCTACTCAAATATCAAGTGTAAGGAACACTAACGCTCAGATTTGGAAGTAAAATAAATTTGTAGTATAAACTACATTTTAACAACAAATGATCAGTGCAAACTTCACACAACTACTAGGTGTAGAGAAAACTAATAGTCAGATTCTCAATTCTGATTTTACGTAGAACATTTTGAAAAAAATTAAGCTTCCGCAAGGCTCTAGAACAAGAGTTGAGTTAATAGGCAGTGTAAACTTTATACAACCACAGAGTTAAAAGAAAATTTCAGTCGGATTCGTAATTCTGATATTACGATCAACATTTATGAAAAAAATTAAGTCTCCACAATGGCCCAAGGACAAATAAATATCAGATGTGTTAACGTAGACTCAAGCTACGTTCACTTCGCTTACTTAACCCGAATCTCAAGCTTATGCGCTCACAGGGGGTTCTCGCCCTTTTTAGGTCGATCGCCAGCCGGCGATTCGGGGGTAAGCGGCCCGGCCTATTCAAGGTATCCCGCACGCACCTAGTGAAACTTACTTATTTAACCCCTTTGAGATTAAGTACCTAATTAAAGTAAGTTCCCCGGAAACCTAATTGAGGGCTCAAAAAGATTATTATTTAACTTGTTTTGGACCGAATTCCGGTGCTTAAAAATATTAAGGGTTCCTAAGTATAGTGTAGCACAAGGACAGAATTCAACAGCACAGAAATTCAACAAAGCCCAGCATCGTTGATTAAATAATTAATTTTTACAATATTTTTTGGACAGAAAAATTATGAAGCAATTAAAAAGCGACAGCATGGAGGATACATGCTGCTGACCGTCGTGTTACGCTAATCGGGTAAAATCAAACAATGTAATTAAACAAGGGCACAAAGCCCTGCCAAAGGCAACTGATGCCAATTGGCACAAACACGAATGATTAAAAACAAAGCGTACGGCGAAAAGAAGCGTGCGCACTACACAGGAAAACTAACAGGCGAGTTCTGCAGCCAAGCAGATGAAAAGGCACATACGGAGTCTGCTCTGCTCACGTACGGCGACGAAAAGAAAAAAGATGCGCTCAGCGCGGAAGCTGGCGGAGAGGCTCTCAGGCTCAAAAACTAATTGTAAAATGTAAAATCTTAAAGTGCCGTCAAAACTGCGCTCGCACGCAGTTTTAACTGACGCGGAAAAAGAGGCGTAACAACACGATTCAAGAGATATGAAAAGGATCTATGAATACGACAATAGGCCTATGGGCAAAAGCTTACGGTAAAGGTATTTACAAACGAGACAGGCACAAATATGAGACACACACATATGATCTTTTAACACACGTAAGATATGATAACACACATACCAATTCGTACTCAAGTCGCATTAAGCCCGAGTGCCCATTTTCCTATCCCGGATTTTGATTGAAAATATGTGTGAGAAAGGAATGAAAAATATGATAATTTTCAGGGGAAGGTGGTCCCTGGCGACTCGCTTAAGCGTTGCGCTTAACGGTCGTGTACGTGCGTATGGAAATTGAGCACAAGAATGTACATCTTGGGCAATCAATCGGTTTTTTCATCTGTTTAAAAAAAAACCCAAACCGAATTTTTTTCCCAAAAAATTTTTTCAGTGTAAAGTTTACAAACATAAGTTTGGCACATACAAACGTACTACAATCAAAGGGCTACAAATAGGGATCGGACCGAGGCCTCGGCCTCGGCCTCAGCCTCGGCAAGCCTCGGCGTTTTTGGAGCCTCGGCCTCGGCGCCGAGGGTGAGGCTGAAAAGTGCCGAGGCGCCGAGGGTTAAAATCAAATTTGAATAAGTTTAATATGTCCGTTGAATATTAACTATTTAGAATGCATCTGCAGTACAAAGGCTATTTTCTACCTATAGACTTTTCTTGTGGTTTCAGTCGCGTACCCAGCTACACAAAGTTACATACAGCAAAGTGCCAATTTATTATTCATGTGATGACTGAGTTTTAATTCTCATGCTTGCTACATGGATCGGAAACACACATTCCCGAAGGGAGGGGTGAGGGAGGTTTATTACCCCCCTCTCAGGGTACAAGACTCAAGTCACTGTCAGACGATTTTTGGTAAAAACCTTTTGAATATTTTTGAACCTAATTTTTACTATGGCAAAAGTGCAGCTAACTATTAGAATTTCCCGAAGTGATAGAGTATTTTTGGATGTAAGCAAGAGTAAATAGACAAACTGTCACTATAAAACATGCATGTAACAGCTCAAAATTTTTGGGAGGGGCTCCTCGGCATACATGTAACGGCTAGAAATTTTGGGTGGGGGATTAGCGACTCTAATTCTATGTCAAAAATGGCAAAAGCACCTTAAATAGCCAACAAAGCGCAAATTTTCGCCAAAAATGGGGAGGGTGGGTCGAAATTTTCTGACGTTGGAGGGAAGGGTTAGGGGAGGACGTCCAACCCTGGGTGGGTGGTAATTCCTCAAAGCCCTTCCTGTTACTTGTATGGTTTTCGGCCATTTTTATGGGAGAGGGCGTAAATGATTACGGATTTTCAGCCGAAAATCGCAAAAACGCACCTAAAAATGGCCAATAAATGCAGGTTTTGCCAAAAATCAATTTTGGCTCGCGCATTTTTTGGAGCCATTTTTATACAATGTTAAAATACTTTCTTGGACAAAGTGATATTAATTATATCGTTTTTCAGAATATTTTAGGAAATTTCAAAAAATTTTCGGCGCTTCGCGCAAAATATCGCTAATATACTGTATTTAGATTGAAGCAGGGGAAATAAACACTCCAAAATCAATTTTTGTGTAATCTAGGCATCTTTATGCAGATTTATATATCGTTTGTATCTATTTATACTGTTTCTGAAAATTTTATGCAAAATAAGTACTATTTAATAACTTTGCACTTTTTTTGCCCTTCAAAGATAAAATTGACTAATTTATCCTGATGTTGCATTGGATTTCTAAGCACAGTAGTGCTTATTACAAGATTTAATTGGCAAATTACAATATCTGTAATATTTCTGATTTTGTAGTAGGTACAAGTTGTTTTAGCTTTCTCAGTCAAGTTTTATGTGTAAATTTCATCAAAAGCTCATAAAAATTTCGGCGCTTCGCGCCAAATAATCTTATGAACTATATCCAGGCCGAATTATCACATTTAGGACCACAGTTTTTTGTATTCGGCAAAGATTTTTCATAATGTACAGAGACTTTTCAGGACTGTCTTTGTACATGCACAAAGATTTTTGGAGAGACAAAAACTGTAAAAATGTGTAAAATCCCGAAAATTTTTGGCGCATCAGTAATTGTCTGTCCTATATATCTTTAAAATAGTAGAATTTGCATTTAGAATGGAAAAAATGTCAAATATTCAGAGACCCAGGAATTAGCTAAGATACGCTACCGAAGGTCAAAAACCACTGTTTTACCTTACTAAATCGCTACTGTACCATACTATATTTAATAGTATACAAAAATTTGCATGTACAAAATGTTCAAAGACTTTTGGATACCATTTTTGTTCATGTAAAAAGGTATCTTGCACAAAAAAACACTGTTTAGGACTGCATGCCGGTTGCAGGTCACACACTGGCAGTATGTAAAAACGTGTTTGTTTAAAAATATATTTATATAAAATATCTACAAAAATTTGTTCGCTCATACAAAGACACTACTTAATTTACTGGTCCCCCATTTTGGGATTTCACCACACATGGGCGTGGGGGGATCTGGGGAGGAGTCTGGACCCTCCCCAGAAACCAAAAGACCCCCCAGAAATCAAAAGACCCCCCCAGAAATCAATTTTTGAAAATTTTTTCGTTTTTTTCGCAATTTTTGGATGCCAATGGATAGTGCTTGATGAGAAACGTCGAAAAATGGTGTTTTTATCGCCATATCACCATTTTTAAGGCCATTTTTTGACCTTCAAAAAATCTTGGACCCCCCAGAATTTTCTTGCTGCCCACGTATGGATTTCACCCTTCCCTCAACTCTGGACCTTGGGAAACTATGATCGGAAAGTACAGTGCAGTTTCTGTCATATTACCTACTACACCAGAATTGGATGACTGAAAAAGCATGTTTAAACATGCATTACTGCAAAAGCGAGCACAACAATGGCTACAGTTCTGTCTTTACTTAGCTTATTTCGTTTGTTCGTATTTCTTTGACACTGTTTTCTTATTTATGTATAGTAATAAAAGTTTTTAAGAGCTTGTTCAGCCATATTTTTTATTAACTTTTCCAAGTCTTCAACGGCAACTTGTTAAATTAAGTATGCTTTCATTCTGCTGACTTTATTCAATAAATCGTTCACACAATTAATCTATTATTGAAAATGACATTCGATAAAATGTTGAATATTACGATTATTCTCTAGCTCATGTGCATACAAAATATTCTAAGAGCACTATTTATGGGTATAGGTATTTAAGCTTGACCCTCGGCATTACCCTCGGCCTCGGCCTCGGCCGAGGCCGAGAGTCCAAACACCCTCGGTCCGATCACTGGCTACAAACTGGCCCAACCCGAATTTATTTACACTCCACTTTCTCTGTTCAGAAGTCGGGAGAGGTCGAATAGGATAAAATAAAGTACTTTCTAAGGGGTGGCGAACAAAAATATGAAGTGAAGAAGTCGGGACGACGCTCTGGGCAAAAAAAATTTTTTCAGTGTAAAGTTTACACCTGCACTAATAACGCAATATTGATTGTAAAGAAACAAAATAAATTTTGACGTGTAGCGCTTAAGACCAGGCACATTTTAAAGGTAGTTACCACGTTCTTTCTACTAAGTGGAGAATATGGCAGGGAAAAATATTTTTTGTCTCAGACTCTTTACAATAAACCGCCTCTAAATTCGAAAAATATTACTTTTTAGGAAAAATAAAAAAAGTTTCTCCTAGATTTTATAGCCGTCTACCTTGTGAAACCAATCAGACTGCATAGAATGTAAAACTGAGTTAGATATGCTCTGGCACATGAAAACAGTAAAAAACCGTCTAATTTATACTCCTGTGCAACAACCAATGAGTGTAAAGAAATTTTTAGACCAGATTCGTAACCTACTGATTAGGGAAAACATTTTTTTTAAATTCATCATCCACGACACTCTGGGCGGTAAAAATTTTTAGTGTAAAGTTTACACTTGCACTAATGACGCAATATTGATTGTAAAGAAACAAAATAAATTTTGACGTGAAGCGCTTAAGACGAGGGACATTTCAAAGGTAGTTACAACGTTTTGTCTACCAAGTTGAGAATATGGCAGGGGAAAATTTTTTTTGTCCCAGACTCTTTACATTGAACCGCCTCTAAATTCGAGAATATTACTTTTAAAAAAATTTAAAAAAGGTTCCCCTAGATTTTTTAACCGACTACATTTTGAAACCAATCAGACTGCATAGAATGTAAAACTGAGTTAGATATGCTTGGCCACATAAAAACTGTAAAAAAACCGTCTAATTTACTTTCCTGTGCAACAACCAATGAGTGTAAAGAAATTTAAAGACCAGATTCGTAACCTACTTATTAGGGAAAACATTTTTTAAAAAAAATTGGCCCTCCGCAAATTATTTGAATTTTTGGTGTAAACTTTACAAAATCAGGACGCGCTCGGTATTGAGTGTAAACAATAAAAAAATGAGGGCACTAAGTTTTTTTATTATCTACCTTTTAAAAAAACCGCACCTCTCAGATGTGTGCCGTTATAGCTGTGAGGGGGTGGGCAGAAATTTCGCACTCGCTGTTAAAAACATATAAGGAAAAAGGATGGCCAAGTATATTATAGGTAGCGCTATCGCGCTACCTATGATTTCGCCTGATTAATCAAAATTGTTCTAGTCGGAATGTTAATCAGGGCGAGACGACATAATATGGTTACCTTCGAGGGCGAAATGCTGTATCAGCGCCAAGATGACCACAAACCGATAACTTTGCTAAAAACTTTGG
The DNA here is from genome assembly GCA_036768485.1 of Mermis nigrescens. Taxonomy (NCBI): domain Eukaryota; kingdom Metazoa; phylum Nematoda; class Enoplea; order Mermithida; family Mermithidae; genus Mermis; species Mermis nigrescens. The sequence goes on from JAVLUZ010000043.1 coordinate 1,265,333, forward strand.
ACGAAGTGAGGAGATTTTACGCCTCTTCGGGAGACACGGCAAGGTGCGTTGCCGAAAACGGGAGCAAAAACAACAAAAAGGATAAAAATTAGCTTTTTTATTGTTTTATGATTTGTATGCTAATATTTTACCGTAATTTATTATTCCGTTTTCTGTTACATATTTATTGTGCAAAGTTTGCTAAAATAATGCATAAATTGAAAGTGGAAGTCGAAATAAACGATATAAGGATTCTCAAAAAATGGAAGAGTTGCTTGAAATGCATTTATAAATGATGTCCTCACTTGGCAGGGCTGGGTTCATAGGTCGGCAGCACCAAAATTCTTGGAGTGGGGGAGTACAAGATTTTTCAAAGGTCAAAAAATGGTCCTAGAAATGGTGGTATGCAGAAAAACACCATTTTTCAACGTTTCTCATCGAGCACTATGCATTGGCATCAAACAATTGCGACAAAAACAGAAAAATTTTCAAAAATTGAATTCTGGGGGTAATTTGGCTTTCTGAAGGGGGCGTGCATACCCTTACGCTCTCGTGTGGCTGGGATTCAAGCTAGGGATGGAAGCGATCCCTCTAAGCTAGAATTCGGAGGTTTTAATAAATTTAATTACCACCTGATAATAAACATTTTTTACGACTGGTGGCTTACACATATTTGACCTTTCTAACTGAGAAAAAATTTGAAAATACCCAGTTTTCTATCCTAATAGTGATGCCAAGTTTTAAATTGCATATCTATAGTCTGTTCCATTCCAAACGGCCCATTTTTTTGCCAAAGTCTTATCACTGTAATAGATTTTCACTGCGCAAATGGCATCTTCAGTTATGCTCTCGTAGCAGCTGTTTGCTTAAAAACTATTCTTATCTCAGGTAGCGCGTTAGCGCGTACCTATAATATACTTGGGTACCCCTCTTCTGGAAGGTGCAGTTTTTTTTAAAGGAAGATAATAAAAAAATTCGCTGCTCGTTTTTTTTGTTATTCTTGAAACTCAAAACTGACTGTGTAAAGAAGGTGTAAAGTTTTTGTGTAACGGTATAACATAGGAAAAATTTTGGGACCTTTTTACTGCGGCATGTGGACAATTGAGTATTGATGACTCGAACAATTGAACATCATAGGATAATAGAGGGATGAATTCTACAGATGACACTTTTTTGTTTCTTGAAATTTGCATTAGTTATCGAATGGCAGTGTAAAGAGTGCGAAAATCTGGGGGTAAAAAGCACTTTTTGGTCGAGTTTTTAACCTGCTTATGTCCGATACTAACTCCATTTATGAGTTTTTTAAATGTTTTCTGACAGAAATGTAGAGCGGATCAAGGGCTACATTCTGCATATAAGCAAAGTCTTCTATGCTTTATGGTGAGTTAGATCCTGGGGTTTAAAGTTTACACTCTAGTGGATAGTGTAAAAACGGATTTTAACTAAGATTTCTCTGCCAAAATTTTCCCGCTCATGAGTCAGGGTTAATTGAATACAGGAGTAATAAAGTACCTCTCAGGGGCTACACATCGCAGCAAACCGCATTTTAAAAAAAACGCAATATTGAGTTATTAATGGGGGTGTAAAGTTCGAAATCAGAGGTAAAAATGGGCGAAAAAACACGTTTTTTCCGAATTTTGATCAATAAATCATACCAAAATAATTTTTGGTGCGAGAATTTTGGCACACAGGAATGTACTACGATTTAAAAGCTACAAATTGTACCAAACCGAATTTCTTTAAACTCAATGAGGAGTTCGGTACGGAATTTTAAAGTTTACAGTGTTCTAAATAATGGAAAATACGTTTTTGTTTCGTTTTTTGTTCGCCACTTTCTCCGTCCAGAAGTCGGATAAGTCTGATAGAATAAAAATAAAGTGCTTTATATCGGGTGCATGTCAAAGCAAATTGTCTATACATTAATATTCGGCGAGTGTAAAGTCAAAATTTGGTGTTTAAAATGCGTTTCTGCTCTTGTTTTTTCTGCCTGCTTCTCTGGTTATGAGTCAGGGACACGATTATCAAGTCTAGAAATGGACCAGGAACCAAATTTGATATTCCAGTCTGGCGCATATGTTTACACTCTACAGTGTTGTAAAGTGGTTTACACCAATTATTAGTTTGCCCATAGAACATTATGGAGACTTAATTTTCATAAATATTAATCGTAATATCGGAACAATATCAAAATTACGAATCTGATTAAAATTTTCTTTACACTAGGTGTTTACATGAAGTTTACACTACATATGTATTTATCTTCGATTTTGAGCATTCCAGAAAGCTAATTTTTTCCTGGAGTCTAAAAATTTTCAAAGGATCAAATGTGAGCCGTCACGTAGGCGCGTTTGTTTGTCAACAGTGATGTAAGTAGTTTACACTCATTGTTTATTTGTCCTCAGACCATTGTAGAGACATAATTTTTTCATGAATGTTGATCATAATATCCGAGTAATTTTTTACACTGCATGTTAGCCTTCGTTCCTAAAGCATTGCAAAAACCGAAATTTTTTCCTGAGATCTAAAATTTACAGGAATGAAATATATACATCAGTTGGGCGCGCTTGCTTACGCTCAGCAGTATTGCAAAGTGGTTTAAGCCTAATGTTTATTTTTCCATAAATGTTGAAAGTAATATCGGAGCAATATCAAATTACGAATCCGACTAAAATATTCTTTACGCTATGTGTTTGTGTAAAGTTTACAATACGTGTTAACCTTAATTCGATAGACTTGCAGAGACTTTGTAATTGAAGTCAATAAATTTTCAAGGATTCAAATGTAGACATCAATTATGGCGAGTTTGTTACCCTCAAGTAATCTAAAGTGATTTAAAAATTATGTTCAAGTGTCCTTAGATCATTGAAGAGATGTTTTTTGTCTTAAATGGGTTGCATTAAAGTTAAATCCTTCTTAGCCGTGTTTATAATATGTTTCACAAAATCTTGCACATGAGCAATCGTTTAATTGATGTAAATTGCCTGCAAAAGTGGTTTAAAATGAACCAGCAATTACACTACTGTGCACAGAAGTCGACAAAGATATGCAGCTTTATTGTAATCATCTACATTAATAAGCCGTAAATCGGAAATACACCATTTGGAATGGAAAAGGCTACAGTTAATGAATACATATGTTAAACTTTTTTATCATAGGTAGCGCGATAGCGACCACTATAATATACTTGGCCATCCTTTTTCTTATATGTTTATCACAGCGAGTGCGAAATTTGTGTCCCCCTCACAGCAACAACGGCACACACTTAAGAGGTGCGATTTTTTTAATCGATGGGTAATTAAAAAATTCGATGCGCGTTTTCTTCTTTTGTTTACACCCAATACAGAGTTAGCAATGAGCGTGTAAAGTGTAAAGCAAAAATTCAAATAATTTGCGGAGGGCCATTGCTTTTTAAAAATGTTACCCCCAGCTGTAGATTACGAATTTGGCCTTAAAGTACTTTACACTCGATGATTGTTGCACAAGAAGTGTAAAGTATACGTGTTTTTTGCTCCTTGCGTGTCCTTCAGCTTATCGAAGTCAATTTTGGTTTCTGTGCAGTCCAATCGGTTCTATAATGTAGAGGATTGCAAAATCTCAAATCGATTTTTTCTTTCTTATAACGCAATATTTCTCGATCTGTGATCGTTTTAGTGTAAAGGGTTCGAGACGAAAAACGATATCTCTTCAACTACTCGCTAAGTAGGCGGAACGTACTAATTATGCTTTAAAGGTGCCTGACCTTAGCGTTACAGATCCCCAGTTTATTTTGTTTTATACACCCAATATTGCGGTATTACCACAAGTATAAAGTTTACACCGAAGCATTTTGGCAAGAGCGTCGTGGATGATAAATTTTTTTAAATGTTCTCCAAAGGTCAGAATAACGAATCTGACCTTTTAAACTTTTCTACAGCCAGTGTTTGTTGAGGTAAAAAAGAGGTGAACTTTGAATTATACCTACATCTATTTTCTAATGCCGATAGATAACTCCGTATTGCATATTTTTGATCCAGATTTTTAGTATTTCAGAGCTTTTTGACTCGTCTTTAATAAATAATTATTTTTATCATCATAAATGCACTATTCTTAAACTTCAGTGAATGATTTCAAAATAGGATAATCAAGCTGAAATCTGCTGATATGTCGAGTTGGCGCAGTGGTTGACAACTCCGTTCTCAGATGCGGTATCAGATAAAGAATGATGGGTTCGAATCTTCTGAATGCTGACTTTTTTCATTTTTCAATTCTTTTGACAAAAACCATGTATACTCCATTTGACTCATATATCTAATTAAGTTCTGCAGATAACACTTTTTGTTTTTGATTTTACTTTCAGTTCTCGAATGGGAGTGTAAAAAGTGCGAAAATCTGGGGGCGAAAAGACACATTTTGGCTGAGTTTTCGACATGTTTATGTGTGCCAACAACAGTTATAGTTTTAGGAAATTTTTTTTGACGAAATGTACTTCGGATCAAGGACATATCATGTGCTCACCAGCAAACTTTTCCACAATCAATACGCAGTTAGTACCAGGAGTTGTAAACTTTACTCTCTAGTGGATGAGTAAAAAAACAGATTTTGTCCAAGATTTCTCTGCCAAAAGTTGGGGTTAATTAAATAAAATAGAAATAAAGTAACTTCGAATGGCTACACGTCAGAAGCGAGCAGCGTTCAAAAAAACGTTATATTGAGTTGTTTATGGGGTGTAAAGTTCGAAATCTGAGGTGTAAAGTGGGCGAAAAAACAGGTTTTTCGTATTTTGATTGATAAATCATATCAAATATTTTTCGGAACATAAGTTTGGCACATACAAACCTACTACAATCATACGTGGGCAGCAAGAAATTTCTGGGGGGGGGTGCAAGATTTTTTTGAAGGTCAAAAATTGGCCTTAAAAATGGTGGTATGGTGATAAAAACACCATTTTTCGACGTTTCTCATCAAGCACTATCCATTGGCATCAAAAAATGCGAAAAAAGCGAAAAAAATTTTCAAAAATTGAATTCTGGAAATTTTGATTTCTGGGGGGGGGGTATTTTGGTTTTCTGGGGGTGCATACCCCCAACCCCACGCCCAGGTGTGACTACAATCAAAGGGCAACAAACTGGCCCGAACCGAATTTATTTTTACATTCAATGGGCGTTAGGTTCAGATTTTTAAAGTTCACAATGTGGTGGACGGTGGAAAATACGTGTTTGTACATTTTTTGTTCGCCACTTTCTCTGTTCAGAATCCGGGCATGAGGTCGAATAGGATAAAAATAAAGTAAAATTCTAGTTTTTTTTCTACGGAAAATCAGAATTGGGAATCTGACTGTTAGTATTCTCTACACTTAGTAGTTTTGTAAAGTTTGCACAATTCATTTGTTGTTAATATGTAGTTTATACTACAAATTTATTTTACTACCAAATCTGAGCGTTAGTGTTCGCACTTGATATTTGCGTGAAATTTTGGAATTTTTGCCGAAAAACTTTGTTTTTTTTAATTTACCAACATCCACTTTCAATTTTCTTAAAGTTTTAAATCTTTTACAATTCTCTTCATAATTTAATGGTAGGTTTAAGCTTTAAGTTTCTCTTGATTTACAACTCTCCTTTAGCAAGCTCATTTCCAAAACTTTTTCATAGTGATCAATCGCGTTTAGTTCGGAATTGGTGGACGGCCCTTATTTATTACTCGGCTTAAATAATCCGATGACATCTTTTGATTATTTTCTTTATCCATAATTCAAACACCCAAATTTCAATTTAAAAATCATAAAAATTATTTAATAATTTTTATGAAAGATGACTGGCTGGTTGAGAGCTCTTTTTTGTTGTTTTCGTTGTTCATTGTGCTCGTAGGGACCAGAAAAGAAATAGTTTTTTCGCCATAGGTATTCTCTGGCGAAAGCAAGTTAACAAAGCTTTTTGCGTTAATTATTTTGGTCCAATATAGGTCAACTGACCTAGGGCAAAATTCAGGGTTACTTAATTACTACTGCGTTAGGTTTTTAGGGCATAGCTGCCAATAGCTCCGTAGGTACGGACAATTTAGGTCAAAGGAGTTTGGAACCTTAGTTATTGAGGGTCGTGTGGTTAAGTCCGGCGTTTCGCCCTAGCAACCTGACCAGCGCTAAGTGTGGCAGGTGCTAAGTAAGTCCCGTAGGTACGTTATATGTCGTTTCCAAGTTAATTTAAATGTGGAACGACCACTATAACTTACAGGACTGTTTAGAATGTAACATATATTTACTATAGCTAATAAATAGTAAACTTTATACTTCCGACAATCAAGAGCATATCTATGTAACTCAGTTTTAAATTCTATACAGTCTGATTGGTTTCAAAAGGTAGACGGTTTTAAAATCTAGGAGTCTTTTTTTTAAAACAAAATTTTTTAAATTTAGAGCAATTAATTTATGTTAAGAACAATATTGTTTTCCGCGTTCTTGGACTGCTGTCATTATTGTGGTATGTTACTGTATGTGTTTGCTGACTGATGCACTGAAATCATGCTAATTAAAAGTAGGGTACTAGCAAAGAAAAATGCTCCGATGGAACAAAAAAGATGAATATATTTGGAATTGTGGATTATTAAGGATGTAAAAAGGAGGGGACTAGGAAGAATCTGCCTTAAGTCGCAAAATCTGCTAAAAATCACACTTTCTCTGGCAATGCAAAAAATCGAAGTATATTCTGCGGTCAACACATTAGAATAAATATTTAACCATAAAAATGATTTGAAAAAACAGCACGTTAGCTATGCAGCAGCTATGGGAAATGATATCGAGTAACAGTCTTTCTAAGCCAATTGAATGAAATAGCAAACATCGATGCATCAAAAACAATTGCAAGAATTGTTGGTTCAAAACAGTAGGAAACGCATTGAGGTTGACTTGAAACAGACTAATCATGAAGGTACACTACGCATGCCCGTAACGATTGTGTGCACTAATCAATCGGCCCTGCTTTGCTTGCTGTAATGCTCCTAGCAAAATAAAACAACTTTAAATACAATACCACTAAGTTTTCTTTCAATCAGGATACGAAGCTAGTCAGTGTTGCTACTTGCCAGCAATTTAAAAAAGGAAACATTATAGATTCCGTTTATTATCTGAAATTTTGAAAATTATTTAAAAAAGACACTTTTTAGAGGCCGCAGAATATACTTCGATTTTTGCGTTGCTTAGAAAAGTGTGATTTATAACGAATTTTGCGACTTACGGTAGATTCTTCCTAGTCCCCTCCTTTTACATCCTTAATAATCCACAATTCCAAGTATATTCATCTTTTTGTTCCATCGGAGCATTTTCTTTGCTAGTTGATAATATTTAATGTGCTTTGCTTCTGATGTGGCACATCTAAGGGATCTTGTATTAATTGCTTCAGAAAGGACCTACACTGGCGCCAGTGTGCACTTCAGAAAAATGGTCACTCCGGTTCAGTGATATTTTGTTTACCATTCAGTAAAAAAAGCGGTGAACAGGAGTGACCATTTTTCTGAAGTTTAAAAGAGAGGTCACGAAGTGCAGTGACCAATTTTCTGAATTTCAAAAAAAGGTCACGGAACTGCAGTGACCGTTTTTCTGAATTTCAACAAAAAGGTCACGGAGCTGCAGTGACCATTTTTCTGAACTTAAAAAAGGCCACGGAACAGCAGTGACCATTTTCCTGAATTTCAGAAACCAGATAACTGCAGTGACCAACATGGGCACCACCAAAATTCTGGAGTCCGCTGGGGCAAATCGCCAAGAATTAAATTCTAGGGGGTCCGCCAGATTCTGGGGGTTTCAGACCCCCGGGCCCATGTATGGTGTGACTGATTTCCTGAATTTCAGAAAAGTCGATAAAGTGCAATAAGTAATGTTATGAGCACACATTGGCGCAGGGGTTTGTGGGGTTTAAGTTGAAATACCCGAAGATTACTGTAGACCACTAGGTTTTTCAAAAGTGTCGGACAGTATTTCTACCGTAACTACTGTATCTGAATAATGAATGCCTATCTTGCATACAGAAATTCGAATTAGGTAACAAGTTTTAGCACAGGTAATTTAATTATGTACATGCAGCCACATGGAGCTAAATATGTACATAAATAGGTTTAGGTACCTAATACATTATATATTTGCACAAATGCGTAGGTATGTATGTACACTTTCGATTCCGGTAGCTGCAATCCGCCCATTTTAGGCTTTAAGCACAGGCTGATTTTGATATTAGTCGAGACGAGACCACTCATGGGCGAGAGGAGTCTGGATTTGCCGAGAATTTGATGGACTACTAAAAATCGATAGATCCTCATATTTGAATTTTTGGTGCTATGCATGTTCAGCGACTTCGCCCTACCGGACCCCTAGAATTTGGTCGCTGCGTAAAATTCGATTTAATTGAACAAACTGCAGCGAGCAGATAAGTATCTGATTGCACTGTCGAAAATTTGAAATTTTTTAGTCAAAAAATTATCTTTAACGTTTAAAAGGCACACATTCTATGATTTTTTTTTGAAAAATCGACGACCGTGGGAATCACAGCCAATTTGATGGGGTCTGTAGCCATCCTGGACCCGAATTCCCTAAAAAGACCTCTCGATCATACTGCACAATTTGAGGGCCAAAATGGGGTCAAAAACAGTATAAATTCTAAAATAGCTTACAACTGTTTACTGGACAATTTCAAGCATTCGAGGGAAATGTTTAATTTACTTTCGTTTTCATTCTTCGTTTCTCATTATTCTGCAATCCTATTGTTCCGTTCTGATACTACAGCCCGTGGATCTCAGCTTAATTTAATATTTCCCGCCCTCAAACAACTCCGAAACACTATTTGATTCGTGTAATTCATTGCAAATGATCGATTATGTAAGTCTCAAACTAGGCGTTATCTCTCTGTTTATCACTTACAATCAAATCTGTCGGCTCATTGTCGATTAAAATTCTTAAAATTTATGCCCAAACTTGTTACACAAGCTACAGATCATATGTACGATGTTTCTTTCTAGAATATAAACCGAAAAGATTTTCAGAAAATTCTATAAAGCTCAAATAAAATTCAGCGCTTCAACATCGGTAAAAACGTTCAAAATAGCATACTTTCTAGGGTTTTCTAAAGAATTAGAAATTCTGGGATTAGAAACTTAGCCATTCAAGCCCAAGAAAAGACGCGAGTAAGAGATATTTTATTCTCTGGATTTGAGTCATATTAGTATCACGCGAGTAAGGCACGTTTTATTGTCTTGATTTGATCACATTAGTATCACAAAGATCCACGCATTAATAACACATTGTGGATTTGTTGCTGAGACATACAAAATAGAGATTGAGAATTATTATTTTCATGCACATTTATATGTAGAAACTTGCGTCTTTATAAAATTTTCCTCAAAGATCCGTTGAACCAGGATACATCGTGCTTGCAAGTATTGTCATTGTTTTTGAAATCGTATTTACAAACGACGCTGGCCTGCTTGCCCTGGGCGTTTTGTGTTTCGCTCTTAATCAAATGAAAGCAGATCGGCCTGCCGCAATCGATGGCGGAATCCGAATCGACGACGATTATTGGGCCATTTTTCGGTTTAGAAGGCAAAGTTTTGGCAAATTCGCCGATTTGTCCCATATTTACTCGTATTCCTCGCGAAGGTATATCCATCGAATTTTGGGCCTCGTCTTTGAGCTGTGCCGACCCGTTTCTAGCTATCCCACCAGCTTTTTCGAGCTGACGACTACCATTCCTCGTCCGAATAGGGCTTTTGCTGACTTCATTCTTGGGCAATTTGGCGATTCGGCCATTTTCGGTCGGCGGCTCGCTTCCTTCGAGGTTGGGTGACCTAGGCGGAACGGTCCGCTTGACTCGATTCCATAGGCGACGGTTTCTGCCAAATTGTCGCTTTTTGATGAGCAGACGTGTAGCTGGCCTTCTGAGCTTAGGGCGAGGGGCCATGGTAATGCTGGGGGTCAGCTCGGGAAAATTTTAAAAAGTGCCTTTTCTGTATTTAAACCACGGGTTATCGTCAAAAACACTATTTTGACGTTTCAGAAGGTGATCTCTCTCTCTCTCTCTCTCTCTCTCTCTCTCTCTCTCTCTCTCTCTCTCTCTCTCTCTCTCTCTCTCTCTCTCTCTCTCTCTCTCTCTCTCTCTCTCTCTCTCTCTCTCTCTCTCTCTCTCTCTCTCTCTCTCTCTCTCTCTCTCTCTCTCTCTCTCTCTCTCTCTCTCTCTCTCTCTCTCTCTCTCTCTCTCTCTCTCTCTCTCTCTCTCTCTCTCTCTCTCTCTCTCTCTCTCTCTCTCTCTCTCTCTCTCTCTCTCTCTCTCTCTCTCTCTCTCTCTCTCTCTCTCTCTCTCTCTCTCTCTCTCTCTCTCTCTCTCTCTCTCTCTCTCTCTCTCTCTCTCTCTCTCTCTCTCTCTCTCTCTCTCTCTCTCTCTCTCTCTCTCTCTCTCTCTCTCTCTCTCTCTCTCTCTCTCTCTCTCTCTCTCTCTCTCTCTCTCTCTCTCTCTCTCTCTCTCTCTCTCTCTCTCTCTCTCTCTCTCTCTCTCTCTCTCTCTCTCTCTCTCTCTCTCTCTCTCTCTCTCTCTCTCTCTCTCTCTCTCTCTCTCTCTCTCTCTCTCTCTCTCTCTCTCTCTCTCTCTCTCTTGAACATATAAATGCAAGAAATTCAGGGAAAATTTAGAGTAAATTAAACAAAATATTGTCGGAGAATCAGTATATGGCGTGAATAGACAAAAATTTTGCACTTTTGAGCGAATATATAGCTAAAAACACTTAAAACAGAACACTTTATACGATTTCGGTTTTCGGAAAATCGACAATTTTAGGAAGTCGGCTAGGCAGCCATTTTATGCGGGGGAGGGGGTTATCTGGGTCAGCGGGATGTCAAACTCTTCTTCTAACCCTTCCCCAATAACACGTATGGATGTCACAAAAATGTTTTTTGAAGTCGGAGAACTTTCAGAAATCGCTAGGATATACAGAATAGACATTTTTGAGACTTTCATAACATGTTCTATACACCACGGATAAAAATTTTCTAAATTGAAAAATTTACTTTATTTAAATCGTGTAAAATCAAAAATTAAACCTCAAGCTCGACTTTACTGAAAAATCTTCCAACTGGTTTTATGCTAAATTCTAAAGCATTGAAAAGAAACGCAATATAGAAAATAAATAATTCGGCACGGAGCACAAAATTCCTTGACATATTCGCAACGTCTGATTGAAACTTTGGCTGTTTGGTAGACGAAAATGATACAAAAACTGGGTCAGAAATGTGCTAAGCTCTATTCTGGCGATCTATGAAACACGCTTCGAGAATTTTCAATTTTTTGAGATTCCCTTCAACAGCAAATACTCAAGGTAAAAATATTGTCAGATCAGGTATGCACAACATTTAAATTCTGGGGGAGTTTTAAATCATTCTAAAAATTCATTTGAGCTCAAAATGGTGGATAAGCGTCAAAAACACCAATTTCTGGCGTTTCTGAGGATGCTTTATCTTTCTGGAACGTAAAAACTTAAAAAAATCAAGAAATTATAGAAATTTGAATAAATTGACAAAACTATGGCAGGAAAACAGAGCATGCGGCGCTATGCGCCGGAAATTTGACTCTTTTAAGCAGGCCTATTAGCTTAAAACGCTTTAAATAGTATCTTTTCAGCGGATTTTCGGAAAATCGCGAATTCTTGGGGTGAAAAATTTTTCAAGTGTTACAACCTTTCTAAGAGGGAGGGGAAGAAAACCTCCCTTTATGTATGAGACTGCCCTCTCATTCTCCTCCGCTAAATGCTTGCTGATTACCTTTGCTACGAATTTGTTGGAAAATCGTGAATTCTGGTGGTTAAAACCTTTCTGGGCGGAGGGGGAGGGGTTGAGAAACCCCTCATGTCTGAAACTGGTCCTATCATTCCATCATTCCCCTCAGGTACGTACCTGTTTATCAAATGCATTTTGTCGTTCGCGTTCGGATTCCGTCGGCGGCAGCTCAAGCGGCAACGCGTTGAGATTCCCCTTCAACGGCAAAATCGACGAACGTCACCGTTTCGCCGTCGACGCCCGCGTCTTGATTCAGTTTTTAGAGTTTTCGGGTGGAGTGACGATTTCGTCGAATGACAATTTGCCTCGTATACGCAATTTGGCGCAAGATTCGACCTGCTTCAAACTCTGGCGCCTGGCTCTATTCAATTGAGCCAAATCTTGCAAGGATTGCAATTTGGATGGTTCCCCGCAGGGTTTTTCCGGTTTTTGGCAAAGGTCGACCGGAGTAGACGAAACGGTCTCATCGGTGGATTTTGGCCCATTTTTAAACGACTCGATGTTCGCGGTTTTGGCCGAATCGCCTCTCGTCTGGCTAGTTTTTAATTGTTGTTGCACGGAAGTGGGCATTTCAGGCGCTGGACTGACGGAAGATGCGGCGCTGGTAGAAGTAGCCGAATCAGTTTTTTTGGCCAAACCGTCATAATAGAGTCGGCTGAATCAGTCGGCGTGGAAGAGCTCGCGTCTGGTACTTAACAGAGTATTTACATAGATTAAAAAATTATGTATAATCTATTTAAAATTAATTTCTTAAAATTCCAAACACTGTAAAAAAAATCGTTGTACATGCACAATAAACTTGTGTCCAATCTACAAATCTGTTCCATGGACACAAAAATATTGTGTAGGTACTTGACAATCCGGATGTCTATTTATCCAACACAACTTTTTTGTGTTCTGCCTACAAGCTATGATGCATATTGATTAGGCTCAGATTGACGTGCATATGACCGCATATAGCTGAAAACATGATTCATTGTAACCAGTACTAAGATAGATGGAAGGACGAAGGGTAGGTAAATACCTACCTTCATACTCTCAGTTGTGATGGAACGAAAGGTGGTGAATGCAGTTGGAGCACACTTTGTCAGTTCGTGTGTTATGCGTTTTCCAATTCTTGATTATATATATATTTTCAGAGATTGATAATACTGGCAGTGTAATATATTTATATTACCTATATATTTACTCAACTTCAATATGAGTGTGGCTGTATTCAGCTCAAATTGATCGGATCTTGTTATGTATGCTTTTATTGCCTTATTCTGTTTTACTATTCAGTGATTTTATATGCACTGCTTGATTTGTTCTTAAGGCAAGCTTATTTTAATGACCTTTTTACAACTGCGAATGTTCTTACTCATGATTCCTCTTCACTAGCAGCTGTCGGGCTTTGATAACATTTTTTCAACGCTGCATGCTGAATAAGATTCTGGCATATTGACTTTCTTTATCCTGAACCGACTGGAAGACATATTTGTTTGTCAAAAGTGACTCTTAAAAATGGAAGATATCCTTCAATCTATTCTACGCACTAATCGCTTTTCATTCCCAATTGATGTTTAGTGAAATTTATAGCATAAGCAATTTTTCAGGCAAAATTTCATAAATTTTGGGAATTTTTGGAAAAATGATGTAAAATTATTACGCTTCAAGTAGACATTGAAAAGTTGACAAAAATTATTATTTCAAATGCTGATATTGGATTTTTGCGACTATTTTCAGAGCATGAGAAAAACTTAGACTCGCGGTTCTCTAAAAAAAATCTTGAAACATTTACGACTTTATTTTTTCTTACAATCTGCTGCTCTTTATTTTGAATTATATTACATTACTTAAATTTGGTGTCGTTATGTAAGTTTTTGTGCATTTTCTCTTGATCGTTATTGTTTTGTGTGAATACCTAGTGAATTTTTGCTCAATATTTGTTATTTCGAATGTGGCATTATATACCCGATGTCAAAATTCATTAGTCAGTTCTTTTAGCCAAGAAGATACGAATTTGGTTCAGAAAACTGACTAGTGCATTTTTCATTCCTCTTGCTTGCGTTATACCTATCATCAAATGTGTTATTTAGCCTCTAAATAAAGCTTTCAGATTGAGGCCCAAAAATCTATATGCTGAGGCTTGAAAGTTGTGTTGGATCTACAGAACAAATTACGTTGGATCGACACAATAATATTTTGTTATATAGATTGCTTTCTTATGTAGCACCTACAGAATATTGTTGTGTAACCAAGACATATAAAAGTTGTGGCAGCCAATTACTCACAACTTTTTTGTGTAATTACAACATTTTTTTAACAGTGAAATTCTACAGAGATTAAATTTCTCTTCAACGTGAGTTTTCTTAAACAAACCACTTTACGTTTTAGAGAAGATTTGCATTTTTGGTTGAATGATTTGGTTGGCCGTCGATTATTCGGAGGAAATAGCAACGATTAGTGTAAGAGACCGACTTTGTTTGATCAAAAGTGAGCTTAAACTTGATTCTCAATGAAATCAGAAAATATGAAAGAATAATCGAAAAGTTATTCGGTTGAAATGTTTCACAAACGGAGAATTATGAATGATTTTTGCAAAGCAAAATGTCAACAAATCGTTTAAAATAAGCCTTTTTTATCCATTTGAACTGTTTTATAGCGAATTACAAGGAAAAAATGGGGAATTGTACCAAAAAATAAGAACAACAAAACTTTCAGAATCCGCGGGGGCTTTTAAACGGGTTAAGAGAGGTATGTTTAAACAATAACGCGATAAGATAGAACGTAAACAGCATTTATCAAGTCTGAAAATTTTTATGTTTTCCATTATCGCTTGCATAGATATTAACCTATTTTTTCGACGTAGTTTATCAATTAATATTAGCAACTGCATTAACGAATCACTTGGATCTTGCCTATAATATAATCTGACTTATAAACTACATCATATAATGGCTAAAAAAACTACACCTGAAAATAGCCCTAAAAAGTAGTTTTCACCCAAACCTTGGAGATGTAGGCAAATAAAAAAATCTCAATGTAAAGGGGTGGGGGGTGCGGTCGATCGATTTTGAATGGAAGATCATCTATCTCTATGTTACATGAACACACGTAATGGCTCGATTGGACATAGTTATTTAAAGGATGGCATTTTATTCTAATCAGAAATGGCAAAAAAACAAAAAAGGCCATTAAAAACAAGTTTCGCCCTAAACTTTGGAATGGGGCGGTAAAAAATATCAATCTGCTTAGAGCAGGAAGCGGCTGACTCTGTGTAAGAGACCATATTATATGGACACCAACCATATTCTGTGGGTCTGGTGGGAACAAAAGTAGTGAAGATTGGTGGAAAAAACGACAGGAATTCAATTTCGGGGCCTGCGGGTGTATTTGAAATTTGAGAGTTTAAAACCTCAGACCCCAAGCTTACGTGTTATTGGGATACCCATCCTTCCTTTGACATTTACACAATGTGTATTTCAGAATCTGACCATTTAGAGGAATACAAAAGCACATGGTTATGACAATAGTTGCACAGCATGGCCGATGGGCTCAAAAACTGGTATAAGCACTAAAATAGCGTCAAAACTACTTTATTACACAGTTTTTGGTCAATTTGAGGTACTTTTGAAGAAAATTTTCAATTTTCATCCATTTTCGGCCCTCATTTTGCCCCATTTTTTCCGGAAAATGTCCCATTTTTCATTCTGGGGTCTAAACCCGCTAACCACCACCCACTTGCATGTCTGGTTGTGACGAGGATTGGGGAGGCGAGGTCAAGTATCCCCGCAGATTACAACCGACTGCCCAGAATTGAATTTTTGGAAAGTTTTTCGCGATTTTCGCCAGTTTTGCTCCATACAGCCAGGGTTCGTCGCTGCCTATATATGAATAAAAACATGATTATACCTATTGAGCATAAGATACTCACTGAAGATAGCGTGCGGGCCGCGGGGTATAAAGCTGACCGGCGGTGGTGGCGGCGTCTTAATGCTCGCATAACTTCGTGGCTCTTTCGAAGTCGGTTGGTAGGGCGTCGAGACGTTAAATTTGCGGAAATTCGCCTATTACAATTACATTCATACATAAGCAGCAACCGAATTCTGACGAGTGCGATGGGGCGAAAATCGCATCAAAAAAATTGAGAGGGTCTATAGATTTTTGGGGAGTCTGCCGGCTTCTGAGGGGTCCAGGACCCCCAGACCCTTCACGCGCAAGATGGACAACAACTGATTTCTGGGGGTCTGATGGGTGAAAAGTGCCAAAATTAGCACTTTCTTTCTGGGATATCGATTTTGGGAAATCTGCCATCTTCTTGAAGGGAGTCAGCCCAGACCCCCCCCGCGCATATGTGTGATTGACTACATTCCTGTTTATACGTATTGCAAAATTGCGTTGCTGTTTTGTTCACTTACTATCACATGTGGGCGTGGGGTTTTAGATCCCCGAGAATTCGGCAGATCCCCAAATCGATAGAATACCCAGAATTACATTCGTGAAATGTTCTCCTGAAAATTTTTTGCTAGTTTCACACTATCCAGACCACCCTAGAATTGAGCTGCTGCCCAAATAGCGTTAACATTATTCCTTATTTTCACAGAATATGAGCCCACTTAATTTCAATGCTTATTCCGAATGCTAAAGACCCTTAGCCCGAATAATAACATAATAATTACACTAAAAGATAGACAAATACTCAATGGGCAGAAGCTTTTCTTGACCGAAGTTCACTTGAAAAAAGTTGCATTAGGAAATGCAAGATAAGCAACAAAACGATGAAGACGGATCAAGATTTATTCGCAAAACGGATTCGCTAAGATTTTACGTAATTTTTCCGGACCATGGAGGCTGAAATAATTTTATTATACCTCCGGATGGACTACCAGCAGCAGAGTACTAAAACATTAATGGTTGAGGCGAAAAATACGGATTTTTGATGTTTTTCATTAAAACTTTTATTATGGTTTCTAAATTCTGGCGGGTCTTTTGACTCTTTGAGAATTGGTATGTGTAACCTCATCGGTAAATCGTATTACTCAATCGTTCTCGTTGATGACAATGAATCCCCGTCTCATCCAGAGGAGAAAAAATAATAAAAAATAAAATGTATTCAAGAAATAAATGAAAATATATTGAATACGACCGCGAGATAAGAACATTGGAAAATTATGCTTGTGCGTTGTCTTGCCATTAGTAATGCTAAATAATCAAATTCTTTGACCGTAATTCATACAGCACATAGCGGCTTTAAAACGGTTTTGAAAATGATCTAGAGTAGATAGCTATTTTACGTGAAAACTCCCTTATCCGCTGTCATTGAACACTGGTTTTGTTAAAACGGTCTAAATCGATCCGACAAAATTTAAAGGAAAATGGGTTCAAAAGCGAAAAATCCCCAAAATTACCATAATTTACATATTTTGATCAATTCCGAGCAAGTTCGCACGACGTTATCGGTTTTCAATTCATTCTCAAATCATCTAGCCTATTGACCCTCTAGAAATTCTTCACGCGCATCATAATCTTAGCATTCACATTTAAGAACAATTTTGAAAAGTAATTCAATTCAAAAACTAAATTTTTTTTAAAATGCACTTTTCTACATTTCTCTAAATTTATCGTGTATATACTTTCAAGTCGCTCTCTTTCAACTCATTACGATTTTGACACAATTGATGCCAATCGGCGAGCATGACGTGAGGTTCGAGAAGATCGTAAATGCCATACTCTGAAGCCATTGTGGCACATTCCACTCGATCATCATGAGACATTGTGGCAAAACGCACGGCGTTAAAAACTTGGAATACCTCAGCACGGCGCTTTTCATCATCCCTAAGAAGTGCAACTGTTCTATTTTTACGTTTTCGTAATTTTGCTATTATTACTTTACATGATTTTTGCAATTCATCGTTTGGCGTGATGGATCAGCAGAGTACTGAAGAAGGTGGGGATTTGAGCTCAGTTATGAGCTTTTGGGCTAAAACGACCACAAAAGCTGATGCGAAAACTAAAATTAATTAGTTATTTTAATTAATCAATCAATCAATTAATTAATTCTACGTCAATTGACAATTGTTGATCGATTTCAAGCACTTTTGAAGGAAATGTTCATTTTTCATACCAATGTTTGCCTTTGTTATGTGTCGTTTTTCTAGAAAATTGTCCATTTTTTCATAATTCTATTGTAGGTTTCTTCTGATTCGCAGTTTTAGGAATTTCTTGGAAGAATGACGATTGCGATATGTGCGAATAACGACAATTTGGCGTAAAGTCGTAGTCGGTCATTTCTGAAGAAAACGACGCAAAGTGGCCTATGTTTTCGGTCAAAAAAGGCAAAAAACACGACTAGGGCGAGATTTATCATTCTTTGGGAGATAGCGAGGTAAGACGACCGTCTTGATGTCGCATACTCCCATATACACATGGGCCAACGAGGACATAGGAGTTTGGGTTTATACCATAGGTAGGCAGCACCAACATTCAGAAGAGGGGGTGCGCAAGGTTTTTCAAAGGTCAAAAAACGTCTTAAAAATGGTGTTATGGCAAAAAAATACCGGTTTTCAACGTTTCTCATCGAGCAATATCTATTGGCATCGAAAAATTGCGAAACAAACGAAAAAATGTCGAACATTGAATTCTGGGGGTATTTTGGTTTCTTGGGGGGGGGGGGGTTTCGGCCTCCCGGGGGCATACCCACAAACCACCCTAAGCTCACGTGTGGTCTATATTATACATAGGCAGCAGCGAAATTCAAAGGAGGTTGTTCCGATTAGTATGGATTTGTCTTTTGTTCCAAGTCACACATGTATTAAAACAAGTATGTTGTGCAGCGTCAGCTATGAATTTAAATACATTAACTGCGCCTAAATTCTCGGGTCTGAGGCACACATGGGCATGGGGGTTTGGGGGTATGCACCCCCAGAAGGGGCCGAATAATCCCATAATTCAATTTTTGAAATTTTTTCGTTTTTTTCGCAATTCTTTGATGTCAATGAATAGTACTCGATGAGGAACGTTGAAAAAAATGTGTTTTCACGCCATACGACCATTTTAAGACCATTTTTTACCTTTGAAAAATCTTGCATCCCACCCAAAATTTTTATGCAACCCCCAGAATTCAGTTTTTGAATTTTTTTTGTTTTTTTCGCAATTTTTGATGCCAATAGATAGTGCTCGATAAAAAACCTTGAAAAATGGTGCCTTTTCGTCATACCACTACCATTTTAAAGACGATTTTTGACCTTAAATCTTGTAGCCCCCAGAATTTTGGTGCTGCCCACCTATGATCGCAACTCAATGTATATAAAGGTCAAAATTTTGATTTGTGATCACTTGTTAGCCGTAACCCAGGCGAAGGCGAATCTAAATATATCCAGCTCAACAGGCGCGGTGAGATCTTCGCGGCTCAGCAATAATGTCATTACATTGGCTGGCAAGCGGCCAATTTCTGTCGAATCCAAACGCAACAACGATTGGAAAGATCTCGCAGCTAGGTGATATAATTCATTTTTGTACAGCGGGTCACACTCGATTTGTTCAGTCAGTTTCATCCAGGTCAACATGACTCTTGACTGATGCAGCGAAACCTATGCACATATTGCGACGAACGCTAAGGACAATTTCAGTGGCGGATCCAGGATTTTCCTAATGGGGGGCGATACCCCTAAGGGGGAGGGGCGGAATACTGACTTGTGCGGAAAAATTAGCCGTTTTAACCCCAAAATCGCTCAAAAATCCTTAATTTTGCGCACTATTTTGGGAAAATGGGGGGGGGCGGTCGCCTCCCGCCCCCCCTAAATCCGCCCCTGGATAATTTAAAGGCCGTACAAAGCAGCGTATGAATTTTAGGGAATGCGCCCAGCTTGCGGGGGGAGATTTTTGCCCTTTTCTAAAAATTTTTTACCCACCCCCGGAAAATGTTTCATCGTATAGAAGGTTTAAGCCTTTTTAGCCATCTATTTGCTTGAAAGTATCAAATTTTCCGCGCTTCGCGCCATATACTCGTTTCTTGACTATATTTTGTTCAGTTTATTCTTTTTTATCCAAATTTTTTATGTGTTTAGGTTTTAAACAGATAGAGAATCGTCAGAAACGCCGAAAAACGATGTTTTTGACGCGTATTCACGATTTTTCGACTTTAAAAAGGCACTTTAAAATTTAATCCCCTCACAGTATCCCATGCTGTGCATGTCTGGATGCGTCCGAGGAATCTCTTCTTAGTTACTTTTTTCAGGTTAAGAAAATGATGGGTAGGTATCATAACATGACGTTATCTTGAAGAGGGTTTGCGGAGGGGATGTTAGATCTCGCAATCACTTAAAAAATAAAATTTTGTCAGTTTTAGCATACCATGTTCCGATTGTTAAAAAATGACTGCTAAATGTGACTGATTTGTCATAATTTCAGCACATTTTTACAACTTTCACCCTCCGCTCCCCTGCGGATCGACGCATTTGCATGACTAGAAGGCATAATTAAACAATGTAACAATAAAACATTCTGCGAATGATCTCGGATCTTATGATGAATTCCCCTGAGCGTTTTCCACATGAGCTACAGTAACCCAGCAACACTATTCCGTAACTCTTGTCATATCCACTTGATATATTATGCAAAGTTATGACTAGTAGCGTAATATAAAGTTAGGCCACTGTAGCTATTATGGAAATCGCTGGAGGAAATTTTATATATGATAAAAGATCCCATCTATGTGTATCATGGAGTTTCGGTATTTTTTAAACAATCACATCAATTTTTATTGGTCAGCTATCTCAATCTATATTAGCGAAGCTTAGCTAGCCCTTAGACCGTCCACCCTTATGTATACTATAATGGTAATCATTTAGATAACATGTGAAACCTGAGACCAGGTCTAATTTCTCAAAAAATCTTTGTCAGATTTTATCAGAGTAGATTATTTTAGCAGTTCTCATTCGACTCTTTAGCATTAGTTTTCGAACATTTGTATGAATGGCTTCTTCGCCATTACCAGTGGCGAATCTAGGATTTTCCTCAGCAGGTCGACCGATTTTTCAAAAAACGGTCGAAAATATGTCCAAGGATTGCCTTTCACGTACCAAATAGCGGTTTTTAAGCGTTTTGCCTTGCCTACTTTTATTTGAAATCGCTTTAGGCGCAACAATTTTTCGAAAAATTTCAGTACTTTCGATAATTTCGCTCGAAATAACAATTAAATTCATTTTTTAGCTAAAATTTAGCGCGAAGCGCTGCAAAATTTGTGAAATCAAAGCGGGAAACCTCCAGACGCTTGAATTACTGCCTGTTGAAAAGATACGCTTGAAAATAGAAGAACACAATGCTGAAAAACGTATTTTTGCTTTTGAAATCGTATTAAAACCTGTTCCTTGAGTAAAAACATGGCTTCCGGACCGCCAAAAAGATAAATTTTGGGCCCATGGGGAAAGCGCCCGCATTCCCCGCTCCCCTTAAATCCGCCCATGTTCATTACTTGTAGAGAATAATCTTCAGTTAATTTCAGTAATCCATCTAGGCCAAAGTATGATGCGGCGAACATAGTATCGCAAGCCGATTGCAGGTCAAATACCACATCGCCCTCGACTTCATAGATCCAATCTGCTATATTATTCATAGCTTGTAGAGTCAAGGGTGTATGTTGTAAATCAATTGTTGCTGGGAGCCTTCAAATAATATGTATTTATTTCTAACTGTAACTTATGATAAAAGAAGCTTAACTTGGATAATTTCGCGTTTAGAAGCCGAGCACCTAAGGTCTGTTTTTTAACTCAGTGCATGGATCCGCTCGGAGAATTAATATCCTTTTTACCGTAAAGCTCGATTTTTCCCTTGTTGGACGGAGTCGGTTGCAAATTGTTTCATGCATATGCGGTGTCAAGTCGAGCGACAAAGGATTAGGGTGGTACAGTAATAAGAAAAATGGATCGCAGAAAGAATTCATGCACTAGCTTAAAAAATGAACTATGTGTGTCAAACGACTAATAGGTTCTATTGTAGACTTAGACCATAAATCAACAATATTTATGATATAAATTTTATTTCAAAAATATTTACAAGTCATCCAAGTCCATTGTGACGATTTATTGATTTTCGCTAAACAGTTAGACTGGCTGTGGGGCAAGACTGAAGATCTAGAGACGTTTAGAAAAATGACAAAAATACTAAGAATTGTAAAATCGAGAGCTTCGAATGTTAAACGCAAGCCGATAAAAAAGGCAATAAAGACCACACATGGGCGTGGGGGGTTTGGGGGTATGCACCTTCTTAGAAGTTGAAATACCCCCCCCAAGAAATCAAAATACCCCCAGAATTCAATTTTTGAAATTTTTTTTTGCTTTTCTAGCGATTTTTTGATGCGATTGGACATTGGATAGTGCTCGATGAGAAATGTTTAAAAATGGTGTTATTGCCGCCATACAACCACTTTTAACCTTTTAAAGTCCGCTCTATGATGCAGATGTGCTACAGAAATGCAATCTTAATATGTTTCAAATCTGTAAAATGTAAGACTGTATGCAAAAAACCAGAGCAAAAGCTCTCCTCTCTATCACGTTGTTCATATGTTCCCATTTGGGAACGTTGGCTTCTTGGGGAACATTTTTGCCAAATTTCATGTTCTGTTATGTTTTGCAAAACATATAAGATTAAAGCGATCTGCTACAAACATTGATAACACAAGTAATCTAAACTGTCAAATTGTCAAATAGAGAGCCAAGGGTGTGGTTTTGAGTTTTTGAAACCTTATGGGAACCATAAACCTCAGTAAACCAAGAAACTTTCAATAAACACCATAACTTTATATTTGTTTTTTGTTAGATTTGCTTGCTTCCTAGATAACATTAAATAATGTCTAGCTAAGATGAGTAAAAAACTATTATTGAGCTATAATCTGTATTTTCGTTCTTTCTGGATTTTTCAAAATGTATTGGTTTTCTCATTTCTACGCTGTTGAACTAATGCCCGTGATCTCAGAGCTGTTTACACTACATCGACGTATTTCGGTATGCTAATAGTTAGAAAGCATGAATCAAGATTCTGGAAATATTAGGAAGTCAGGGTGTAATATAGTCAATTTGGCAATTTCATTCAATTTTCAATAAGTAAAATTTTACAGTGAATAAAAGTAAGTCATAATATCATACGTTTACTCTATCGGACATTTACCTATCCGCAGTTGTTATCGATAGTTCAATAAACTTAAACTCAAAGTTTAGTTATGTTGCTAGCATCCTTCTGAGCTATTAAAAAATGTTAGAAATCAGTAGTTATATAAAGTTTGAAAAAGTACAGTGCAAGTTCTACAGATCAAAAACACATGATATTGTGCATGAATTCAAGAAAATGTGTCTCTAAGCCTCTAAAGATTCATGGCTCTGTAAGTTATAGTAAAAAAATAAAGCATAGTAAGGTAGAGGGATCTAGTATACAATTTACCCGCCACCGTTTTTAGCCGATTCAAATAAGCGACAATGACCAACACTGTAGATCACTATATTGATTGATGCTAGTCATAACGTGTTTGATAATTTTTGTGTAAAGTTTGGTCACTGTAGCTTATTTGAATCGGCTAAAAACGGTGGCGGGTAAATTGTATACTAGATCCAGGTAGAGCAGGTAATTTCTACAAAAGAACCTAAAATTATTTTCAGAAACACTTAAATTTTTGCCTAAAAACCGCTAGAAATCAAGAGCTA
Organism: Mermis nigrescens; assembly: GCA_036768485.1. Taxonomy (NCBI): domain Eukaryota; kingdom Metazoa; phylum Nematoda; class Enoplea; order Mermithida; family Mermithidae; genus Mermis; species Mermis nigrescens. The sequence goes on from JAVLUZ010000043.1 coordinate 1,288,769, forward strand.
CATTGTTGTGTAATCGTAACACATAGAATCAAGTAAAGAATCACCTGCATTTAATATTTTGAATATGTGCATTGGAGTCATACCAGAATGCTTGTGGAGCTCTAGAAAATTGAAGGAATGCATGAGAGGTCACTAAAGAGCATAGCCGAGGTTACATATGCTGCCCCATAGATTTTGTTCTCTTTCCAGGAATAAAATATTTTTTCACTCCTAGGAGCCAACGTTCCCAAACGGGAACATCAATATAAATTTAACCATAACTTTTGATAAACAACTAAATAAAAATGAATAACATACCAAAATGATCAGAAAACCTCTGCAAACATGACTGCATGACATTTGGCTCAAAAATTTTGTATGTCGATTGACAATATGCAAATTTCTAAACATGACAAACTTTCGCTATTTTTGTCTAACTTAAGACAGTATAGCATAGCACATACTCATGATTAAGTTTTGAAATTGCTCTCACAGGATAGGCAAACATCTTGCTTCTCATCCAAAACAAGTCTTATTTAAATTGCATCAGTAGTTGCTTTGCAACAAAATTTTAAAAATATGTTCCCGATTGGGAACGTTGGCCACTAAAATGTTAAGACCATTTTTTACCTTTGAAAATTTTTTCACCCCCCCCGAGGATTTTGGTGCTGCCCACCTATGGCAAAGAATGATTAATTTAGTTATTTTAATCCGACTTTTATAGTTTTCAGGAGTCAAGCGGTCCGGTGACTAAAAGGATTAAGTGGGAGCTTACTCTTAACGAGTTGGAACGAGATGACTTCGCTTACTTTAGTTTTCGATATGTCTTGCACGAGGTTCGCATGCATGTTCTATATGTGCTGTTTTGATCTTAACTTTGTCCTTTTAACCTCTTTTAACCTCCCGCTTCCTCCATACTTTATACAATTGTTTCGGATTTGGCGGTCTTGGTATCAATATCATGATTGCGCATATCGCTACACTTGGAATGATTTGCTGCATAGCTGCGTACTAAAGTTTTTATATAGCACTTCCCCTACGCTAATTGATACATTATTTTGTCAAATTTCTGTGTACTGCTCGGATTTAGATTCGCTCTATTTCTAGAATCTTAGCCGATCGGTCTGGCTTCCAAATCGCTCAGATCAACTTTATTGTCGTGTCTTGAATTCACTTCTAATCCGTTTTTGCAGTCTTTATGTCTAAGACTTACTTATTGCTAGCCTATGTACGCTCTCGCCTGTCTAACTTTAAAGTCGCCGTTTATCTCTGCAATGCCATATCTGGCTTCTCAGCAAGAACAAAATGCGGTACACTTCTTACAAACAAATTTAAAAACGAATCTGTTATATTAACATTATACGCTGAATGGTATAAACGGAGTAATTTTTTATAAACAAATAATTATATTAAGCATTAATTACTCGTATATACAAATTAGTACGCATTAGCTGTCATATGTGAGAAAATTTATACCCCTAGTTTGTCGCTTAGTTCTGATTAATGTCAATAAGGAATATAAGAGAGAAAGAAAAGTGAAACGTTAATTTCTTATACTCGTTCTTTCAGTTACAGCAAGCATCATTTGTAGGAACCGCAATTTACTTTTCTTGCATAATATTTCCGACTTAAATCCAGGAGATCAATCGCTTCTAGCCTTCTATAACGGCTAGCTATCCGTGTTTCACCTTTAAACCGCTCTCACCTACTGAAATAGTTTGAATAAAATATTGAGAAACATGAGCCATTCTCCTTCATGAGGACCAATTTTGAATTCTTGATAAAAACAACTTGTGGGTCTATTTAGAGAAAAAGATTTGAATGCATCAAAGTAGTCGGTTCGTGCAATTTAATCCGTCTTTCAATTTTTTAAATTGCTTTCCGTTGCATCTAATTATTAGCGTTTGCCCAAGTGCCTTATTGTCAGCGCTTAAAGCTGTAAGAAAAAATGCATCGATGGATGAAGCTAAAAGTCAAAAGATGTTTTTTATTTATCAGCAAATCTCTGATTGATCGACTATTCGCAATAAGGAGTAAGCTCATTCAATAAGTTGAAAATTTAACACACATCCATGCATGATCTTATTGAAAAATTTTTCACTGCATAAATAATTCGCGATTTTCAAAAAAATCGTCGATAGAGTGCTCTTTTAAGCGTTGTTAGCAATATGTTTAGTCAAAAATCAAAACTACTTGTAGGTACTTCGCGTCGTATACTCATTTTTTGACTACATTTTGTGCAATTTACTCGAATTTTTCTCAAACTTTTTACATAGGTTTCTATTTTTTCACTTTAGAAGGACAGAGCATCGTCAGAAAGGCTAAAAGGACGATGTTTTTGACGCGAATCTACCATTTTAGAGCCCAAAAAGGCACTTTAAAATCCTCCAAGAATTCCCGTGTTGTGCATATCTGCATGCATGCACTAGAAAAAGAGATATTGTTCGCGCTCTAGGGCTAAAGTTAAGAATATGGTACTTTTAGAAAGGAGCAAAATGAATACGGAATGCCAAAATTTTTGTGCCAAACTGGTAGAACATGATAAATTAAAGCGCGGAAAGAAAATTTGGTGAAAATCTGAGCCATACTTGCAACGTTGCAGGCAATTGTCGATTTGAATGTTGGGTGGCACGATTAAACGGCTCGATCCAAGGATTTACATATTAGTCAGAAATTGATAATATGGACTGAAATTATGAAAGGAAGCAAAGCAATGAAGTAGAAAAAGAAAAAAGGTGCGGAAAGCAGTTAAAAATTTTAAAAAAAATTTAAAAAACTCTTCATTTTTTTGCATGTTTTTTTCGGTTTTACTTGATAAGATATAGGAAAATCGAAAATCTAAGTTTTTGCTTCTAATATACTTAGGCTTAGGCTTAGTATATCTGAAAAGGTGTTTTAAGCTGCTTAGGTCGAGGTCGCTCCCGCTCAGGTCAATGTATAGATGCTTAGGTCGATGTGTAGATGCTTAGGTAGATGTATAGATGCTTAGGTCAATGCATAGATGCTTGTATCAACGTAAATTGGGTAAATACATGTGATTATGCATTCAGCTGTTCGAATCTTCAAATACTTAGGTCGAGTAGATGCTTGCGTAGGTCGAGAAGAGGCTAATTAACGAAACCCATAGCTTTTGTAATATTGCTCATAGACGGATGAATATTTTTTCCGCGCTTTCTTTCAACATATTCTAAGTACTGTGCAAAAAAACCGCTCTTCTGAAGTCTATTTCATAGTATCCTGAAAGTACCATATTCTTAACTTACTCCGCGCTCATAGCTTGCGTTACTTATTCGACTTTGAATTAATGACCAAAGATTGAATAAACCAAAAGACCCTTTCTTAATCGATTAAATTCTTTAAAATATCACCTGAAGCAGTTGTGCCTTTGTAGCCAACGTGTAAAATCGTGGCAATTAAAAGAAAGCAATAGAGAATGCAGCAACATTTTATTATTGCGTATTAAGAGAGTGAGATCGGGAGAACCAAGCTTTGGCCTAGAAATCGAAGACACGCCGCCGTCTGATGATCCAAGTCCTGAATTATGCAATCTGAATTGAAGTCGAAAAAATTTCATTAATTTTTCTTTTCTGGCAGCATTGTCCATTTTTATCAAATATGGTCGATTAAAATTACCATCAAAAGCCGCTGCACTGGTCGTCGCTTTTTCAGTCATTTAAACTATCAGCCCGGCAACGATAATATTGAGTGTTTTACGATAATTTTGCTACTAGAAGAATAAAAAGACGGTACGCCCGTGTCTATGCACATTTGAAATGAAACGCGTCACTTTGTTTAAATGCGCCAATTGCAAAGCAATAAAGCAATATTGTTTAAATAACTTTTTTAAATTAACATTTAATTCACAATAGATTTGAGTCAAGCCTGCATCTGAAACCACTTTCACAAAACCTTGATATTTATGGAAACCAGTTTTTTGGGAAAGATGCTTATCTATTCCACGAAACCTTGTGCATGGAAATTAATCTCCGGCGCTCAAGCAAGCAAAATTCATTTCAGAGTCGCCTACTTTAAACCTCGGAGTGCGCTTATGGTAAAAATTACCCTAGACTTATGTTTTCCTGTTTCTATAAACTCACTTATTGTTAATTGGCATGCAATTAGGTTAAAAAGTCGTAAAAAAGTTTAATTTCTTTGAAAACCAAAAAACCTGAAAATTTGAAATTTGGTCTCATTAGAAGCAAATAAATCAAAAAAGCCTAGCTAAGACAGGTAATGTTTTCTGTAAATCGATAGTTATTATTTCGGTTGAGATAAAAGAAAAACAAAGCATCAAAGCTTTTATTATAGAAAAGCACAAAAAACCAAAAAGATGCATACTGAGATGCAGATAAATTCAAAAAAGCCAAGTTTCAACCTAATTGTATCACACGCGTGCGAAACTACCTATTTCCAAAAAACTAAAACCTTCATAAAAATACTAAATGTTGACCGATTTCAGCAGACAATAATTCATACAGTAGCGATTTGGCAGCGAATCTATCACAATCAACGTAGAGTAAAGTTTATCGTGGTAGCGCGTTAGCACGTACCTATAGTCTGCTTCATTCATCCGAGAGGTTATTCAGCAAATCTTTACCTAGGTTACAGTAACTTTCCTACTTACTATAGGTCATTCAGAGATCACTGTAGTTAGATAGGAAGGAAGAGGTTTTCAGTAAAATTATTTTACGGCATAATTTATTCTTGTCTTCCAACAGATCATGCAACATGCGGATGGAATTCGCGCATTTAGCTTGTTATAAATGGACCATCAAACACAATAGACTAACATTATAAACATCATCGCAAACTTCTGCTTAATGCAGTGGTAGAACGTCTGATTTTCGTCGAAGCAACACGGGTTCGTTTCCGAGTGCGACATTTTTATCTAGCGCAATACCTGTGGTATGTCCCAGCAATGCTATGATGCTTGAATTACGTCTATATGGACGGCTTTGTGCATTGTAAATGAAAAAATAACAGCCGCTCAATCCCACTCAACTTTTCTGTCGACTTACAGTAAATCACCTAGTCAAGCTTACTGTAGCTTTCAAAAAAATTTATTGAAAAAGCTCTCGAATAAATTACTATGATAGGTAGCGCGGTAGCGCGTACCTGTAGTCTGTTTCATTTAACTTTAAGCTTTTTGAAGAAATTTAAAGTGCATACAAAAGTGGTTTATACAAATAGTTTATTTAGTCGTGATAATATTCTACAGTATATTAAGTTAGGGAGAGACCCTTGCTATTGCCAAACCGGATTAATGCATCAAAGTTTACACCAATTTTGTAGACTTATTCGTACGGATTAAATTTAAAAGAAGACCGTAAACTTATAGTCTGTTTCACACAAGTTCGGGCATAAATTCTTAAAACTATGTCCGGCAATAAGCTGACAGATTACGATTATAACATTGCCGTCGTCTAACTTTCGAAAATATTTTTAAAATGTATGCCCAAACTTATGTGAAACAGACTATATAATATACTTGGGTACCCCCTACATCTGTGCAATATAGCTATAAAGGGACAAATTTGTAGTCTGTTTTATTTATTCGAGAGCTTTTTACTAAATTTTTATAAGGGCTAAAGTAAGCGAAACAAGACGAATTACTGTAAATCGGCAGATCAGCTCAGTGAGGGCTAGTGGCTGGAATTCTTTTATGTTTAATGCACTAATCCACCCATATAAATTTACTGTAGGCATTTAATCAGTGCTAAGACATACTGTAGTAAATGCACTAAATAAAAAGTTATCGTCTGGGATCGAACCCGTGTTGCTTCGACGATAAGCAGACGTTTTACCACTGAGCTATGCGGGAGATCACGACGTTTCCTAACATCATAGTCTATCATGTTTAAAGTATCAACTTAGGATTAGCTGAATGCGCGATCTTTATCTGTAAGTTGATTGATCTGCTAGAAGACAAGAATAAATTATGCCACAAAAATGCTATTGAAAAACCCTTCTTTGCTACGTAGCTACAGTGGGATCTAGCCACCTAAAGTAAATAAGAAAGAAGGGGTTACTGTAGCCTCCGGAAGCACTTACTGAAAAAGGTCTCGGATAAATGAAATAGACTATAAAAGGTGCGATTTTTTTTAAAACGGTAGATAATCGAAAAAAATCGATGGAGCGTTACCGTTTTTGTTTACACTCAATACCGAGTTCGTGATGAGCATGTAAAGTTTTGGCGTAAAGTTATAGCATATAGCGAATTTCGATGGCTTTTTTCTGCCGCATGTACAGAACTTTCTGTAGAAGCCTCATATAATCTAATGGTATAGAATTGTAGGAAATTAAATTTTCTATATATTTTTTTGTTTTATGAATTTTCCATTAGTTCTCGAATGTAAAGGGTGTGAGAATCAAGGTCTGAAAAAAAACAGATTTTGGTCGAGTTTTACTTGTTTATGTCTGCCAACAACTCCGATTTTGAGTCCCAAGTATTGTTTCCTGATAGAAATGTACACGGCTTAAGGGATACTTTCTGCTTACCAGTAAACTTTTGTACACTCAATACGGACTTAGTGGCAGGGGTTTAAACTTTACACTGTCGTAGGTGGTGTAAAAAACAGATTTTATCTAAGATATTTCTGCCAACTTTTTCTCTTATAAGTCAAGATAAATTGAATAATGTAGAAATAAAGTACCTTTCAAGGGTTATACGTCGCAGCAAAATGCGTTTGACAAAAAAACAATATTGAGTTATTTCCTGGGGTATTAAGTTCGAAATCAGGGGTAGAAAAATAATGAAAAACACATTTTTTCCCCTAATTTGATTTGTAAATACCTCAACTATTTTGCGGAACAGCAGTTCTCCCCAAACGAACGTACTACAATTAAAAGGCTACAAACTGGCGCAAAGCGAATTTTTTTACACTCAATTGGGTCGAATAAAATGAAAATAAAGCACTTTTTATTGGTACACATCAGAGCAAACTGTGTTTGTTTACATGAATATTTTGCTTTTTCGGGAGGTGAAAGTCAAAAATATAGTGTTACAAACGTTTTTCTGTATCGTTGTTTTTCTGCCAACTTCGCTGGTTATGAGCATACGTGGGCAGCAAGAAAATTCTGGGGGGGTCCAAGATTTTTTGAAGGTCAAAAAATGGCCTTAAAAATGGTGATATGGCGATAAAAACACCATTTTTCGACGTTTCTCATCAAGCACTATCCATTGGCATCAAAAAATTGCGAAAAAAACGAAAAAAATTTTCAAAAATTGATTTCTGGGGGGTCTTTTGATTTCTGGGGGGTCTTCTGGTTTCTGGGGGGTCCAGACCCCCTCCAGATCCCCCCACGCCCATGTGTGGTTATGAGTGTGGACATGATCTCAAGTCTAAAAATTTGCGAGGAATCGAAGGTGACACGCTTTTGGGCGCGTTTTTTACATTCAGCAGTGGCGTTAAATGATTAAAACTTATATTTATTTGTCTTCAGGCCATTGTGGATGCAAAATTTTTTCATAAATGTTGATCGTTATATTAGAATTACGAATCGACTGAAATGTTCTTTACACTCTGTGGTTGTGTAAAAATTAACACTGCAAATTAACTTTAGTTCTAGAGCCTTACGAGGCTTTATTTTTTCAAAATCTTCCACGTAACGTCAGAATAACGAATCTAATTGTTATTTTTCTCTAAACTTGGTAGTTGTGTAAAGAATGCACTATTTATTCATTTTAAATATTTAGTTTACACTTCCAATTTATTGTATTTCCAGAGCATTGCAAAACGTTAATTTTTTCGAATTATGTTCCGCGAGGTTCGGATTACGAATCTGACCGTACATTTTATTCACACCCAGTAGTTATGTAATGTTTACAATGAAAAATTTAGTTCCAGTGCGTTGCAGAAGCTTAATTTTTTCAAAATGTTTTATGTAACGTCAGGATTACGAATCTGAGCGTGAGTGTTCATTTTGATATTTGTGTACATTTTATGCTGAAAACTTTTCTTTTGATTTAAATAAGTTAAGGTTGTCTTGTTAAAAAATAGTGCTGATGAGAACAATATTGTTTTCCGGGTTCTTGGACTGCTGTCATTGTTCTGGCATGTTATCGTATGTGTTTACTGACTGATTAACTCAAATCATGCAAATTAAAAGTAGGGTACTAGCAGAGAAAAATGCTCCGAACGAACAAAAAATATGAATATACTTGGGATTGTGAATTATTAAGGATATGAAAGCAGGAGACTAGGACTGAGCTATCTATGTATACGCCTAAAGTCGTAAAATCTGTTAAAAACTAGACTTTCTCTAAACAACGCAAAAAATCGAAGTATATTCTTCGACCTGTGAAAAAGTGTGACCATCTTTAAATAATTTTCGATGCTTCACATAGGAGTGTATGAACTTAATCTAAGATGTTTACTTTTTGTAAATCGCTTGCAAGTTACAACGTTCACTTGCTTGGTATTATGATTGATAGACGACTAAGTGCAATTGTATCATTGGTAGCGCGTTAGCAATTACCTATAATATACTTGGGTACCCCCAACATAAGTCCTTCCCCCTCAGAGCTATAACGGCACACATCTGAGAGGTGCGCTTTATTATAAAAGGTAGATAATAAAAAAACTTAGTGCTCCCATTTTTTTCCTGTTTACACTCAATACCAAGCGCGTCGTGAGAGTGTAAAGTTTACACCAAAAATTCATATGATTTGCGGAGGGCCAATTTTTTTTAAAATGTATTCCCTAATTAGTAGACTACGAATCTGGTCTTAAAATTTCTTTACACTCATTCGCTGTTGCACAGGAGTGTAAATTAGACGGCTTTTTTACTGTTTTTATGTGCCCGAGCATATCTACCCCGTTTTACATTCCATGCAGTCTGATTGGTTTCAAAAGGTGGACGGTTATAAAATCTAGGGGTGACTTTTTTATTTTTTTAAAAAGTAACATTTTCAACTTTAGAGGCGGTTTATTGTAAAGAGTCTGGGACAAAAAAATATTTTTTACCTGTTATATTCTCCACTTAGTAGACAGAACGTGGTAACTACCTTTAAAATGTGCCTAATCTTAAGCGCTACACGTCAAAATTTATTATGTTTCTTTACAATCAATATTGCGTTATTAGTGCAGGTGTAAACTTTACACTAAAAAAATTTTTCCGCTCATAGCGTCGTGGATGATGAATTTTTTAAAATGTTCTCAGTAAGGTCAGAATTACGAATATGACCTTTAAACTTTTCTACAGCCACTGTTTGTTGAGGTATGAAGAAGTGAACTTTGAATTATACATCTATTTTCTAATACCGATAGATAATTCCATATTGCAAATTGTTTGATCAGATTTTTCTTATTTCAGAGGTTTTTGACTGTCCTTAATAAATACTTATATTTATTATCATAAATGCACTATTCTTAAACTTCAGTAGAATGATGAATATTTTTCAATAATTGACTAATTATTAAAATCCGCCGATATGTCGAGTTGGCGCAGAGGCTGGCGCATCCGTTCTCGCATGCGGGTTTAGAAAAAGACTAATGGGTCAAGGTGTGAAACAGACTGTTTTGTTTATAAATAACAAGAAAGTACAATGTGTTCATATCATACGGATATTTAGAGCTTATAGTCTGTTTCACATAACTTTGTACATGAAGTCTAAGAATTTTCATCGGCAATAAGCCGAGGGTTACGATAATTATATATCAGATCAACGCTATAATCGCGCTCAGTTTATTGTCGGAGATGGTTTCAAAATGTATGACTTAAGTTGTGTGAAACAGACTATAGATACGATGTATACCTAAGGGTAAACCAAAGCGATCAAACGCAAGATACGGATGAAAAATTTTAATCAATGTTCAAAAAGGTAGTAATATACGAGCGAGCAAGGCAGATATCATGGAAATAATCATCTATTGATTGCATTTTGTAATTATCAATACGGCATGGAAAAGAAACGTAGCTTAACGCAAAGTCAATCCAGCTACGGCAACCATATTATCAGCTAAACTGATCGAATTTGAACTCGACTAGACATCATAGTAAGCGAATTATACTCACGGCATACATATACAGTAAACCAGAGTTAACGAAGATCAGTGAATTGTAAAGAGCAATAGAAGTAGTAACTTAATAAAAAGCATAGTTTCGACTCCTGATCAATAAACACAGCGCACTGCAAAATGTCGTACTCTTTAAACACTGTTTAAATTATTTTAACGATGCATAATAAGCTGTTTACAATGACAAAATACATTGGTATGCCTATTTGCAGTGTAGATGAATACACGCGATTAAAAAAAATTTACTCGATTCAAACTATACGGATACGAAACGAATTAGTCAAAAGAGAATATTACAATTATTCGTTATACATTTACCGTACCGGGCTTTCGATCGTTTTCGCTGATCAAATTGTCGAAGCTTTCATTGATTGGCTCGGGTTTTTATTCAGGTAGCTCAATAAGGCATTTTGGAGAACATTCATTGAAGAATCGACATCGGCATTCTCCTTTTCGTCATCGAATGGATCGTAGCCGATGACCTTTCGTTTCTTGTTGCGCATTTCGGACTGTTGTAGCTTTTGAGCACATTCTTTTATAACTGTGCGGAGAAATGGAATGATTAAACTTCTCCTTTAAACGTTAAGGACAGAAGAAAACAAACATAGGAAGAAAAAGACAATTTATGCAAAATCATACCTTAGCTAGCTAAAATGACCAAAAGCTTATTGCATGCACGTATTTCAGATCATTCTAAAAATGTTAACCTAAAAATTTGAAAATGAGCTGCAATCACTTCAAACTTAAGCCCGATTACACTATCTTAGCGTCAAACCACGTGCAGATTAATGCCTGGCTCAACGGCTCAAACCCTGAAGTATTGAAATCGGAGTCAGAGAGCCCTTGAGTCTTGTTTAAAAAGGATAATGCTGATGTTAAGAACAATATTGTTTTCCGCGTTCTTGGACTGCTGTCATTATTGTGGCATGTTACTGTATGTGTTTACTGACTGATGTACTCAAATCATGCTAATTAAAAGTGGGGTACTAGCAAAGAAAAATGCTCCGATGGAACAAAAAAGATGAATATACTTGGAATTGTGGATTATTGAAGATGTAAAAGGAGGGGACTAGGAAAAAGCTACCTAAAGTCGCAACATCTGATAAAAATCACACTTTCTCTAGGCAAAGCAAAAAATCGAAGTATATTCTGCGGCCAACAGATTAAAATAAATATTTAACCATAAAAATGATTGAAAAAGCAGCACGTTAGCTATGCAGTAGCTATGAGAAATGATATGAGTGAAGTGACAGTCTTTCTAAGCCAATTAAATGAAATAGCAAACATTTATGCTTCCAAGGCAATCGACTAAATTTTTGGTTTAAAACAGTAGGAAAGGCGTAAGTTGACTTGAAACAGACTAAATCTAGGTACACTAGCATTCCCGTAACGGTTGTGTGCACTAATAAATCGGCCCCTGCTTTGCTTGCTATAATGCTTATAACAAAATAAACCAACTTAAAATACAATACCACTTAATTTTCTATCAATCAGGATACGGAGCTAGTCAGCGTTGCTACTCGCCAGCAATTTAAAAAATAAGCATTATAGATTTCGTTTATACACTCTTATCTGAAACTTCGAAAATTATGTAAAAAAGACACTTTTTTAGAGGCCACAGAATATACTTCAATTTTTAGCGTTGCTTAGAGAAAGTGTGATTTTTATCAGATTTTGCGACTTTAGGTAGCTTTTTCCTAGTCCCCTCCTTTTACATCTTTAATAATCCACAATTCCAAGTATATTCATCTTTTTTGTTCCATCGGAGCATTTTCCTTCGCTAGTTTAAAGATGTTTTATTTTGTTATCATAGCAAGCAAACCTGGCGTCAATTAGTTGGTGCACACAATCGTTGCGGGCAAACACGTGTACCAAGATGTAGCCTGTTTCACGTACCATGCGTTCCCTACTGAAACCAACAATTCTTTGATTGTCTTGAATGCACAATGTTCGCTATTTCATTCAATTGACTTGCAATGTCGCTCCTAGTTTACTCCATCTAAATAGCCACAGCTACTGCATAGATAACATGTGCTTTTGGAATCGTTTTTTGGTTTAATAATATATTTAAATGTGCAGGCCGCTTAATACACTTCATTTTTTTGCTTTGCTTAGAGAAAGTCTGATTTTTAAAAAATTTTACGACTTAAGGCGTATACATAGCTTTTTCCTAGTCCTCTCCTTAGCGTGTAAAGTTTACATTAAAAATTTCAAATCTGTACTAATTGCATGCGTAGGGCCGTTTCTTAGAAATTTTGCTTATGGTCTGTATATCACGAACATGTATGTATTTAAAAATATATGCTTACTGGGTCTAGCCCTACGATAAAACAAAATGTAAAATTCTAAAATTTTTTTAACCACCGCCTGTAAATGACTTAATTCAAAGTATTGGTATAATCTAATGCATTTATAATGTAGAGCATGAATTCCTCCAAATTCGTTTTCTTTTAAATTCGCGATGGTTCTTGATCTCCAGTACGCTAAGTGTAAAAAACTGGAGTTGAAATAATACGTTTTAGCATTCTTTATGTCTGTCAATATCTCCAGTAACGAGTCCACGAAAATTCTTTCTATTGGCAAAGTACTTCGTTCTAAGGGCTACACGCTGAACTTGACCGCGTTTATTCAAAGTCAATGCGGAGTTAAATATAGGGCTATAAAATTTACACTTGGGAGTAATGGAAAAACTTAGTTTTACCTCTTTTTTTTGTTTGTCAGACTATCCGGTTATTTATCGGGAGACGGTGCAAAGTTTAATAAAATAAAACACGCCTTAAGGGTTATACATCGCACTTGGTTTCTTTAAACTCAATGCAGATTTTAATCTGTAGGTGTAGTTTGAATTCCGGGTGGAAAAAGATGTTTTTTAGAAGTTTTTGTCTGATAGTTTCTTCGGTTATGAATGGAGTTGTGCAGTCTATTTTCTAAATGATGTATACTTTCAATGTTCGTGTTTGGTTTTTAATCGCGTTTCTTTACACTTAATATTGAGTTAGTCCTGTAGGTGTAAAGTATAGAGTTTGGTGGAAAAAGCATATTTTTGCTTCTTTGTTTGCCAGCCAACTTCTCTCGTTATGTGCCTGGACATGATCAAAAGTCTAAAAATTACCAGGATAAACACCATACGTCACTAGGGTGCGTTTCTTGATACTTAAGAGCGGTGTAAAGTGGTTAACACCTTACATTTATTTATCTCCAGTGTATTGCGGCGAGTTAATTTTTTATAAATGTTAATCGTAATATCAGAGTTATGAATCCTACTAAAATCTTCTTAACACTCGGTGGTTGTGTAAAGTTTACACTGAAAAGTAATTTTTCCTCTAGAGTAGGTATTGCGTATGACCAATTTTTTTAAAAAGTTCTCATTGACGTCAAAATTACAAATCTGGCCTAAAAATTATATATTATCCGTTGGTTGTTGAGATTTCTTGAAGTGAAGTATGAATTACGCACCTGTGATATGCCACACTGCTACTTAAAACATTTTTGATGATAAACTTGTCATTATAATATATTGATTAGTATAATGTGTAGTATTCAACATGCAAACGTTGATATTCTGTCATTAGGTCACATTTACGTTGTGATGATCTATGCTAAATGCTTAATTAAATTATTTAATACCCTTTGCCTGTTTGTGTAAATTTAAGTTATGTATTTAGTTCACATTGTGCGCGCGTTTTCAAGTCACATTGTACCTTCTCTTCGTTTTTTCTCAACGATCCGTGCGTGCAATGTCGTTATTTTTCTGATTACAGGACACTTCATATTAATTTTTATTCAAGCGACAAAGGCTTAATAAATGAAATATGACAAGCACACCATTTTATCAATTGCAGTCCAATAGCAATGCATACCATGCTAGCGTGAATAGGCACATTATATCGTTTTTGAGTTACTAATCGCTTCTTTACAAGGAATAAGCTACTAATGTTAATTATTTTTATGACAGAGTCGCACGCAACTCCGTTTTGCAGGCCGCAGAATACTTCGATTTTTTGCGTTTTTAGCGGAAGTACAATTTTTAGCAGATTCTTACAACTTTTAAAGGCTTAGGTGCTTTTCCCTAGTCCCCTCCTTTTATATCCATAATGATGCATAATTTCAAGTATATTCGTGCTTGAAGCATTTTTGCATTGCTAGTGTAATAACGATTGGCGCTAGAATTCGAAAAAACCGAAAAATTCTGTCCAAAAATTAGACGTTTTCGAGCTCCACAAATTTTAGCTCCCTAAAGTACACAAAAATTAAATGAAATCGAGCCTTAAATTAAATGCACTGTGACCACGCGTGGGCATGGAAGGAAGTGGCAGGTACCACACCTGGGCGTGGAGGGTTTGGGGGTATGCACCCCCGAGAAACCAAAATACCCCATCCCAGAAATCAAAATAACCCTCCCAGAATTCAATTTTTGAAATTTTCTTTTGTTTTTTTCGCAGTTCTTTGATGCCAATGGATAGTGCTCGATGAGAAAACGTTGCAAAATGGTGTCTTTTTTCACCATACCACCATTTTTAAAGCCATTTTTTGACCTTTGAAAAATCTTGCACCCCCATAATTTTGGTAGCTTCCCACGTATGATATGTGCACCCCCTCAGCAGGCCGAATACCTCCCCGGGAACCGAAATCCCCCCCCCAGAATTTAATTTTTGAACATTTTTTCCTGTTCTGTTCGCAATTGTTTGATGCCAATGGATAGTGCTCGATGAGAAACGTAGAGAACTGGTGTTTTTTGCACATACCGCCATTTTTGAGACCATTTTTTACCTTTGAATAACCTTGCATGCCCCTTCTCCAGAATTTCGGTGCTGCCCACATATGAGCGATACCTTACGCATCAGGCAAAACAAATTGGTAGTTCTATTGCGATTAGCAGTAGCGGATCTAGGATTTTCCTAGGGGGGCGGTACCTCTAAGGGGGGGGCGGAACCCCGACTTGGGCGGAAAAATTAACCGTTTTAAGCCGAAAATCGCTAAAAATCGCTCAAAAATCCTTAATTTTGCGCATTATTTTGGGTCAATGGGAGGGGAGGCGGCCGCCCTCACGCCCCCTGCTTCCGCCCCTGGCGATTAGTTGTAAACATAAAGGCATTCTAGTGAAACGCCCTTTTTTCTCAATTACTCTTGACTCAAAATTGTGATCCATGCACAAGGTTCCTTGAAAGTGATTATAGACAACTACGGTATAGTCTTATAGTAAATCCTTGTGTGTCCACTGCTCACTAATTATAAGGCTTTTAAACCGTAGAGCTTATTTCAATTTGAACAGTTTAATCGGTGTACACCGCCTTGAAGTTTGCCATTTATGCCTGAAAGTAAGAAAATTTTGCAAATGCTGGTGTATTTTACGAGCATACGTGCACATGGGAAAGGTTTAGGGGTCTATTAGCTGACCCCCTCTAGATTAATCATACTGTGCATCTAGAATCTCGACCTATTCGACGGTACATCGTGTATTGGAAAGCAGCTGTCAAAGGCATTTATACGGAGCTAGTAAGAAGGTATATCGCATCTGTTTGTAAGTCATTGATTGCTGGTATAACAATATTACGGATGTTGCCTTTCTCCTTATCTACTTTCTTCGAATGTCAACACTCGTCCGTTGCCAGACATGCACGTGGGGGCTTGAAGGCTTGATAGATCTAGAGTAGACCTTAAGTAATGGAAAAACGCGAAACTTTCAAAGGGGAATAAAGCAAAATGAAAGTGAAAGTGAAAGTGGTTAGAAATGACCCGAAACGTGGGGATTAACATAATTTTTACGCTATCTCAGCATTTTTTGAGACCATGGATTCGAGAAAGCTCTCAACGTGAATATCCACGCAGAACGGCTATGCTGTGCATCTGGCCGTCATCAAACGTGCTCGTGGAGGGTTTTGAAATCTAGAGGCTCCTCTGAGCGAATTCAAAAAGGGAAATTTTTTGGCAATCATATGACACTAGCAAAGAAAAATGCTCCGATGGAACAAAAAAGATGAATATACTTGGAATTGTGGATTATTATGGATGTAAAAGGAGGGGACTAGGAAAATCTACCTAAAGTCGGAAAATCTGCTAAAAATCACACTTTCTCTAAGCAACGCAAAAAATCGATGTATATTCTGCGGCCAACAGATTAAAATAAATATTCAACCATAACAATGATTGAAACAGCAGCACGTTAGCTATGCAGTAGCTATGGGAAATGATATTAAGTAAACTAACAGTCTTCCAAGCCAATTGAATGAAATAGCAAACATCGAAGACAATTGAAGACATGGTTGGTTAAAACAGTAGGAAACACGTAAGTTGACTTGAAACAGACTTAATGTAGATACACTAGCATGCCTGAAACGATTGTCGTGCACTAATCAATCGGCTCCTGCTTTGCTTGCTATAATGCTCATAAAACAAAACAACTTTAAATACAATACCTCTTAGTTTTCTATCAATCAGGTGCCAGCAATTTAAAAAGTAACCTTGATAGATTTCGTTTATACACTCTTATCTGAAACTTCGAACATTATTTAAAAAAGACACTTTTTTAGAGGCCGCAGAATATACATCGATTTTTTGCGTTGCTTAGAGAAAGTGTGATTTTTAGCAGATTTTCCGACTTTAGGTAGATTTTTCCTAGTCCCCTCCTTTTACATCCATAATAATCCACAATTCCAAGTATATTCATCTTTTTTGTTCCATCGGAGCATTTTTCTTTGCTAGTACACTACTTTTAATTAGCGTGATTTCAGTACATCAGTCAGTAAACACAATCAGTAACATGCCACAATAATGACAACAGTCCAAGAACGCGGAAAACAATATTGTTCTTAACATCAGCATTATCCTTTTTAAACAAGACAACCTTATTGACACCATCCATTTTCAAATTAAAACTGCATTAAGTTATTTCTTCTTAATGTGCAGTTCACTTATAATCAAGCACAAAAATTTAACCAACGAATTCACATTGCAAATCCTCACTCAATCAATACACAAGCACAATGTGTTGTGACTTTTGAAATTGAAAACACCCAATTTTCAATTTTCAAATTGAAAATTGGATCAATTTTCAAATTGAAATTGGGTCAATTTTCAAATTGAAAATTGGGTGTTTGAATTTGCGATGAAGAAAATAATCAAAAGATAGTCACTTGGTTTATTTAAGCCGAGTAATAAAATAACGACCGTCCACCAATTCCAAACTAAACGCAACTAATCTGATCACTATGAAAAAGTTTTGAAAAATGAGCTTGCTAAGCGAGAGTTGTAAACCAAGAGAAACTTAAAGTTAAAACCTACCATTAAATTATGAGAGAATTATAAAAGATTTTAAACTTCAAGAAAATGGAAAAGGCGGGATGTTGGTAAATTAGAAGGCAAAGATTTTCGGCAAAAATTCAAAAACTTCACGCAAATATCAAATGTAAGGAACACTAACGCTTTGATTTGGTAGTAAAATAAATTTGTAGTATAGACTACATATTAACAACAAATGAATAGTGCAAACTTTACACAACTACTAGGTGTAGAGAATACTAACAGTTTACGGCTTATTAATGTACATGATTACAATAAAGCTGTATATCTTTGTCGACTTCTGTGCACAGTAGTGTGATTGCTGGTTCATTTTAAACCACTTTTGCAGGCAATTTACATCAATTAAACGATAGCTCTCCATGTGCAAGATTTTGTGAAACATATTATAAACACGGCTAAGAAAGATTTAACTTTAATGCAACCCATTTAAGACAAAATTACATCTCTTCAATGATCTAAGGACACTTGAACATAATTTTTAAATCACTTTAGATTACTTTTGAGGGTAAACAAACTCACTTAATTGATGTCTCACATATGAATCCTTGAAAATTTCTTGACTTCAGTTACAAAGTCTCTGCAAGTCTATCGAATTAGGTTAACACGTAACGTAAACTTTACACAAACACATAGCGTAAAGAATATTTTAGTCGGATTCGTAATTTTGATATTGCTCCGATATTTCTTTCAACATTTATGGAAAAATGAGTCTCCATAATGTTTTAAAGACAATAAACATTAGGTTTAAACCACTTTGCAATACTGCTGAGTGTAAGCAAGCGCGCCCAATTGACGTATATATTTCATTCCCTGTAAATTTTTATATCTCAGGAAAAAATTTCGATTTTTGCAATGCTCTAGAACAAAGGCTAACATGCAGTGTAAAAAATTACTCGGATATTATGATCAACATTCATGAAAAAATTATGTCTCTACAATGGTCTGAGGACATATAAACAATGAATGTAAACTACTTTACATCACTGTTGGATGTAAACAAACGCGCCTACGTGACGTCTCACATTTGATCCTTTGAAAACTTCTAGGCTCCAAGAAAAATTAGGTTTCAGGAATGCTCAAAAACGAAGATAAATATATATGTAGTGTAAACTTCATGTAAACACCTAGTGTAAAGAAGATTTTAGTCAGATTCGTAATTTTGATATTGTTCCGATATTACGATTAATATTTATGAAAAAATTAAGTCTACATAATGTTCTATGGGCAAACTAACAATTGGTGTAAACTACTTTACAACACCGTAGAGTGTAAACATATGCGCCAGACTGGCATATCAAATTTGATTCCTGGTCCATTTCTAGACTTGATAAACGTGTCCCTGACTCGTAACCGGAGAAGCAGGCAGAAAACAAGACAGAAACGCATTTAAAACTCCAAATTTTTGACTTTACACTCGCTAAATATTAATGTATAGACAATTTGCTTTGACATGCACCCGATATAAAGCACTTTATTTTTATTCTATTAGACTTATCCCGACTTCTGGACGGAGAAAGTGGCGAACAAAAAACGCAACAAAAACGTATTTTCCATCATTTAGAACACTGTAAACTTTAAAATTCCGTACCGAACTCCCCATTGAGTTTAAAGAAATTCGGTTTGGTACAATTTGTAGCTTTTAAATCGTAGTACATTCCTGTGTGCCAAAATTCTGTTGCAAAAATTATTTGGCATGATTTATCAATCAAACTTCGGAAAAAACGTGTTTTTTAGCCCATTTTTTACCTCTGATTTCGAACTTTACACCCCCATAAATAACTCAATATTGCGTTTTTTTAAATGCGGTTTGCTGCGATGTTTAGCCCCTGTGAGGCACTTTATTAATGCTGTCTTCGATTTGCACTGACTCATAAGCGGAAAAATTTGGCAGAGAAATCTTAGTTAAAATCCGTTTTTTTACACCATCCACTAGAGTGTAAACTTTAAACCCCAGGATCTAACTCACCATAGAGCATAGAAGACTTGCTTATATGCAGAATGTAGCCCTTGATCCGCTCTACATTTCTGTCAGAAAACATTTTAAAAACCTCATAACCGGAGTTAGATATCGGACATAGGAAGGTTGAAAACTCGACCAAAAAGTGCTTTTTCACTCCCAGATTTTCGCACTCTTTACACTGCCGTTCGATAAATAATGCGAATTTCAAAAAACAAAAAAAGTGTCATCTGTAGAATTCATCCCTCTATTATCCTATTCTGTTCAATCCTTCGAGTCATCAATACTCAGTTGTCCACATGCCGCAGTAAAAAGGTCCCAAAATTTGTCCTATGTTATAACGTTACACAAAAACTTTACACCTTCTTTACACAGTCAATTTTGAGTTTCAAGAAAAACAAAAAAACACGGGCAGCGAATTTTTTTATTATCTTTCTTTTAAAAAAAACCGCACCTTCCAGAAGTGTCCCGTTATAGCTGTAGGGGGTGCCCAGGTGTTGGGGGTACCTAAGCTATATTATAGGTAATGCGCGCTAACGCGCTACCTATGATAAATGCAGCTCAAGTTTAAAAATCGAAACTGGCGGAACCTCCATCTACCAGGCTGGCCTGGTGCTCCAAAACCGGTCATAGTGTGCGTCAACGAGTAGGTACTGGCATAATCGTCGTCACTTGTCATTCAAGCGTAAGTTTCGAGAATTGGGTTGCAAATTAGTTTTGCAATACCTACTGATTTATTCTGAGTTTTTGGACGAAAACCTTCCGCGTCTGGATTTCATGACTAGACTAGGACCCTCCTATCATCCGCGATGCTTATGCTAATAAAGCGATCAACACTGATGCTGAATTGTTTTAGCTTAGATTATTTATATGTTTCTTACGTCACTTGTATCTGAAACGCAACTGCTTGTTAGAAATGAGACTGACTAGAAAATTCAAAATTATTTAAGAAGCAGGATTATAAAATTGCGCTGAAACTGTCACTTTCACGTTAAATAATTATAACCACCCTAATGAAACATTGCTATAATCTCCTTCCACGGTCAATTGAGATCGTTTCAAAACACTATTGTTCTCGTTACGAGAACGTTAGTGATTCATTCTTTCTGTTCCGTCGACACTTTAGGCACACATGGTCTTGAAGAGTCTGTACCACACGTGGGCATGGGATGGGGAGGGGTTTAGGGGTATGCAACACCTCAGAAGGCCGAATACCCTTCCCCAGAAACCAGAATACCCTCCACCCAAAATTCTATTTCAGACTTTTTTTGTTTTTATCGCAATTTTTCGATGCTAATGGATAGTGCTCGTTGAGAAACTATAAAAAATAGTGTTTTTTCGCCATAATACCATTTTTAAGGCCATTTTTACCTTTGAAAAATCTTACATCCCCCTGTCCTGAATTTTGGTGCTGCCCACCTATGGTCTGGACCATACTTGGTCAAAAGCACACCTGGGCGTTGGAGGTTGGGGTACGCTCCCCCAGAAGGCCGAATACCCCAGAAAGCAAAATACTCCACACCCCTCTAGAATTCAATTTTTGAAATTTTTTCGTGTTTTTTCGCAATTTGTTTGATACTAATGGATAGTGCTCGATGGAAAACGCTGAAAAATGGTGTTATTTCGCCGTACCATAATTTTTAACACAATTTTTTGACCTCTAAAAAATCTTGCCTCCCAGAATTTCGGTGCTGCCCACGTATGGTCAGCAGTCGAATGCTGCTGCCGGTTGCAATATTCGAGCTCAAGCTCGAGCTCGCGATTATCTCGAACTTTTTCACCGACCGCGCTATCAGCACTTGCAATACTTCCGAGCTAAGTTCGAGCTTACGCGCGAGCTCGAGCTTAAGTTCGAGCTCGAGCCTAGGCTCGAAGCGGGTTGCAATACTATTTTCCTTTCGTAACTGAGCTCAGACGTCGCGATCGGCGCATGTGCTAAAGTTAAACTTGCTACGCATCAAGCTTAAGCTCGAACTCTATGTGTGTTTGGCAGGGCGGAGAAACCCTTGACGGAACAGGGGTCAGATTCACATATGAATGATGGGGTACCTCGTTTCCGGGAGCCCTACAACCCGCCCGAATCCGCCACTTTGGACCGCCCTAGGGCGGAGAAACCCCCGACGGAACCGTGGTCCGATTCACATGTGAATAATGGGGTAACTCGTTTCCAAGCCCCTAAACTCCCTTAAGTTGTAGAAATTTAGCGGATACGGGTTGGGGCGTTGACCCTGATTGACCCTATTTGGGAAACCCCGGTTCCGCCACTTTGACCGCCCCAGGGCGGAGAAACCCCGACGGAAGCGGGGTCACCTCCGCTTATGAATAATGGGGTACCCTGTTTCCGAGCGCCTAAACCCCCTTGCAGTTGGAGAAAATTTGGCAGAAACGGGGCTGGGGGCGTTGATCGTGATAGGCCCTACTTGGGGAACCATGGTTCCACCACTTTGGACCGCCCTCCAGGATGAAGAAACTCCCTGACGGAATCGGGGTCACCTCCGCATATGAATAATGGGGTACCCTGTTTCCGAGCCCCCAAACCCCCTTCAGTTGAAGAAAATTTGGCAGAAACGGGGTTGGGGGCGTTGCCCCTGATGGGCTCTGCTTGGGGAACCATGGTTCCGCCTCTTTGGACCGCTCCCAGGGCGGAGAAACCCCTCGACGGAACCGGGGTCACCTTCGCATATGAATAATGGGGTACCCTGTTTCCGGAGCCCCCTAAACCCCCTTCAGTTTGAGAAAATTTGACAGAAATGGGGCTGGGGAAGTTGACTTTGATGTGGCCCTACTGGGGAACCCTGGTTCGGCCACTTTGGACCGCCCCCAGGGTGGAGAAACCCCCGACGGAAGCGGGGTCAGCATTCGCCATATGAATAATGGGGTACCCGTTTCCGAGCCCCTAAAACCCCCTTCAGTTGGAGAAAATTTAGCAGAAGCGGGGCTGGGGGTGTTGACCCAAATGGGCCCTACTTGGGAAACCCTGGTTCCGCCACTTGGGACCGCTCCTAGGGTTGAGAAACCCCCGACGGAACCGGGGTCACCTTCGCATAAGGATGATCATAGGGTACCCTGGTTCCGGTCCCCTAAACCCCCTTCAATTGGAGAAAATTTGGCAGAAACGGGGCTGGGGAAGTAAGTTGACTTTGATGGGCTCTACTTGCGGAACCATGGTTCCGCCACTGGACCGCCCCCAGGATGAAGAAACCCTGACGGAATCGGGGTCACCTTCGCATATGAATAATGGGGTACCCTGTTTCCGAGCCCCCAAACCTCCTTAAGTTGGAGAAAATTTGGCAGAAACGGGGTTGGGGGCGTTGCCCACTGATCACGCCACAGGGCGGAGAAACCCCCGACGGAACCGGGGTCACCTTCGCATATGAATAATGGGGTACCCTGCTTCCGAGGCCCTAAAACCCCCTTCAGTTGGAGAAAATTTAGCAGAAGCGGGGCTGGGGGCGTTGACCCTGGTGGGCCCTACTTGGGAAACCCTGGTTCCGCCACTTTGGACCGCCTCAGGGCGGAGAAACCCCTGACGGTACCGGGGTCAGATTCACATGTGAATATTGGGGTACCCTGTTTCCGAGCCCCTAAACCCCCTTCAGTTAGAGAAATTTTGGCGGAAACGGAGTAGGGAGCGTTCACCCTGATGGGCCCTACTTGGGGAACCCCGCCCGGCTCCGCCACTTTGGACTGCCCCAGGGCGGAGAAACCCCCGATGGAACCGGGGTCCGATTCACATATGAATAATGGGGTACCCCGTTTCCGAGCCCCTAAACCCCCCCTTCAGTTGTAGAAATTTAGGCGGAAACGGGGTTGGGGGCGTTGACCCTGATTGACCCTATTTGTATTATTATTAATTATTATGGATTAATATTATAATTATTATGGTAAAGGTATATTATTATTATTATTCATTATTATTAATTATTATCTATTATTATTATTATTATTATTATTATTATTATTATTATTATTATGGTAAAAGTATATTATTTTATTATTATATTATTATTATTATTATTATTATTATTATTATTATTATTATTATTATTATTATTATTGTTATTAAGATAATTATTGTGGTAAAGGTATATTATTATTATTAGGTATTATTATTATTATTATTATTATTATTATTATTATTATTATTATTATTATTATTATTATTATTATTATTATTAATATTATTAATATTATTCTTAATTATTATGAATTAATATTATAATTATTATGGTAAAGGTATATTATTATTATTATTATTATTATTATTATTATTATTATTATTATTATTTTATTATTATTATTATTATTATTATTATTATTATGATATATTATTATTATTACTATTATTATTATTAATATTATTATTATTATTGTTATTAATATTATGATGAAAGTATATTATTATATTATATTATTATATTATTATTATTATTATTATTATTGTTATTAAAATTATTATTATGGTAAAGGTATATTATTATTATTAGGCATTATTATTAGGTATTATTATTATTATTATTATTATTATTATTATTATTATTATTATTATAAGTATTATTATTATTATTATTATTATTATTATTATTATTATTATTATTATTATTATTACTATTATTATTATTATTATTATTATTATTATTATTATTATTATTATTATTATTATTATCACTATTATTATTATTATGATAAAGGCATATGAATATATTATTATTATTATTACTATTAATATTGTTATTATGGTGAAGGTATATTATTATTATTATTATTATTATTATTATTATTATTATTATTATTTTACTATTATACCTGTTTCTGTGAAGTTAAGTGTTAATTAATTCAATTAATGACTTGACTGTTGAATAATAATAATAATAGGTAATTAATTTAACGTGCTTAGCAACTTTGAGCCGATATGTCTTTGTACATATGCATGTTTGTATGCCGGCCCGTATCCAGGATTCGGCCAAGGGGGGGGGGCGAACCCAACATAAATTAGGAAATTTGTCGGGAAATCTCACAAAAACCGCATTTCTTGACATGCTCTATCCATTAGGATCATAAAATTCAAACTTTCCGAAAAAATTTTCTTGTTACTCAAGATACCTTGAAAACTGTCGTTATTTGGTCGCGTTTGAGCCAAATTTATGAGGACTACTTCATAACTGGCGCAAAGCGCCCAACATTTAAACATTTAGTGTACGATTTTTTCCATCTTTCCGTGCATTATCTTACCTTTCGAAAAAATAATTTGCCGGCTAGGGGGGGAAGAGCCGCCCCCTGTTTTCCCCTAAATACGGCCCTGTGCGTATGTCTTTAATAGAAAGCCAGCCACCTCGGCAATTAAAATTTTTGGTTCTTTTGAAAATTCTTATAAATTTTGTTTTCAAAAAGTTTTGAAAAAGATTAAAGGGCATGAGGGACTTTCATTATTATTTATTCTATGGGTGAACAATATTTTAAATTTTTAAGGTAATTTTGGTCAGCTTGTTAAAGGCTGTGTTATGCTCATTTTGAATTTTCTGTCTTGGATTTTAGGCGATTTTTCCAGTCGATTGGGCTAACTTTCAGGACCTTTTCCTGTATTTCATGCTGTCCATTTTTTGGGTCCGATTTGGGCATGATAGGATTGGATGTGGGTTCCGAATTATTGGCTGCTTTAAAATAGGTCAATTAAATATAATTTAAAATGTTCAAAAACATTCTTATTACGGCAAAGTATTTTTAAGAAATGCTCAAAAAAACTTTGTATACATACAATAATAAATATTTACGAATACTTACTACAAAATTTAAACTATGTTCGCAAATTTGGAATTACTGAGATTCTTTGATTTTCGAGCCTTTCTTAGAGCCCTGCGCGGGCCGGATTTTCAAGGCCCGCCCCGCAAAATGACGTCATAGTTGCAATTTTGAGGCTCGCCCCGGAAAAAATCCTATGCTCAAGCATAGGAACCTGACGAAACTTTAGGCCCACCCCGCAGAAATGACGTCACTTTTTTAGTTGTGGAGGCCCAAACCCGCCCCGCGCAGGGCTCTGTATGAATGAATAGTAAGATGGATAATTACTAAAATAAATTACTTTTCCATCGGAATATGTCACGTCAGCTAGCTATTGATTTACGGCCCCTCACCATAGATGGGTTGCACCAAAGGTCTGAGGGGGTGCAAGATTTTTTCAAAGGTTGGAAAATGGGCTTAAAAATAGTAGTCTGCCGAAAAACGCCATTTTTAAAGGTTTCTCATCGAGCAATATCTATTGGCATCAAAAATTGTGAAAAAATTATAAGGGGTATTTTGGTTTCTGGGGGTGCATATTATCCCTAAACCCCCACGCCCAGGTACGTCCTTCACTCGGTTTTTTCCCAGTCTTTTGTTTTATTATTTTATCTTTTTTTGATCTTCTCTTTTGTTGCGTTGATTTAATTTTCAAAATCTGGTCGTTTTACATATAAAATCTTGTATTTTATTCTTCGAAAAATAAGTTGAGAAGCTATAACTTTTCGAAAAGTTTTAAAATTCTGCCATTTTTTCGTTAAGCGATACTATGGGTAACGAAGGCGCTTTTCTGGTTATAAATGGTTCGGATCTGAGGCCCAAATTTACCACCTACGAAGCCGTCGAACATCCCATTGTAAAACCAATGGCTTATGCGAGCAGCATTTTTGGACTAACGTGATAATCGTTTTTCACTCGTTAGCCTAAATTGCTCGAATTGGTTGGTTTAAGCTGTACAAATCGAATTGCGTTTTATGTCATGATTGTTTCATCAGTAAAACATGTGCGGAATTCACAGAAACTACAACTTATGTACGTAAATGTGAGGGATGGGTTACCGGGCGAGTAGCTCTGTGGGAATGGGGGTCCGGACCACACCTGGGCGTGGTTTGGTGGTATGCACCCCACCAGAAACCAAATTACCCCCCCAGAATTCAATTTTTGAAATTTGTTTTGTTTTTTCGTATTTTTTGATGCCAATGGATAGTGCTCGATGAAGAACGTTAAAAAATGGTGTTTTTCACCATACCACCATTTTTTGACTTGAAAAATCTTGCACCTCCAGAATTTTGTTGCTGTCTACGTATGGTCCGGACCACCTAAAAATTGAAAAGCTGTGATTCTTTAAACGCAATTTTGTGCTACTTGGCCTTTTTGATGTTGGTCCCCCAAAATAGAACGGGCAGCTGTGTACGTGTCTGTAGGTTATACGCACTCTATGCTGGGCAGCGTCTGAATCCTGTGAGTAAAAATCTTCAAAATTTCGGAAAACTCAGTGGAGAAAGGTATGTAGAGTAATACCTGGTCGATCGATCGATTAGCGCGAAAGTTTTTCGGATTTAATTCTGGGACCCGGGGTCCACCACGCCCATATGTGATTTACAACCATGCCATGGTCCGCCTCTATTAAAGAGGTTTTTTACCCACCGTTGGAAAAATGTGGCTTTTCACCCACCTGTGAATTTTCTAAAGGAACTAAGTGTGTAGCCCAAGGACCCCGTGAAACTGATGTTTCAAGTCTGCTTTGCATTCGACATAACTGCAGAGAAAATGCCCAGGCTGAACAGCCTGGAGTCTCCCCCGAGCTAGCTAGCCCCAGCTAGCTCTGGGAACTTCAAGGGGTATGGCCCGACCCCCTCCCCAAGGGCTAGCTCGCCCTAGCTTGCCCTGGCACTTCAAGGGGTACAGTGCACTTCGTGCCTTCAAGTACAAGTGTACTAGCAGCTCGGCGCTTTGCGCCTATGCTTGAAAACGTCCTATAGTTTATTGTTGTCCTGCCCCACGGGCATGCTGTACTACTCCCTTTATCTGCCTTTAGGACAATGATATTCTCGTTCTTTTGACAGATCGTTGAGGATTTCATAGTCACGCTTTGATAGATTATGACAATGATTCATTTAAATTAAATGTAATTTTTTACCTTGCTCGTAGAGATACATATAATTTATTTCTATAACTATTGGAGAATCTAGTAAAGATGTGCGGCAGCGAAGTTCAAAGCGTTACATTAGCGAATCAGTGTGATGCGAGAGGCGGCGTACTAAGAAGTACCTACATTAAGAAATACATATGTTTAGCCAAATACTTATGAATGCATATCGAAATACTATAACGATCACGTAGTCAATTCAAAGGACGATCATTGCCCGAGTCGTAGCCGCCAACTTGCCCGTCGGCAGTAGATGTTTCATCCGACAATCGAAGTAGTTCACCTAAGAACGTTCAGTTAAATTAGTCAAAAATGAATAAGAATCCTTGTAAGCACACATGGGCGTTGCAGGCCATGGGTTCAGTTAGACCCGCTGTTAAGTTTTTCGGGCTTTTCTGCCACCCTCCATCACAAGGGGGCGCGAGACGGAGAGGATTGGACCCCCAAGACAAGAATATGAGCAGACCTCCAAGAATCGATAGACCCCAAAACTAAATTTTTGGGCATAAGCACGTTTCTTGCAATTTTTTGGTCTATTGCCCCATCCAGCGAGAATTCGAGAATTTGGTCGCTTCGCCCCACCCCCACAGAATTAGGCCACTGCCCACATACATATGTCCTCACGCTACCCGAAACTCAATACGTAAGCTTGTGATTTTTATTGCATCAAGGATTAGCCCACAGCAATTTTTGAAAGACCAGTACAATAAATAAAAACTTTACCACTGTCCGTTCCGTTTGCCTGCAATATTATTTTCCTCTGTTGCGCACTCATTAGCAGCAATGAAAAATTGGACATTGATTGATATTGGTCAGTTTTGAATTTCGTAGTTATGAAACTGAATACATTTTGTAGCTTTAACGACACCTCTGATCGATGATACGATTGATTGAGGTTAAGTATATTTTCGAGTTTGGGTCAAAAGGATAGCCAAAACAAAACCATATATTTAGGCTGATTTGGGCAACTTTGTTTTAAAATCGTAGCAGTTTTTCACGATCTTTTTTTACCACTAAACAAAGCTTACGAATATAGCGCTGCGAAGACATGCATAGGGAGAAGGAGTTGGAGGCGGGGGTAGATCGAGAAAATGAAGCATTTTTAGGGGGGAAGAAAAGGTATAATGAGGGCATAAACTGAATGTAAATCGAAGTTTTCTGCAGAAGTATTCAAAATTGATTAGAAACTGTGAATCAACGCGCTTTTAGAATATCTTAGCATTTGAGTCAGTTATTGTGATCATTTTGGCTCTGAAAGCTCATTGGCGAGCCTTTCCCCGACCCACTATGCTGCGCATCTATGACAAACTGGTTACACATCCATGTTCTTTACTCATAAGTGACGTGCTATCAGAGTATTTTTTTATTGTATTATCTTGATCATACGTGGGCAGCAAGAATATTCTGGGGGAGGGGGTGCAAAATTTTTTGAAGGTCAAAAAATGGCCTTAAAAATAGTTGGTATGGCGAAAAAACCACCATTTTTTCGACGTTTCTCAACGAGCACTATCCATTGGCATCAAAAAATTGCGAAAAAAACGAAAAAAATTTTGCAAAATTTGAATTCTTGGGGGTGTTTTGATTTCTAGGGGTATTTTGGTTTCTGGGATGTGCCTACCCCCGAAACCACCACGCCCAGGTGTGATCTTGATGCCACGTAATCGTATCACATCAAATACGGTTTGAAAAGGGGATTAATTTTTCTACCTTTTTCTACACAATTTGTTAGACGGAAAACAAGGAAAAGTAATTTATAGCAAACTTATGCGATATGGTGTAGATCAGGCGCGGATTTGAGGGGGGTGGGGACGCCTCCCATGGCCAAAAATATTTGGCGAGATAAAGAATGGATATGCAATTTGCAATAACTTTTGGCCGCCAGTGACCATAATTTCTCAAATTTTTCCGGCGGTACGCGGCGGATGATATCTATTAATAGCATTTATTAACTGAGGCGACTCGCTGGGGCCGGATTCCACAAAATTCTGAATAGTCTGAATAGTTTGAATAGTAATAGTCTGAATAGTAATCGGGTTCCACCAAAAACTATTCGGACTAGTACTATTCACAATTCAAAACTAGTGAAAGAATACGTTTTGAATAGTAAAATTTACTAGTAAGCCGTTCCACCAAATGACTAGTAAAAAATTTACTTGTCAAAACAAGTACATTTTTGGCAAGTTTTAGTTGGACTAGTCATTCCGCCGTGACAATCATTCTTTTGCTGATTAGTGTGAAAATGAATATTTTGGATACAAGTAGTAGTAGTAGTGAAGATGAGAAGTTAATTTTTGTATGGAAAACGAAAAATTATCGACCACGGATTAATTTCGAGTTAGACGATTTTATCGCTCGATTTCGGCTTTCTCGTACTTCAATAGAACAGTTGGTGAACGATATAGGGCCGCAGCTTCAACATGATTCCGATAAAAATATGGCTCTTTCGCCGATTCAGCAGATTTTGTTGGCTATACCTTATTTAGCTGGCGCCGGATTAATGCTTACAGTTGGTGATGCTCATGGTCCTGGAAAATCTACCGTTTCCAGAGCTGTTCATAGTGTAGTAGTGACTGCTATAAATAAGCATTATTTCCACGATGTTGTTAAATGGCCGGATAACTTAGCGTCTGTCATCTCTGAATTTTACAAAGTGGCGCGCATGCCTTACTGCATTGGTGTCCTTGATGGATCACATATTCCCATAAAAACTCCCACCCATGACGTTTCATAAATCAATACATATTACGAAAATATCACTTTAGCCGAAAAATGGGATGAGCTGAGCTACGTGCATCCAAAATATATCATGTACACGCACATTTTTTTATTGTGAAATTTTAAAGCCATGAACGACAAAGAAATATTGGTCTTTACCCCATAGATTCGTATCATTTGGCTCTCTATAAGAGCGGCGTTAAAGTTCTCATCGGCTCTGTTCATGATCACAGTGGGAGAATCCCGAGCCAATAAACTCTCGTAGTTGCACGCGTCATCCATTGCCCTATTCATATCCTGATGTAACTTTGTAGCACCTTCCAGGGCTCGTTGTGCGAAATCAGTGTTGTCAGAATTAAGCCATAAATGTTCTACAGATTGCATAAACATCAGTGTTGTAAAAGATATCTTTATCTTTATCTTTTTAACAAGATGAAGATAAAGATAAAGATTTCTTTATCTTTATCTTTATCTTTTCGGAAAATCCACAGGCATCTTTATCTTTATCTTTTTGATAGGAATTTATCATTCTTCAAAAGATAAAGTATGTACATAAGTTAAGCAGAATCCCGGACATTTTTTCCCCGTCATTTTTTCCTCGGACATTTTTTCCCAGTCATGTTTTCCCCAGTGAATTTTTTCTCGGGTTGATTTTTTCCCTGACATTTTTTCCCGGAGTCATTTTTTCTCCAGACGTTCTTTCCCTAAGATCGAAATGATCACAAGCGCACTTACTAAACATAAATAAGTATGCGATGCATCTGCAATTATTGGGCATCTGTTTACAGTAGGCTTTCTGTTTGTTTACTGAGATGCAAAAAAATGATCCATTAGTATTTGCTGCCTTTGGCTGAAACGTATTTTTGCTGATTATGAGTAAACAAAAAGGTCATTTTGACTGGCGTCCTTAAACTGCATTTGTTGAACTTGTCCTGCATTGACTCGCTTTAAAGTTTGGTCAAATGTAATCATGCCTCTGAAACGGATTGCCAAAAACTAACAATGTGGTGAAACGTCGACATTGCGGTTTTCTTTAAACCGTAGGCGCTCAGCATACTGCAATTTGGAAGTTCATCAAGGCGCTAATGAAAGAACAAGGTCTCACGGAACTTTAAATCGAGCAAAGCACTGCGGGGGTTCAGCAAACCCCTAACAAGAATTACCGTGACAGTGCGGCAAGAATTTCTGCTAGAGTTGAGGCATATGCGGTTGACATATTTACGCGTCATTGCATATAATTACCGGTTTTAACTTTCATTAGGTGTATACACATACTTTTTCACTGACAAATCATCGTTTAGAAATAAAAGCACAGACTTGATGGTCAGAAATATATGCATCTCAGTAAACAACACGAAGATATATGGGGAAAAAGGCCTTGGGAAAAATGACACGGGAAAAAATGTCCGGGGAAATTTTTACCGGGGAAAAATTGCATGGGGAAAAAATGTCCGGGAAAAACATGTCCAGGAAAAAATTATCGGGGGAAAATTGTCCGGATAACAAGTTAGCACGTAATCTAAAATCCACGTTTGACGTGGAATACATTCAGACGCATTCAAGTTTCACTGAAATACAACAAAAGAAAAGAAAACGATTGTTTAAACCCTATGGCGTACGGCTTAAACTAATGCCTGTATGTACATATATCGATCTAAGTAAGCTGGAGTAGAGCACTAGCACCCACATTAATCTTAGACTAAGCCAGTTATAAATAGAGAAGTCTGAAAAAATCAATAACTGTTGTGACTATACTTCGTACAGGCGCACAGAGCAGGGTTTTGATGTTTGTGAAAAGAAAGAAGTGACTTGCTGTCATCCAGTAGTAAAAGTACTTGGGTCAGTCAGACACCGCGGGTAAACCCCTCAAACCTGCATTTATGTGCGCTTAATGCCTATCACCTCAGGTGTAAAAGTTAGGGCATTTGGTTGGCTGCTTTGCATCACTCACTCTCGTTTATTGCATCTCATACATTGTTCTCCTAGGTTCAGGCGACCATATTTACACTTTATCTTTATCTTTATCTTTTGGTTCCTTTATCTTGCAAATTATCTTGATCTTTCTAAATTTTTTATCTTTTATCTTAATCTTTATCTTCATCTCCTAGATTTTAAAATTTCAACTTTATCTTTATCTTTTATTGCAAAAAACACTACCAATAAAAACTAGCCAACCGCTCAACCAACCAATTAGCCATCCAACCAACCAACTTCAACAAAAAAGACACCGGTACCTTCAGAACCAAATTTCATTGCCCAGGTATGCTTAAAACGAGCATTCTTACTTTATACTGCATTTTCAAATTTAACCTAATCTTTATTATTCCAATTTCTACTCTGAAGGACCGAAGAAAGGCCAGACAATGAGGAAGTCTTAAGTTACGATAGAAAAAGTACCACAAACTTACTATTTATCCTCCCACATATCCAGGCACGTAGCTGGCGCTCCTATTTTGGGGAGACCAATACCAATTTTTGGGGGTCTAAGCCAAAAATAGCACAAAATAACGTGTAAAAAGTCATATTTTTCCGTTTTTCTGAATTTAGGGGTTCGGACCCCACCATTCCCCTACAGCTACGTGCCTGCCCATATCGATGTTTTTTTCCTCAAATCGTGCATTGAATATATCGGTTTGGTTGGACTTCCTCTGACCGATCTTTCACTCTCATAACCTACCATTAGTTATGTCTTTCAGCTTTACTGCGCTATAAAAATTGTTAATTTGCGAGTTCGGAGC
The DNA here is from genome assembly GCA_036768485.1 of Mermis nigrescens. Classification (NCBI taxonomy): domain Eukaryota; kingdom Metazoa; phylum Nematoda; class Enoplea; order Mermithida; family Mermithidae; genus Mermis; species Mermis nigrescens. The sequence continues at coordinate 1,321,400 of JAVLUZ010000043.1, forward strand.
ATTTTTCCGGGTCAAATTGCGGCTTTTGCGATAGGCATTCACAGATGGCGCAAATTGATTACCGATTATTTCGTAAATTGTAAGTATCACAATCAAAAAAAAACATCACTTGACGCAAAACAATAGGACTACTGTTTGGTCAGGACACCAATCACTGCAATCATAGCATTAAATTACACTTTTTGACAAAGTTGACCACTTAAACAATTCTGCTGCATTCTATCCGGCCAGGGTCAACAGATCATATGTATAAATTTCATTTATACGACCTGTAAGAATAAAATGAAAATTTGTATAAGATTACTATTCTGAGAAGAACTATGTATGTATAAAACTTAAGAAATCACGAGGATATTATGTTCAACTCGAAAGCTACTCAAAAGTTAAATTTTGATTTTCTTCCACTCCTTTAAAGAAAGGTAAGGCAAATACGTTGGATCTGTAATCACATAAGTAAGATAAACATACTAGTCTAGATTTAAGCTACAGAAACAGTCCAACTATCAAATTTTATCATTTGAATTCATCAAATTCTTTGAATAAATGATTTGTGCCCTTCCTTACAATTATATAGATTGATTTTATAAGAAAGACTTGTGATTTCTCACACGCAATTAGAAATGTTTTTTAGCTCTGGCATAAGCCTCGTCACCAGGGCCAGTGCTTGGGTACATCCCTTATTAATATTACGTAAATTTTCATGAGTGAGAAAAATAGGAGTAACTTTATTATTCAAATATTTCTTTAAATCTTCAAAGAAAGCGACAAGAGAATAAATTTGATGTTTGGTAGCAATATGAGAAAGTAATTGTATATAAACAATGGTTTAGATATCCTTATAATTTAGTAATGAAATTCATATTCTACGTCTAAATGAATCACCTGACTATTATCGTTGTCCAAAATATACAGCAGCATTGGTACCAACAAATCATGATTTAGCGAGTGAAGTGTACCGCTCTTAATGCACTGTATCATCATAAGAAGTGGGAATTGCTCCAACACTTCCGTCTGGATGATCGACTCTGAATCGTATAATAATTTATATAATTTACGATATCTAATATGATTAGGCTTTCATACGCATGACTCGATTGTAAAAAAGGATTCAGTAAGTCCTCTGCATTATGAGTTCTTTTTGTACTATGTAGTACCTACTACTATTCTGGAGACATTACCTTGCATGCACATAGTCAAAGGCTCTGGAAGGAGAAAAATACCGAGTGACCTTGCTGCGGAGGGTATAAATAAGTAATTTTTTTCATTTTAATGTCAAATTTTTATACTTAATTTGTTGTTAATTTTCTGCATTTTATTCTTCATTAATAGTTGTGATTAAATTTGAATGAAAACAAATAAGAATAAGGACGATATGATGACCAATAACATCAAATATATACGAAATAATGGAAGAAAAATGTCTGAATGACATAATTTATGGGTTTAATGCTAAAAAATGATTGTATGCAAAAAGCGCATGGTGGTTGAGAAGGTATTACTCCCTTGAGCATGAAAAACTGATAGATAAACAGCAATTTGAACCGAAAAAAGTATTGTTATATCTAAGCCTTTTTTGGCTCAGAAAATTAGCTATATTTTTGGCTCAGAAAATTGGCTATATAGCCTTCTTTGAACTCAGAAACATACCATGTGACCACATAAATGCTATATAATTGTCTTTTCCGTGTTTCAAAAGGATATTTAGCGACTCCAAAAAGAGGCTGAATAGTTATTTTTAGTCCATAAAGACAATACAGCTATGTTTGTGTGTTCAAAACGGTGCATCGCCTTTCCACGTGCTTTTCGGAATCTTTCAGAGACTTGCAGCTCTGGAGTAGAAGTGAAAACTTTCTGGGTGAGAGTGGGTGAAAGCCTACAACCCTCCACTCCACAAGATCCTGTAAGTTGTTCATCAATTTTAATCGCAAAGACTTCTAAAGTGTAAAAAACCGCTTTAAAATCCTGCTATATGCAATTATCTTATTTATTTGTTTATTTATTTATCTTTTGATATTAGATTTCTGGATCTCACTTCACTGCTTACTATATATATATATTATATATATATATATATATATATATATATATATATATATATATATATATATATATATATATATATATATATATATATATATATATATATATATATATATATATATATATATATATATATATATATATATATATATATATATATATATATATATATATATATATAGTATTAGTAAGCAGTGAAGCTATAGCAGTACACAGCTATAACGGCACACATCTGAGAGGTGCGGTTTTTTTAAAAGGTAGATAATAAAAAAACTTAGTGCCCCCATTTTTTTCTTGTTTACACTCAATACCGAGCGCGTCGTGAGTGTGTAAAGTTTACACCAAAAATTCAAATAATTTGCGGAGGGCCAATTTTTTTAAAAATGTTTTCCCTAATTAGTAGGTTACGAATCTGGTCTTAAAATTTCTTTACACTCATTGGTTGTTGCACAGGAGTGTAAATTAGACGGTTTTTTACAGTTTTCATGTGGCCAAGCATATCTAACTCAGTTTTACATTCTATGCAGTCTGATTGGTTTCAAAATGTAGACGGTTAAAAAATCTAGGGGAGACTTTTTTAATTTTTTTTAAAGTAATATTCTCGAATTTAGAGGCGGTTTATTGTAAAGAGTCTGGGACAAAAAAATTTTTTCCCTGCCATATTCTCCACTTGGTAGACAAAACGTGGTAACTACCCTTAAAATGTGCCTCGTCTTAAGCGCTACACGTCAAAATTTATTTTGTTTCTTTACAATCAATATTGCGTTATTAGTGCAAGTGTAAACTTTACACTGAAAAAATTTTTTCCGCCCATAGCGTCGTGGATGATGAATTTTTTTAGAAAATGTTTTCCCTAATTAGTAGGTTACGAATCTGGTCTTAAAATTTCTTTACACTCATTGGTTGTTGCACAGGAGTGTAAATTAGACGGTTTTTTACTGTTTTCATGTGCAAGAGCATATCTAACTCAGTTTTACATTCTATGCAGTCTGATTGGTTTCAAAAGGTAGACGGTTATAAAATCTAGGAGAAACTTTTTTTATTTTTTCTTAAAAAGTAATATTTTCGAATTTAGAGGCGGTTTATTGTAAAGAGTCTGAGACAAAAAATATTTTTTCCCTGCCATATTCTCCACTTAGTAGAAAGAACGTGGTAACTACCTTTAAAATCTGCCTCGTCTTAAGCGCTACACGTCAAAATTTATTTTGTTTCTTTACAATCAATATTGCGTTATTAGTGCAGGTGTAAACTTTACACTGAAAAAATTTTTTCCGCCCAGAGCGTCGTGGATGATGAATTTTTTTAAAAATGTTCTCTGTGAGGTCAGAATAACGAATCAGACCTTCAAACTTTTCTACAATCAATACACAGTACCAGGGGTTTAAACTTTACACTCTAGTGGATGAGTAAAAAAACAGATTTTGTCCAAGATTTCTCTGCCAACTTTTTCGGTTATGAGTTAAGATAATTTAAATAGATAAATATAAAGTAACTTTTAAGGGCTACACGTCGAAGCAAACCGCGTTCAAAAAAACGTAATATTGAGTTGTTTATGGGGGTGTAAAGTTCGAAATCTGAGGTGTAAAATGGGCGAAAAAAACAGGTTTTTTCGTATTTAATTGGTAAATCATATCAAATATTTTGCGGAACATAAGTTTGGCACATACAAACGTACTACAATCAAAGGGCTACAAACTGGCCCAAACCGAATTTATTTACACTCAATGGGGCGTTCGGTTCAGATTTTTAAAGTTTACAATGTGGTGGACAGTGAAAAATACGTGTTTGTCCATATTTTTGTTCGCCACCCCTTAAAAAGTACTTTATTTTTATCCTATTCGACCTCTCCCGACTTCTTCACTTCATATTTTTGTTCGCCACCCCTTAGAAAGTACTTTATTTTTATCCTATTCGACCTCTCCCGACTTCTGAACAGAGAAAGTGGAGTGTAAATAAATTCGGTTTGGGCCAGTTTGTAGCCCTTTGATTGTAGTACGTTTGTATGTGCCAAACTTATGTTTGTAAACTTTACACTGAAAAAATTTTTTGGGAAAAAATCGGTTTGGTTTTTTTTTGAAACAGATGAAAAAAAACCGATTGATTGCCCCAGATGTACATTCTTGTGCTCAATTTCCATACGCACGTACACGACCGTTAAGCGCAACGCTTAAGCGAGTCGCCCGGGACCACCTTCCCCTAAGAATTATCATATTTTTCATTCCTTTCCCACACATATTTTCAATCAAAATCCGGGATAGGAAAATGGGCACTCGGGCTTAATGCGACTTGAGTACGAATTGGTATGTGTGTTATCATATCTTACGTGTGTTAAAAGATCATTATGTGTGTGTCTCATATTTGTGCCTGTCTCGTTTGTACATACCTTTACCGTAAGCTTTTGCCCATAGGCCTATTGTCGTATTCATAGATCCTTTTCATATCTCTTGGTTCGTGTTGTTACGCCTCTTTTTCCGCGTCAGTTAAAACTGCGTGCGAGCGCAGTTTGACGGCACTTTAAGATTTTACATTTTACAATTAGTTTTTGAGCCTGAGAGCCTCTCCGCCAGCTTCCGCGCTGAGCGTATCTTTTTTTCTTTTCGTCGCCGTACGTGAGCAGACTCCGTACGTGCCTTTTTATCTGCTTGGCTGCAGAACTCGTCTGTTAGTTTTCCTGCGTAGTGTGCACGCTTCTTTTCGCCGTACGCTTTGTTTTTAATCATTCGTGTTTGTGCCAATTGGCATCAGTTGTTGTATGCCTTTGGCAGGGCTTTGTGCCCTTGTTTAATTACATTGTTTGATTTTACCCGATTAGCGTAACACGACGGTCAGCAGCATGTATCCTCCATGCTGTCGCTTTTTAATTGCTTCATAATTTTTCTGTCCAAAAAATATTGTAAAAATTAATTATTTAATTAACGATGCTGGGCTCGGTTGAATTTCCGTGCTGTTGAATTCTGTCCTTGTGCTACACTATACTTAGGAACCCTTAATATTTTCAAGCACCGGAATTCGGTCCAAAACAAGTTAAATAATAATCTTTTTGAGCCCTCAATTAGGTTTCCGAGGAACTTACTTTAATTAGGTACTTAATCTCAAAGGGGTTAAGTAAGTAAGTTTCACTAGGTGCGTGCGTAGAGGGACGGGCTACCTTGAATAGGCCGGGCCGCTTACCCCCGAATCGCCGGCTGGTGATCGACCTCCTAAAAAGGGCGAGAACCCCCGTGTGAGCGCATAAGCTTGAGATTCGGGTTAAGTAAGCGAAGTGAACGTAGCTTGAGTCTACGTTAACACATCTGATATTTATTTGTCCTTGGGCCATTGTGGAGACTTAATTTTTTCATAAATGTTGATCGTAATATCAGAATTACGAATCCGACTGAAATTTTCTTTAAACTCTGTGGTTGTGTAAAGTTTACACTGCCTATTAACTCAACTCTTGTTCTAGAGCCTTGCGGAAGCTTAATTTTTTCAAAATGTTCTACGTAAAATCAGAATTGAGAATCTGACTATTAGTTTTCTCTACACCTAGTAGTTGTGTGAAGTTTGCACTAATCATTTGTTGTTAAAATGTAGTTTATACTACAAATTTATTTTACTTCCAAATCTGAGCGTTAGTGTTCCTTACACTTGATATTTGCGTAAAGTTAATGCTGAAAAACTTTGATCTGTTAAAATAATGTAAGGTTGTCTTGTTTGAAAAGGATAATGCTGATGTTAAGAACAGTATTGTTTTCCGTGTTCTTGGACTGCTGTCATTATAATGGCATGTTACTGTATGTGTTTACTGACTGATGTACTCAAATCATACTAATTAAAAGTGGGGTACTAGCAAAGAAAAATGCTCCGATGGAACAAAAAAGATGAATATACTTGGAATTGTGGATTATTAAGGATGTAAAAGGAGGGGACTAGGAAAAATCTACCTAAAGTCGCAAAATCTGCTAAAAATCAGACTTTCTCTAAGCAACGCAAAAAATCGATGTATATTCTGCGGCCAACAGATTAAAATAAATATTTAACCATAAAAATGATTGAAAAAGCAGCACGTTAGCTATGCAGTAGCTATGGGAAATGATGTTGAGTAAACTAACAGTCTTCTAAGCCAATTGAATGAAATAGCAAACATCGAAGACAATTGGAGACATGGTTGGTTTAAAACAGTAGGAAACGCGTAAGTTGACTTGAAACAGACTAAATGTAGATACACTAGCATGCCCGAAACGATTGTGTGCACTAATCAATCGGCCCCTGCTTTGCTTGCTATAATGCTCATAACAAAATAAAACAACTTTAAATACAATACCTCTTAGTTTTCTATCAATCAGGATACGAAGCTAGTCAGCGTCAGAGCCCTGCGCGGGGCGGGTCGGCCCGCCCCGCCCTGCAGGCCCGCGCGGGCTTTCTGCGGGGCGGGTCACACGGCGCGGCGGGGCGGGCTTTATTTTCTAAAAATTTTGGCGGGGCGGGGCGGGGCGGGCCTTTCTTTTTTTTAATTTTTGTTGTGCAAAAGGATACGTGCGCGAAATTGATTTCCATGCACAAGGTTTCGCGAAATAGGCTATAATTCTAAGTAATGCACTGCTGCTCATCCTTTGAATAAATACTTAATGAAATAGAGCACATGGGGATCTGTTAAAATAATACAAATTGAAATAATCCAGCTTTACCATGCATAAGCTTACATATATACAGTGTTTCAAAAAAACGAAACCCATATTTGACCTTGTAACTTCCCAACGGCTCGCTCAATTTCAATGCAAATTGTTTTAAACGATAGACAGAAACCTTTGTAAGAAACTTGCTAAGTTTCGTATCCGTAGCTTGCTCTGTTCTTGTGCAACGCGCAATTGTGTAAAAGTCGTTTTTTCATTAAATACAATGCGTGTTTAGAAATAAATCATGTGTTTGCAACGTTGTAGCTTTTAATCGAGTAAACATTTTAGAATACGGTCTGCTCTATTCAAAAGCCTGTTTGTCTAGCTGTTAGCCTGTAAATTTTCGTACTATTTCGCTACTTGGTTCGAGAGTTATTGAGCTTTCGCCAAATGTCATTCCTTAGGTCATTCACAAGCGCAAGCAACTCGCTGCTTATTTTGTCATTGCTGGCTCAATCGCCGAGGGAGTGACCTTAGGCAAAAGCTCAATAGCTCTCGAACCAACAAACAAAATAAAACTAGAATTTAGAGGCAACTAGCTAGATAAATGAGCTTTTGACTGAAGCAAACCGTATTCTAAAATGTTCACTCGATCTAAAGCTACAACGTCGCAAACACATATTCATTTCTTACGACACATTGTATTTAATGAAAAAAACGACTTTTACCCAAATGCGCGTTGTACAAGAACAAATAAAGCTGCGAAAACGAAGCTTTGCAAGATAATTATGAAGGTTTTTATCTATTGATTAAAGCAAGTTGCATTCAAATTGAGCGATTCGTTTCGAAGTTACAAGGTCTGATATGGGTTTCGTTTTTTTGAAACACCCTGTATGTATAGGTAGGCAGGTACCTACATACACACGTGGGCGTGGGGGGGAGTTTGGGGGGCATGCACCCCCCAGAAGTTGAAATACCCCCCCAGAAATCAAAATCCCCCCAGAAAATTTTTTTTTGCTTTTTCAGCAATTTTTTGATGCCATTGGATAGTGCTTGATGAGAAACGTCGAAAAATGGTGTTTTTTGCCATACGACCACTTTTAAGACCATTTTTTGACCTTTAAAAATTTTTCCACCCCCCCCAGAAATTTTTTCACCCCTTCCCAGAATTTCGGTGCTGCCCACCTATGCCTACATATATGTAGGTACACACTACGTCCTTCAATAAGGTAGACTATCACCTATAGGATTTGAGTAATGGCGAGCATTGGGATCTGGGTTGTCCCCTGGGATCCAGCAGACCCCCAAAATTGATTTTGTTGTGCTAGTTTTGGCGATTTCGCCCCATCAGACCCCCTCAGAATTTGAGCAATCAGCAGTGCAAGATTATGCCTTTTGCAGCTTACCTACATACCTAACTACACCTATCACAATAACATCATTGTTGTTCCAATAAAGTTTATTGCTGTAAGACATTAGCTCTTATTCAATTTACAAAATTGCATTGCACTCATTTACATTGAAGATTTTGTATCACTCATTGTCCGGTTCTTTATCTTCTTGCATTCTGGCTCCTTTTCGACCAGAAATGGATACATAGAGTACATGAAAAAATTTTGCGGGGCGGGGCGGGGCGGGCCTAATTTTTGTAACATTACTGGCGGGGCGGGGCGGGTCAAAAATTTCGGCCCGCGCAGGGCTCTGGTCAGCGTTGCTACTTGCCATTAATTTAAAAAAATAAACATTACAGATTTCGTTTATACACTCTTATCTGAAACTTTGAACATTATTTAAAAAAGGACACTTTTTAGAGGCTGCAGAATATACTTCGATTTTTTGCGTTGCTTAGAGAAAGTGTGATTTTTAGCAGATTTTGCGACTTTAGGTCGATTTTTCCTAGTCCCATCCTTTTACATCCTTAATAATCCACAATTCCAAGTATATTCATCTTTTTTGTTCCATCGGAGCATTTTTCTTTGCTAGTATATATATATTCGATGAGAAACGTCGGAAAATGATGTTTTTTCGCCATACCACCACTTTTTAAGGCCATTTTTTGACTCCTTGAAAATCTTGCGTACCCCGCTGCCGCACGTGAGTAGTAGGCATTAGTAAACAAAACTCGAAATCTGATCTTACTATAGCCATATTAGCCCCACCAAGCTTGCGTAAAAATAGTTAAAGCGTCCTTAATTCACCAATATTTTTGCAAAAAAATTTTCAGTTGTACATGCTATGTAGGCCTAATATTTGATTCATTTTGTCAATATGTTCAATCAGTGTTCTTTCATTACGTAAAAAGTCAGAGTATACCTACCTTCGAGTATTATCCTCTGTAAACAATGCGTAGTAACAGATTATTCGCAACACAACAGTATGTAAAAACCGACCGATCAGCGGACTTGACTGATTGGATAATGAAAATGTGGTGTGTAAACAGCATCATGCGTTTGCAACGCATAGATTAAATTACTTTGAGCTTTAAACTCGTGCTCGAGGCGACAGAAACGTAACGCCCTAATCTAAATTTTCGGAATAGTCATTGGAAAAAAGTCCGTACTTACGGTAAAAAATGGAAATATCCTTGCTCCAACCATACCAAAGTAAATGATGATATATTCGGAAACTTTTTCAATCGATTTGCGTAAATTAGGCACCAAAAGTAACTTGCATAAACTTCATGCAGCTTCGCTGATGGACAATTAAGGATTATTCTGCGATTCGATACATTTTAGAAGGTCATTCCTCTTAATTCGAAAAACTTTTGTAGTCACTTAAAACTTTTTCAAAAACCTCTTGAACAAATGAAGCAGATTATGTCTGAATTGCCCAGATTTCTGAGCACAAGAAATTTGTCATGCATTTCCAGAAAGTGAAAGTAAAAAAGAAATATACGTTCTTATCTTTTTTAACTATTTCACGGAACTCCTTGCATAAAAATAATTGCAGCGATCGGACAATTAGCAACAAAAGCAAATTAGCCTTGAGCAATACAATTTTGCGCATTTAGCCTTTATTGGTAAATTATCGTGTATTTTGTGTGTGTGTATTTTTTGATGATTTTCAGAGCTGTTTTTATGACAATTTTTCTAATTTTTTTGGCGCCGCTTGCGACGCGGTAGTACTCATTAATAACATTCACTGACTTTCTTGGCGTTCTAGAAACTTGATTTTTTTACAGAGTAGGTAGTTAAGTACTTTAGCTCTTACAATGAAGCTTTTAAGCGCGGGCATGTTTAGGCTGGTGGCAGCCCCTCGCCACCGTATACATATACGGACCTGTATAGGTATAGGTACATATATGGATGACTCATGGGAATATCGGATTGCAAGTTATCGACTTTTCCTTCCGCTAGAAGTAGATAGAAAAAACAGTATCAAACTACGGGTTCACTGGCGCAACTTTTGATGCTGAATCCAGCTATAGTATCGCGATCATCTGCTTAACAGGGGTTCGAAATACCTCCCACTCATCCAAAGTTAAGCGTCCTCCTCATCTTTCAAAGTCAGAAAATTTTTGATCCTTTTTGATATTTGGGAAAACTTGCTTTTTTAGCTATTTTCACGTGTTTTTTTCGGTCGTTTTTGGCCAAAAATTTAAGGTCATTTACCCTTTTTGCGCTTAAAATGGCTAGGGACCATACATGATCTTGGGGGGTTTGGGGGTTTCACCCCCATGCAGAATCATTTTTCATCCCCGTACAAAATTTTTCACCCCCCCCTTCAGAATTGACGATTTTTCAAAAGTTTCCTAAACTTACCTGAAAAACTGGTAGAAAAAGTGTAAAAAGTGTCTCTTTAAGGGTTTTTGGCTATCTATTTGCTCAAAATCGCCAAATTTTCGGCGCTTCGCGCCATATATTCATATTCATGTTTTAAGCGATATATTGGTCAATTTATTCGACTTTTTTCGAAATTTTTCTCATGACTTCATGCTCTAGAAGGGTAGAGTATCGTCAGAAACGCCAAAAAACGATGTTTTTTAACGCGTACCGGCCATTTTTGGGCCCAAAAAAGGCACTTGTTTTCACCCCCCAAGAATTCCCATACTGTGCATGTATGCTAGGGACCCATACCTTAAATCTCGAGCCGTTAAATGTATGATTATGTAGACACATGGACTGAATTTTCTTCCCTAATGCCTGGGCTAACTATGACCAAAAAATTACTCCTTTTAGTGAGGCGTCTTGCTTTAACTACCAACAAAGGATCTTATGTAGAATTCCCCTCCCAGCGATTCACATATGAGCCAGGTACAGTAATCAAACATTACTGATTCATTACTCAAGTCTAATCTGCTTGATGTATTATGCAAAACTTATGACTGTATATATCGTGGGTAGCGCGATAGCGCTACCTATAATATACTTGGCCATCCTTTTTTCTTATATGTTTTTCACAGCGAGTGCGAAATTTGTGTTCCCCCCTCACAGCTATAACGGCACACATCTGGGAGGTGCGGTTTTTTTAATCGATGGATAATTAAAAAATTCGATGCCGGTGTTTTTTTGTTTACACTCAATACCGAGTTAGCAATGAGTGTGTAAAGTGTAAACCGAAAAATCAAATAATTTGCGGAGAGCCAATTTTTTTAAAAATGTTGCCCCGAGCTGTAGATTATGAATCTGACCTTAAAATTTCTTTACACTCAATGGTTGTTGCACAAAAATGTAAAGTATACGGGTTTTTTACTCTTTGCTTGTTTTCAGCTTATCTAACTCAATTTTGGTTTCTGTGCAGTCCAGTTGGTTTTATAATGTAGAGGGTTACAAAATCTCGTGGAACCTTTTTTCTTCTCTTTTAACGCAATATTTCTTGATCTGTGATCGTTTTAGTGTAAAGGGTTCGAGACGAAAAACGATATTTCTTCAACTACTCCGCTAAGTAGGCGGAACATGTTAATTATGCTTAAAAGGTGCCCTGACCTTAGCGTTAAAGATCCCAGTTTATTTTGTTTCTATACACCTAATATTGCGGTATTAGCATAAGTGTAAAGTTTACACTGAGATGCATTTTTGCGACCAGAGCGTCGTGGATGATGAATTTTTTTAAAAATGTTCTCCGTAAGGTCAGAATAACGAATCTGACCTTTAAACTTTTCTACAGCCAGTGTTTGTTGAGGTATGAAGAGGTGAACTTTGAATTATATCTACATCTATTTTCAAATGCCGATAGATAACTCCGTATTGCATATTTTTGATCAGATTTTTCTTATTTCAGAGGTTTTTGACTCGTCTTTAATAAATAATTATTTTTTATCATCATAAATGCACTATTCTTAAACTTCAGTAGAATGATGAATATTTTCTAAAATAGTATAATCAAGCTGAAATCTGCCGAAAGGTCGAGTTGGCGCAGTGGTTAGAACTCCGTTCTCGGATGCTGTCTTAAGAAAAGAATGATGGTTCGAATCTTCTGAATGCTGACTTTTTTATTTTTTTAATTCTTTCTGCAAAACCATGCACTTTATTTGACTTATTCATCTATTTAGGTTCTGCAGATAACACTTTTTTATTTTTGAATTTCGCCTCAGTTCTCGAATGGGAGTGTAAAGAGTGCGAAAATATGGGGGTGAAAAGACACATTTCGGCCGAGTTTTCGACTTGTTCATGTCTGCCAACAACTCCGGTTATGAGTTTTAGGAAATTTTTCTGACAGAAATGTACTACGGATCAAGGGCTATCTTGTGCTTACCAGCAAACTCTTCTACAATCAATCCGCAGTTAGTACCAGGTGTTTAAACTTTACACTCTAGTGGATGAGTAAAAAAACAGATTTTGTCCGAGATTTCTCTGCCAACTTTTTCGATTAAGAGTTGGGGTGAATTGAATAAAATAGAAATGAAGTAACTTCTAATGGCTACACGTCGAAGCAAGCCGCGTTCAAAAAAACGTAATATTGACTTGTTTATGGGGTGTAAAGTTCGAAATCTGAGGTGTAAAATGGGCAAAAAACGGGTTTTTTTCGTATTTTGATTGGTAAATCATATCAAATATTTTGCGGAACATAAGTTTGGCACATACAAACGTACTACAGTCGAAGGGCAACAAACTGGCCCAAACTGAATTGATTTACATTCAAAGGGGCGTTAGGTTCAGATTTTTAAAGTTTACAATGTGGTGGACAGTGGAAAATACGTGTTTGTCCATTTTTTGTTCGGCACTTTCTCTGTTCAGAAGTCGAGGCGAGGTCGAATAGGATAAAATAAAAGTACTTTCTAAGGGGTACGCGTCACGGCGAATTGCGTTTGTTTACATCAGTATTTAGCTTTACTCAAAATCTAAGCGTTAGTGTTCCTTACACTTGATATTTGCGTAAAGTTTTTGAGTTTTTGCTGAAAAACCTTGATCTGTTTAAATAATGTAAGCTTGTCTTGTTTAAAAAGGATAATGCTGATGTTAAGAACAATATTGTTTTCCACGTTCTTGGACTGCTGTCATTATTGTGGCATGTTACTGTATGTGTTTACTGACTGATGTACTGAAATCATGCTAATTAAAAGTAGGGTACTAGCAAAGAAAAATGCTCCGATGGAACAAAAAAGATGAATATACTTGGAATTGTGGACTATTAAGGATGTAAAAGGAGGGACTAGGAAAAATCTACCTAAAGTCGCAAAATCTGCTAAAAATTACACTTTCTCCAAGCAACGCAAAAAATCGAAGTATATTCTGCGGCCTCTAAAAAGTTTCTTTTTTAAATAATGTCCAAAGTTTTAGATAAGAGTGTATAAATGAAATCTATAATGGTTACTTATTTTAATTGCTGGCAAGTAGCAACGCTGACTAGCTTCGTATGTACATATGTATCCTGATTGATAGAAAACTATGTGGTATTGCATTTAGAGTTGTTCTATTTTGTTATGACCATTATAGCAAGCAAAGCAGGGGCCGATTTATTAGTGCACACAATCGCTACGGGAATGCTGTACCTACATTTAGTCTGTTTCAAGTCAACATACGCGTTTCCAACTGTTTTAAACCAACAATTTTTTCAATTGTCTTGGATGCATCTATGTTTGCTATTTCATTTAATTGGCTTTGAAAGACTGTTAGTTTACTCAATATCATTTCCTATACCTACTGCATAGCTAACGTGCTACTTTTTCAATCATTTTTATGGTTAAATATTTATTTTAATCTGTTGGCCGCAGAATATACTTCGATTTTTTGCGTTGCTTAGAAAAAGTGTAATTTTTAGCAGATTTTGCGACTTTAGGTAGATTTTTCCTAGTCCCCTCCTTTTACATCCTTAATAATCCACAATTCCAAGTATATTCATCTTTTTTGTTCCATTGGAGCATTTTTCTTTGCTAGTAAAATTATGTTCCAGTATCCCTTGGAAGAAATGCTATATAAGATACTCATCACAATGTAAGCAAGCAATTTTATAATTCGCTGCTTAATCTCTGACTTGTCGCCAAAAATTTCTACGCGTAAAGAAGTTTCTAATCAATTGTAAGCAAATGCTGAAGCACTACAATTAGACAAAAATGCGCAAAAAAATCTGCGTAATAGTTTTAACCACACCTGGGCGTGGGGGGTTTGGGGGTATGCAGCCCCCCTCCTCTCGAGAAACCAAAATACCCCCTTGATACCAAAAATGGCCCCCAGGATTCCATTTTTAGAAAGCTTTTTGTCTCAATTTTTTTGATGCCAGTGGATAGTGCTCGATGAGAAATGTTGAAAAATGGTGTTTTTAGCCATATCACTATGGGTGAGCAGCACCGAAATTCTGGGGGAAGGGGGTGAAAAAATTTTCAAAGGTCAAAAAATGGTCTTAAAAGTGGTCGTATGGCGAAAAAAACACCATTTTTCGACGTTTCTCATTGAGCACTATCCAATGGCATCAAAAAAGCGCTAAAAAAACAAAAAAAAATTCAAAATTTGAATTCTGGGGGGGGTATTTTGATTTCTGCGGGGTTAAACCTCCCCACGCCCTTGTGTGCATACCACAATTTTTGAGGGCATATCTTGACCTTTGAGAAATCTTGCACCCCCCAGATTTTTGGTGCTGCCCACGTGTGGTTTTAACCCTTTTTCAAGGCCAAAAATCGAAAGAAATATATATCATCTCAATTTATTTCATTTATTGACTCATTAGAAAGAGGCTGAGCAAATCTAAGTTGCATCTTGCTCTTTGCAGGTTGGGTTGATATCAAGCGAATTCGATGTAGAAATAGTCTAAAATTCGATTAGCTGTTTTAAAAATCCTGTGTTTTACCCCCTCCCTAACCCCAAAGTCTCGATTTAACCCTCACTGGCCAACCTGACATTGTGAATCTATGGCATAGGCACACAAGATCAATGTCGGCAGGGGGGTAAAGGATTAGAACGGTCAAAATAGTCTATAAAACATTTTTCATGGTAATTTTGCATTTTTGAAGGATGATCAGTCCATTTGACCGCATTATATTGCTTTCAAAACTAAAAAATACAGAAATTAAGCAATTTTAGCCGCTTTTTGAGTAAAAAGTCATAAAAGTAGCAGGAAATATTCTGACATATTTAGTGCTTTTAACCTCAGAAATATCGCAAAATAGATCCATCTGCTTAAAATTGGAGGTCATTACCTGTCTGTTTGAGTTAAAGGAGCAGCTTACGTTACCTTTCGACAGCGATTGATTTAATGGACGTATTGTTTCCATAGATGATCACGTTGAGCTGTCCTATTTGTCCAATTGTATGTTCAGCGACGTTTGGCGTAGTTTCGATAACCTTCACATTATTAATGTCTGCGGGGCTCTCTTTCATCGGTTCATCTTCATCATGGGCGCGAAAGAAGTATTTGCAGACCCAATTTTTTGCACTTAATATCAAAGTGCAAGTGCAATACGATTTCCATTCGTATATAAAATACAAAGCCAGAGCCACGATGGCAAGTTGAAGATGAAATCTTGTCCTGATATAACGCAGGTAACAATATGGAGAAGAGACAGAGAATGAATGATAAATAAATGAATAAATACAAATTTTCGGATAAGAACCTATTTAAAAATTGAAGAACAGATGTAGTGCAGTGGTTTTTGTACAAGGTCCCTTTTGTACAAGTACATCTAGAAAGATGGTCTCGAAAGTTTGCAAATTTTGTATATGTAAATTTTAGTGTGCTCTATCATAAATAGGCAAGGTAGAGCGTACATACATGGGCATGGGGAGGGGTGAGAAGGGGTTTCGCTTCGCCTGAGCTTTAAAAAAGTATTAGCTATACAGCCATTTCGGCTAAAAAAACATTGCTATATAGCTTTTTTTGGCGCAGAAAAGTACTTATATAGCCCTTTTTGGAATGAGAAACATACCTTTACAGATCAGAAATGTTAGATATTTATTTTTTCTGGAGTCTTGAATGGATTTATAGCTATTTTAATGACTTCAAAAAGGGCTCAATAGCTATTTTCAGCTTAAAAAGACATTACAGCTATGTTTGTGAGTTCATAAAAAGCATCACATTTGCCACAAATGCTCGAAAACGATAGTTTTGAAGCGATATTATCGTTTATCGCTGTAGAATCCTTTTTACAAAGCCCCTACATATCTATCTCCATGTTTTTGATGTCCACCCCCTGAAAGTTTGACTTTGCGCACATATTAGGCAGAGGGAACAGGGAGGGCTAAAATCCATATAGTCATGTCATACACGCAGACGATCAGGCCCATATCCAGGATGGGGCTAAGGAGGGGGCGGACCACAGGTAGGCGGCAACAAAATTCTGGGAATTGTGGATTTTTGGCGTTTCGTGCCATATACTCGTGTTTTGACTATATTTTGTTCGATTTATTCGACTTATAATAAATCTTTTCATAATTTTGTCGTTGTTTTTAACCCTAGAAAGATAGAGCATCGTCAGGAAGACCGAAAACCGATATTTTTGACGCGTTCCCACCATTGTTGGGCCCGAAAATGTATTTTAAAATTTCACTGGAGGCAAAAAAATGCAGAAAATGCAAGCGAGTCCTAATAAGTTCCAATAATGCCCATGACCATGCAGTAAGTAGATGTGTATGCATGTATATAATTGATTAAATGCAACTCGCAGTACAAAACCTTAAACGTGAAAAATCGTTAGTCTAAAAAGTCTGAAACATATTTTGTTAAAGCCGAAATTAAGAGCAACATATCTTCGATAAAACACGCTGTTCTTTTTTGGAAATGCTTTGAATAATTGTAGAACCAAGATTTTTGGCACGAAAAGCTAGCTTTATCATTGAATTTGTGTCAAACAATTCGAATAGAAAATATTTTGCTTTTGCCCTCAGTATGGGCACGATAAGCAGGTCATCCTCGTCTTCCTTTAAAAGTTTACTACATGAAAAAGTTTTAATTCATCTACAATGTTACAATTTTGATTTATTTGAAATGAATCGTTTCAGCCCAGAGCGGATTTTAAAGGAGGGGAGGTTGGCCGACCCCCATTGACCCAAAATAATTGGCGAGATCAAGAGTGGATATGTAATTCAAAAATGACTTTTGGCCGTCAGGTATCATAATTTCTCAAATTTTTCCAGCGCTTAGCGCCGGAAAACAATCTCAGGAGCAGAAATAGCTATTTCAGTATAGATTCATTCTTTTGAAGCATCACTTTTACAAAAATTTCGAAGTTGCACGTCAAAATAAACGAAATCGAGCTGTAAATTTAGCTTCTGAACATCCTTACGCCTAATTTTCAAATTTTCGGCGCCCTGCGCCGGAGTTTCGTAAGTTTAAAGAAATTTAATGATTTTTCTCGCACAAAATTGTCAAGAATTTCGAAATTTTCCCGGAAAATGTTACGACGAAAGTGATTTTAAATAAAAGTAGACGATATAAGACGCCGGAAAAACGCTGTTTTGCGCGTGAAGGGCGAATTTCTCGGACCTATGTTTGACTGTTTTAGGAAACGGTTGGGTACCTCCACCATAGGTGGGCAGCACCAAAATTCTGGGGGAGAGTGAAAAAATTTCTGGAGGGGTGAAAAAATATTTAAAGGTCAAAAAATGGTCTTAAAAGTGGTCGTACGAGCGAAGAAACACCATTTTCCAACGTTTCTCATCGAGCACTATCCAATGGCATCAAAAATTGCTGAAAAAGCAAAAAAAATTTTCTGGGGGGTATTTTGATTTCGGGGGGGGGTATTTCAACTTCTGGCGGGTGCATACCCCCAAACCCCCCACGCCCATGTGTGACCCCCACCCCCTTAAAGAGACCCCTAAGACATGAATATAGCAGACCTCCAAAAATCGATAGACCCTAAAACTAAGTTTTTGGCATAAGCACGTTTCTTGCAATTTTTTGTTCTATTGCCCCATTGAGCGAGAATTCAAGAATTTGGTCGCTTCGCCCGCCCCCCCCGAAATCAGGACCACTGCCCACATACATATGTCCTCACCCTTCCCGAAACTCAATACGTAAGCTTGTGATTTTTATTGCATCAAGGAAAGACCATGTACAATAAATAAAAACTTTACAACTGTCTGTTCCGTTTGCTTGAAATATTTTCCTCAGTTGCGCACACATTAGCAACAATGAAAAAATGGACATTGATTAGTCAGTTTTGAATTTCGTAGTTATGAAACTAAATACATTTTTGAACTTTAACGACACCTCTAATCGATGATACGATTGATGACGTTAAGTATATTTTCGAGTTTGGATCAAAAGGATAGCCAAACAAAAGCATATATTTAGGCTGATTTGGGCAACTTTGTTTTAAAATCTTAGCAGTTTTTCACGATCTTTTTTTACCACGAAAGAAAGCTTACGAATATAGCGTTGCGAAGACATGCATAGGGAGAAGGAGTTAGGGGCTAGATTGAGAAAATGAAGCATTTTTGGGGGAAGAAAATGTATAATGAGGGCATAAAATGAATGTAAATAGAAATTTTCTGCAGAATTATTCAAAATTGATTAGAAACTGTGAATCAACGCGCTTTTAGAATATCTTAGCATTTGAGTCAGTTATTGTGATCATTTTGGCTCTGTAAGCTCATTGGCGAGCCTATCCCCAACCCACTATGCTGTGCATCTATGACAAACTGGTTACACATCCATGTTCTTTACTCATAAGTGACGTGCTATCAGAGTATTTTTTTATTGTATTATCTTGATCATACGTGGGCAGCAAGAATATTCTGGGGGAGGGTGCAAAATTTTTTGAAGGTTAAAAAATGGCCTTAAAAATAGTGGTATGGCGAAAAAACCACCATTTTTCGACGTTTCTCAACGAGCACTATCCATTGGCATCAAAAAATTGCGAAAAAAATAAAAAATTTTCAAAAATTGAATTCTGGTGGGTGTTTTGATTTCTAGGGGTATTTTGGTTTCTGGGATGTGCCTACCCCTCGAAACCCCCCACGCCCAGGTGTGATCTTGATGCCACATAATCGTATGGTGTGGCGGGGACGCCCCCCCATTGGCCAAAAATATTTGGCGAGATAAAGAATGGATATGCAATTTGCAATAATTTTTGGCCGCCAGTGACCATAATTTCTCAAATTTTTCCGGCGCTACGCGGCGGATGATATCTATTAATAGCATTTATTAACTAGGCGACCTGGGGCCGGTTCCACAAAATTCTGAATAGTCTGAATAGTTTGAATAGTAATAGTCTGAATAGTAATCGGGTTCCACCAAAAACTATTCGGACTAACTAGTACTATTCACAATTCAAAACTAGTAAAAGAATACGTTTTGAATAGTAAAATTTACGGTTTGGGGAATATTCGCCCCCGACATTTCGCCCCCAACATTTCGTCCCCAGGTACGTTTCGCTCCCGGAACTTTCGCCCCCGAACATTTCGCCTCTCGGATGTTTCGCCCCTAATTATTTCGCCCCTCGGATGTTTCGCCCCCAAGTGAGCTGTACAATAAACGGGAATATGCATTATACATGGACAGCGTCAAAATTCGGGAGGACACAATGTCCACTTTTCTTCTTTTTTGTTTTCAATCTTTTTTGGAATAAACTGAAAAGAATTTTTAATTTTTTCATTTTCAATCATGATAAGTTTTCAATATTTTCGTTTTTCATTTTTAGATTTCTTTAAACAATTTTGTAACCATATTTAAACAGTTTTTCAACCATACCATATTGCTGCTTTATTTTTATTGCCAAAAGGTCAAGCCAAAATCTACGCAAATCTTTATCAAATAAATAAATAAATTAGGTCTTTGCTTGCCGACCGGGAGACATTATAATTAGGTAGATAAAAAATATGTTCACGAAGGTCAAGCGAATTCCTGGGAATGTAATGGCAAATAAAAAAATTAGGGCAAACAAAATTGCAGAGGCAAGTTGATTGGTACAGTATAACGAAATATTTTATTGGGGGCAAAACATCCGAGGGGCGAAATGTCTGGAGGCGAAAGTTCCGGGGCGAAACGTACCTGGGGGTAAAATGTCGGGGGCGAAATATCGGGGACGAAAAGCCGGGGGCGAAATGTCGGGGGCGAATCTTCCGGATGCCAAATTTACTAGTATACTAGTAAGCCGTTCCACCAAATGACTAGTAAAAAATTTACTTGTCAAAACAAGTACATTTTGGCAAGTTTTAGTTGGACTAGTCATTCCGCCGTGACAAGTATTCTTTTGCTGATTAGTGTGAAAATGAATATTTTGGATACAAGTAGTGGTAGTAGTGAAGATGAGGAAGTTAATTTTTGTATGGAAAACGAAAAAAATTATCGACCACGGATTAATTTCGAGTTAGACGATTTTATCGCTCGATTTCGGCTTTCTCGTACTTCAATAGAACAGTTGGTGAACGATATAGGGCCGCAGCTTCAACATGATTCCGATAAAAATATGGCTCTTTCGCCGATTCAGCAGATTTTGTTGGCCATACCTTATTTAGCTGGCGCCGGATTAATGCTTACAGTTGGTGATGCTCATGGTCCTGGAAAATCTACCGTTTCCAGAGCTGTTCATAGTGTAGTGACTGCTATAAATAAGCATTATTTCTACGATGTTGTTAAATGGCCGGATAATTTAGCGTCTGTCATCTCTGAATTTTACAAAGTGGCGCGCATGCCTTACTGCATTGGTGTCCTTGATGGATCACATATTCCCATAAAAACTCCCACCCATGACGAAAGTCGATTTATAAATCGGCACGGAGAACATTCTATAATTACTTTGATGGTTGCTGAGCCAAAATACCATTTTTTACGTTAGTGCTAAATGGCCTGGTTCTGTAAATGATGCGCGCGTTTTGAAACTTAGCAGCTTAGCTAAAACGTTTAACGAAGGTTGGCATCCGTTTCCGAATGCTTTGATTCTAGGGGACTCGGGATATGGTCTCAGCGATTGGTTGATTCCACCTATTTTGAAGCCGGTATTGACTCCAGCTGAAGAGAGATTCAACAAAGCGCATAAATCTACACGTCAGATTATCGAATGCGCTTTTGGAATTTTAAAGAAATGTTTTGCGTGCCTTACAAGATTAAACTTGTCACCCGAATTTTCAGCGCAAGTCATGAAGGCATACGTGGGCAGCAAGAAAATTCTGGGGGGTGCAAGATTTTTTTGAAGGTCGAAAAATGGCCTTAAAAATGGTGGTATGGCGATAAAAACACCATTTTTCGACGTTTCTCATCAAGCACTATCCATTGGCATCAAAAAATTGCGAAAAAAAACGAAAAAATTTTCAAAAAATTGAATTCTGGGGGGTATTTTGATTTCTGGGGGGTATTTTGGTTTCTGGGGGGTGCATACCCCCCAAACCCCCCACGCCCAGGTGTGCATAAAGGCTTGCACGGTATTACATAATATCGCATTAGAATACCAGCCCATTGGAGAGGATGAAATTGAGACAATAATGACTGAAATAAGCGAAAAAAACAATAGAACTGGTTGATGAAAATGATGTGAGCGAGGAAGAAAATACTTCGGGACGAAATCGCAGAAATATTTTAGTTTCATTTTTCGCATGAATTATTTCTTGTAACTTCTTTTAATCTAACATGAAGTAAAACAGGTGCTTCTTTTCGAAAAAGTAATCTGCAGCATACCATATCGTAACATTTTCATAAAAAATGAAAGCAATCGAGGCAGAAAAATGCATAATATCACTCCTTGCGCCAAATGTTACTGGTAACGTCCATTCCCGACGGGCTAATTGGCCACACGCGAGCTTGCTCCGAATAGTCAACAAATGTAAAGGCTTTTGGAGTGTCAATAGGGTACTTGTGCTGTAGATTTAATTTATTTTCTAATTCAAGAATCTCAAGTTTCATCTTGTAATTAGCTAGCTCTAAATGTTCCACTTGCAAAGCAATTTTCTTCTTTTTCATAGTTATTATTTCATCTTCGCATTTCGTTGAATCGATATCTTCGACTAAATCGTGAAAATGTATCTAGGAGGGGCAAATCTTAGTCTATGTACATATGTACCTACTTCGTTAGAAAAGATATGATGATTTGAGATTTTCAAGTCAATTTCCGATCTTTAAACGTAGCGAGTTCCTTAAAGCTATCACATTCTAAGAATAAGGCAAGCTGACGAGAAAATTTGAAAAATTTTTCGAAGATAAAAGCTATGCTAAGCAAGACAAGGACCGATAAATGAAGTCTTTGTCCTTGGCTAACTGCGATGAATGTAAACATTGGGCTTTAATGTATCATGCTGTAAATTTTAACGTTTATATGGAAAACTCTGTAAGCGTAAACAGAAATAACAATTTCAGAGCATGGATAGGATTTCAAGATTATGCCTTACAATTTTTCATACTCGAAAATCAGAAGCTAAAAATTAAGAAATAGCGTCTTATGTATTTGTATCATTCGTTTTTAAATGCTGTTCTACCTACCAAAAATGTTCAAAAATATCTGTTCAAAACATCTTCAAATTCACCGTCTAAGTAAACTAAAAAAATCTAGATAGATGGATAAGTGAGTTTTAGCTAGCTAGCTATGTTTGCATTCATTGTGCCCCTCCTAGTGTGTACTACAATTTGCTTCACGAAACCTTGTGACAGAAATCAGTTTAGCAATTTACAGCGCTTACAATTCACAATTTATAATACGCTACAAGGTGTTTCCTGCCTACTTTAATGCGACTTGGCTCAACTAGACGTCGTGGTTTCATTAATTACTTTGCAGAATTTCATGAGTGACGTTTGAAAGAATTTTTAAATCGATTTGCTAAAATCCATCTGCTTAAAATTGGAGGTCATTACCTGTCTGTTTGAGTTAAAGAAGCAGCTTACGTTACCTTCAACAGCGATTGATTTAATGGACGTATTATTTCCATAGATGATCACGTTGAGCTGTCCTATTTGTCCAATTGTATGTTCAGCGACGTTTGGCGTAGTTTAGATAACCTTCACATTATTAATGTCTGCGGGGCTCTCTTTCATCGGTTCATTTTCATCATGGGTGCGAAAGAAGAATTTGCAGACCCAATTTTTTGCACTTAATATCAAAGTGCAAGTGCAATACGATTTCCATTCGTATATAAAATACACAGCCAGAGCCACGATGGCAAGCTGAAGATGAAATCTTGTCCTGATATAACGTAGGTAACAATATGGAGAAGAGACAAAGAATGAATGATAAATAAATGAATAAATACAAATTTTCGGATAAGGACCATACGTGGGCAGCAAGAAAATTCTGGGGGGGGGTGCAAGATTTTTTTGAAGGTCGAAAAATGGCCTTAAAAATCGTGGTATGGCGATAAAAACACCATTTTTCGACGTTTCTCATCAAGCACTATCCATTGGCATCAAAAATTGCGAAAAAACGAAAAAAAAATTTCAAAAATTGAATTCTGGGGGTATTTTGATTTCTGGGGGGTATTTTGGTTTCTGGGAGCTGCATACCCCTCAAACCCCCCACGCCCAGGTGTCATAAGAACCTATTTAAAAAATTGAAGAACAGATGTAGTGCAGTGGTTTTTGTACAATGTCCCTTTGTACATACAAACACATCTAGAAAGATGGTGTCGAAAAGTTTGCAAATTTTGTATATGTAAATTTTAGTGTGCTCTATCATAAATAGGCAAGGTAGAGCGTACATACATGGGCATGGGGAGGGGTGAGAAGGGGTTTCGCTTCGCCTGAGCTTTAAAAAAGTATTAGCTATACAGCCATTTCGGCTAAAAAACATTGCTATATAGCTTTTTTTGCCGCAGAAAAGTACTTATATAGCCCTTTTTGGAATGAGAAACATACCTTTACAGATCAGAAATGTTAGATATTTATTTTTTCTGAGTCTCGAATGGATTTATAGCTATTTTAATGACTTCAAAAAGGGCTCAATAGCTATTTTCAGCTTAAAAAGACTTCACAGCTATGTTTGTGAGTTCATAAAAGCATCACATTTGCCACAAATGCTCGAAAACGATAGTTTTGAAGCGATATTATCGTTTATCGCTGTAGAATCCTTTTTTACAAAGCACCTACATATCTATCTCCATGTTTTTGATGTCCACCCCCTGAAAGTTTGACTTTGCGCACCTATGAGGCAGAGGGAACAGGGAGGGGTAAAATCCAAATAGTCATGTCATACACGCAGACGATCAGGCCCATATCCAGGATGGGGCTAAGGGGAGGGGGCGGACCACAGGTAGGCGGCAACAAAATTCTGGGAATTGAAAATTTTTGGCGTT
Source organism: Mermis nigrescens (assembly GCA_036768485.1). Classification (NCBI taxonomy): domain Eukaryota; kingdom Metazoa; phylum Nematoda; class Enoplea; order Mermithida; family Mermithidae; genus Mermis; species Mermis nigrescens. The sequence continues at coordinate 1,345,620 of JAVLUZ010000043.1, forward strand.
TCGCGCCATATACTCGTCGTTTTGATTATATTTTGTTCGATTTATTCGACTTTTAATAAATTTTTTCATAATTTTATCATGTTTTTAACCCTAGAAAGATAGAGCATCGTCAGGAAGGCCGAAAACCAATATTTTTGACGCGTTCCCATCCCACCATTTTTAGGCCCGAAAAATGTATTTTAAAATTTCACTGGAGGCAAAAAAATGCAGAAAATGCAAGCGAGTCCTAATAAGTTCCAATAATGCCCATGACCATGCAGTAAGTAGTTGTGTATGCATGTATATAATTGATTAAATGCAACTCGCAGTACAAATCCTTAAACGTGAAAAATCGTTAGTCTAAAAAGTCTGAAACATATTTTGTTATAGCCGAAATTAAGAGCAAAATATCTTCGATAAAATACGCTGTCCTTTTGGGAAATGCTTTGAATAATTGTAGAACCAAGATTTTTGGCACGAAAAGCTAGCTTTATCATCGAATTTGTGTCAAACAATTCGAATAGAAAATATTTTGCTTTTGCCCTCAGTATGGGCACGATAAGCAGGTCATCCTCGTCTTCTTTTAAAAAGTTTACTACATGAAAAAGTTTAAATTCATCTACAATGTTACAATTTTGATTTATTTGAAATGAATCGTTTCAGCCCAGAGCGGATTTTAAAGGAGGGGGAGGTTGGCCGACCCCCATTGACCCAAAATAATTGGCGAGATCAAGAGTGGATATGCAATTCGTAATGACTTTTGGCCGTCAGGTATCATAATTTCTCAAATTTTTCCAGCGCTTAGCGCCGGAAAACAATCTCAGGAGCAGAAATAGCTATTTCAGTATAGATTCATTCTTTTTTGAAGCATCACTTTTACAAAAATTTCGAAGTTGCACGTCAAAATAAACGAAATCGAGCGGTAAATTCAGCTTCTGAAGATCCTTACGCCTAATTTTCTTAAATTTCGGCGCCCTGCGCCGAATTTTCGTAAGGTCACAAGAAATTTAATGATTTTTCTCGCACAAAATTGTCAAAAACTTCGAAATTTTCCGAAAAATGTTACGACGAAAGTGATTTTAAATAAAAAGTAGACGATATAAGACGCCGGAAAAACGCTGTTTTGCGCGTGAAGGGCGAATTTTGGACCTATGTTTGACTGTTTTAGGAAACGCTGGGGTACCCCCACCATAGGTGGGCAGCACCAAAATTCTGGGGGGGTGAAAAAATTTCTGGACGGGGTGAAAAAATATTTAAAGGTCAAAAAATGGTCTTAAAAGTGGTCGTATGGCGAAAAAACACCATTTTTCGACTTTCTCATCGAGCACTATCCAATGGCATCAAAAAATTGCTAAAAAAGCAAAAAAAAATTTTTTTGTGGGGGTATTTTGATTTCTGGGGGGGTATTTCAACTTCTGGGGGGTGCATACCCCCCAAACCCCCCACGCCCAAGTGTGACCCCCACCCCTTAAAAAGACCCCCAAGACAAGAATATAGCAGACCTCCAAAAATCGATAGACCCCAAAATTAAATCCTTGGCATAAGCACGTTTCTTGCAATTTTTTGGTCTATTGAGCGAGAATTCATGGATTTGGTCGCTTCGCCCGCCCCCTCCCGAAATTAGGACACTGCCCACATACATACGTCCTCACCCTACCCGAAACTCAATACGTAAGCTTGCGATTTTTATTGCATCAAGGATTAGCCTACAACAATTTTTGAAAGACCAGTACAATAAATAAAAACTTTACAACTGTCTGTTCCGTTTGCTTGAAATATTTTCCTCAGTTGCGCACACATTAGCAACAATGAAAAAAATGGACATTGATTGATATTAGTCAGTTTTGAATTTTGTAGTTATGAAACTAAATACATTTTTGAACTTTAACGACACCTCTAATCGATGATACGATTGATTGACGTTAAGTATATTTTCGAGTTTGGATCAAAAGGATAGCCAAACAAAAGCATATATTTAGGCTGATTTGGGCAACTTTGTTTTAAAATCTTAGCAGTTTTTCACGATCTCTTTTTACCACTAAACAAGGCTTACGAATATAGCGTTGCGAAGACATGCATAGGGAGAAGGAGTTGGGGGGCTAGATTGAGAAAATGAAGCATTCTTAGGGGGGAAGAAAATGTATAATGAGGGCATAAAATAAATGTAAATCGAAATTTTCTGCAGAAGTATTCAAAATTGATTAGAAACTGTGAATCAAAGCGCTTTTAGAATATCTTAGCATTTGAGTCAGTTATTGTGATCATTTTGGCTCTGAAAGCTCATTGGCGAGCCTTCCCCCACCCACTATGCTGTATGCTGTGCATCTATGACAAACTGGTTACACATCCATGTTCTTTTCTCATAAGTGACGTGCTATCAGAGTATTTTTTTATTGTATTATCTTGATCATACGTGGGCAGCAAGAATATTCTGGGAGTGCAAAATTTTTTGAAGGTCAAAAAATGGCCTTAAAAATAGTGGTAGGGCGAAAAAACCACCATTTTTCGACGTTTCTCAACGAGCACTATCCATTGGCATCAAAAAATTGCGAAAAAAACGAAAAAATTTTCAAAAATTGAATTCTGGTGGTGTTTTGATTTCCAGGGGTGTTTTGCTTTCTGCGGGGTGCCTACCCCCGAAACCCCCCAGGCCCAGGTGTGATCTTGATGCCACGTAATCGTATTACCTCAAATACGGTTTGAAAAGGGGATTAATTTTTCTACCTTTTTTTATACAATTTGTTAGACGGAAAACAAGGAAAAGTAATTTATAGCAAACATATGCGATATGGTGTAGATCAGGCGCGGATTTAGAGGAAGGGTGGGGGACGCTCCCCATTGGCCAAAAATATTTGGCGAGATAAAGAATGGATGTGCAATTTGCAATAATTTTTTGGCCGCCAGTGACCATACTTTCTCAAATTTTTCCGGCGCTACGCGCCGGATGATATCTATTAATAGCTTTTATTAACTAGGCGACCTGAAAGCCATTTTCTGTTTTATTTCGCACAGTATTCATCTATTTTCAATTGAAAATTTCGATGTTTCGCATCAAATGCTATAAAAACAGGAAATCAAGCAGCAAATCATGCTTCTAGACGTCTATCCGCCTTAATTTCAAAATTTTCTCGCGTTTCGCGCTAGATTTTCGTTAAAGTCAAAGAAATTTAATGATTTTTTCGCACAAAATTGTCGAAAATTTAAAAATTTTTCGAAAAATTATTGCGTCAAAAGGGATTTGATGTAAAAGTATACAACGTAAAACACCGAAAAACACTATTTCGCGCGTTAAGGGCAAATTTTCGGACCTATTTTTAACTGCTTTTGGAAAAGTTGGGATGCCACCCCCTCCCCTAAGGAAACTTCCAGATCCGCTACTGGTGTAGATACTGAAAAGCATAAATCTATTGATCAGCATTATTTTATCCGATACATACAAGAAGTTAGTATTCAAGCAAAAATGATGTCAATGGTAAGCCGTCGCTAAAACGAGCTCAAAAATATACAACCAAGGGGTCGGATTTTGCCACTGTGTTTGTTCTCTTTGAGAATTCGTAGGAATGATACACGGGCACCGCCCAAATATGCAAATGAAGGAGGGAAATTTGATAGTCAGACTTTCCAGAATTGAAAAAATTGGAAATTTCTTAGGGAAAATGAGACAAAATGAAAGGCCGAAACAATTAAAATGAAAAACTTTCTTTAGAAGTGCTTAAAATTGACCCGAATTTGAGAAATAATGAAAGTCGTTTTAGCGTTTATATTACATTTGATGTCACTTGGGCCCAAAAAAGCTTAGTTTTTAATCCCTTCAGACCGGCTGACCTCCGCCCCAAATAGGTCATGCTGTGAACCTATGGTCCAGAACCCCCAAACCTCCCTAACCCACGCGCATGTCTGGTCGGACCGAGGATTAAAGAAGATCCCTGGCACCGAAGGCTTCTATGCTCTAGCGGGTTACGTGATTAGCTTAATTAGTAGTTTTTATTACTGTAAATGGACTAGTGCTACGATGTTACAAAATACTCGTACTGTAACGCTACAAGGACTTAAAAATAGTCGATCCATCCAATAATTTTATGAACTGTAGCTGTTGCAGCTCTCGGGGATACCGTACGAATTAAATTTCTCGTAATTGTTATTAAGCCAATGTCGTTGCCAATTACATACTTATGTTTTTGATTAACCTTCATTGAAGGTTTATAATGAACATATGAATTTTTGGAAACCATCCCATGGCAGCCATCTAAGAATATTATGTTACAGATAATTCGTTGACGAACAGAATTCATCAGAAATGGTTTTCTATCATGAGTTTATAAAATTCTGTAACGTTTCATAAATCAATACATATTACGAAAATATCACTTTTGCTGAAAATGGGAAGAGCTGAGCTACATGCATCCAAAATATATCATGACACGCGCATTTTTTATTGTGAAATTTGAAAGCCATGAACGACAAGAAATATTCTTCTTTACCCCATGGATTCGTATCATTTGGCTCTATATAAGAGCGGCGTTAAAGTTCTCATCGGCTCTGTTCATGATCACAGTGTGAGAATCCCGAGCCAATAAACTCTCGTAGTTGCACGCTATATCTAAATCGTCGTGATCCATTGCCCTATTCATATCCTTATGTAACTTTGTAGCACCTTCCAGGGCTCGTTGTGCGAAATCAGTGTTGTCAGACTTAAGCCATAAATGATTTACAGATTGCATAAACACTCAGTGTTGTAAAAGATATCTTTATCTTTATCTTTTAACAAGATAAAGATAAAGATAGATTTATCTATCTGTATCTTTATCTTTTGAAAAAATCACAGGCATCTTTATCTTTATCTTTATCTTTTTGATAGGAATTTATCATGCTTCAAAAGATAAAGTATGTACATAAGTTAGCACGTAATCTAAAATGCACGTTTGACGTGGAATACATTCAGACGCATTCAAGTTTCACTGAAATACAACAAAAGAAAAGAAAACGATTGTTTAAACCTTTATGGCGTGCGGCTTAAACTAATGCCTGTATGTACATATATCGATCTAAGTAAGCTGGAGTGATACAGATCTAAGCGGAGAGTACTAGCACCCACATTAATCTAAGACTAAGCCAAGGAAAAATAGAGAAGTTTGAAAATATCAATAACTGTACTTCGTACAGGCGCACAGAGCAGGGTTTTGATGCTTGTGAAAAAGAAAGAAGTGACTTGCTGTCATCCAGTAGTAAAAGTACTTGGGTCAGTCAGACACCGCGGGTAAACCCCCAAACCTACATTTATGTGTGCTTAATGCCTATCACCTCAGGTGTAATAGTTAGGGCATTTGGTTGGCTGCTTTGCATCACTCACTCTCGTTTATTGCATCTCACATACATTGTTCTCCCTAGGTAGGTCCAGGTGACCATATTTACACTTTATCTTTATCTTTATCTTTATCTTTTTGGTCCCTTTATCTTGCAAATTATCTTTATCTTTATCTTTCTAAATTTTTTATCTTTAGATTTTAAAATTTCAACTTTATCTTTATCTTCTATCTTGCAAAAAATCCTTATCTTTTACAACACTAATAAACACTAAGTTATGTACAAAAAGTTTCTGTAATCGGAAAATGTAAATATAGCTGTCCTGTATCTACCCTAGTACGTACATGCGCACGCTTTCTATTAGTTTACTAAGCATTCGTGTACCGTATGCAACATTATTATATGCAGGGTCGGCCACAAAATTTTTTTTCTTATCGGACTTAAACGATAGGTAGCTACAATATCAAAAACAGTAGTTTTAAACGTTTTTGACGATGCCATCTAATTCTAAGCTAAAAGGATAGATTGAAGCAAAATTAAAACAAAACCTGATTCAAATATGTACATATG
>JAVLUZ010000043.1:1351572-1591455 GCA_036768485.1 Mermis nigrescens
ATGATCTAAAAAATTTGAAAAAAACTGAAAAGATTCAAAATATTTATCAAATTTCAAGAAAATTTTGAAAAAAATTTTTAAAATTCTAATTTGCAAAAGTGCCGAATTTTCTTGCTGCCCATTTATGCACATAGGTCCGTATCCAGGGGGAATAAGGCGGCCCGTGTACTCTGAATGAAACTCGAGAATGATTTTTCCCTTACTCCCCCTTGCTTCTTTAGCGAAAAATCGAAATTTCCCGCGCTTAGCGCCAAATTTTTTATCGTTAATTGCACTATTTAGTCCCAAAACGCGATCAGCACAGCTCCAAATCTCAATCTTTTTAAAATCTGAAGAATATTTTGCATCTACAAGTCTTCTGCTTTTTGCGGATTTTACCCAGAAACTGATTTCAGAACTAAAACTAGACTGATTTTATAATAATAATGCTACGATTCAACTTTGTTGGGTGTACACAACTTTTTCCGGGCCCTGCGCCGGACTCAGTTAAAGCGCGCCACCAGACCCCTCACACATATTCCCGGCTTTATGAAAGTGGCATACCCCACCTTAGGTCCGAGACTTGGAATCACTGTCGGACGATTTTGACGTTATCAAGCATTTTCTGCTTGATTTTTGGGTACAAAAGCAGCGAAGATATTAAAATTTTTTTGGCGCTTTCTGTATTGACAAATACATTTCTTGCTTTGTTTACCCATCAAACACCTAGAATGAACTTAAATGATCTGAAAAGTCAAAATTTTCGCATGAATTCTTATATTTTTTAGCTCACAGGAGTGACGAAACTAGTCAGAATGGGACAAAGTAGCTGAAAATGCAGTTTTTCACATTAAAACTTGGTTTATCGGATGTTTCAGCCATTTTTCAAGCATTTGACCTGCAAAAAAGGTTAGACTCTGAATTTAGTGGTCCTAAATTTTGGGATTTCACCCCCCCTGAACTTTCGGCCTCGGGGTTCATGCCTCAGCCATACTCTGGCAATGGATTTCGGTTTTGGAGGTACCGGGGATCCTTTTTGTTAAGATTGGTTGGTTGGCTAGTTGGTTGGTTGAGCGGTTGGCTAGTTGGTTGGTTGGTTGGCCGGTTAGTTGATTGGTTGGCTAGTTGGTTGGTTGCGCTGTTGGCTAGTTGGTTGGTTGTTTGTTTGGCCAGTTGATTAGTTGTTTGGTTGGGTAGGTGGCTGGTTGGTTGTTTGATTGGCTAGTTGGTTCTTTTTGGTTGGCTAGTTGGTTGGTTGAACGGTTGGCTAGATGGTTGGTTGGTTGGTTGTTTGTTTGTTTGGCCAGTTGGTAAGCTCACTGGTTGGGTAGGTGGTCGATTGGTTGGTTAGTTGGCCGGTTGGCTGGTTAGTTGGTTGGTTGGTTGGCTAGTTGGTTGGTTGTTTGGTTGGCTAAAGTTGGTTGGTTGTTTGGTTGGCTAGTTAGCTGGTTGGTTGGCCGGTTAGTTGGTTGCTGGTTAAACCTCTGCTACTGTACTCATTAATGAACAGAATGCAACTTCATCCATGTCATCAGTATTGATCTGAAAATAGCAAAGTTTGAAAAAAATTTTTTTGTATAGTTTGGAATATTTTTGTAAAGTTTGGAATATTTTTTTGTGAAGGAAAATACGTGTTTGTCCATTTTTTGTTCTTTACTTTCTCTGTTCAGAAGTCGGGCGAGGTCGAATAGAATAAAAAATAAAGTACTTTCCATGGGTAATGCGTCACATCGAATTGCGTTTGTTTACATCAATATTTAGCTTTTTCGGGAGGTGTACTAATTTGTTAGCCATATGGTTCCTGATTTTTTCGCACCTTTCTCCATGTTGTCATCCTTCTTCTTCCCCACCGCGCATGATTATAAACTTCGCATACCATGATCGGCACCGAAATGTATCCTTGTATCATTTTCTCACTTTTATTTTTGGGTCAAAATATTCTACCCCCCCCCAGTCAAAAACTGTTTTTTCTAGCGCCACCCAGCTTGGGTTCTGAAGGTACCGAAGTGCCTTCTGGCGACACCCGGTGGCGCGGTATTGCCCACCTGTGCCCTCAGCCACAAAGTGTTTTGCTCGAGTAGTCTTAAAACGTCTTTTTAATTCATCCTGTGGTTCTCCCAAATGTTTTTGAAAAATTTGTCGTGCTCCCCCCGAAACAAAATTCTGGATTCGGGCCTGTATGCACAACTAGCTTAAAACGATTTTTACAGCGGGCAGTATTTCTGTTTAACACAAGGTCGAGACAAAAATAAATTGAATAAATACATATTGATATTTATTTAAATATATGTTATTATGGTTTAAATATTTAAATGTTGATTGCCGAAAGCAACGATAAATGTATAATTTTGCAGGTGCAGGAGGTGCCTTGCTCAAAAATGAATTACCGAGCGTTTCGATGCTTATAGTCTGTTCTTTCACATGACTTCGTGCCAAATTCTAAGAATTTTCATCGACAGTGTTGAGGGTTACGATAATTATATATCAGATCAATGCTATAATCAGCAATTTATTAGCTTTCATTGTCGGATATGGTTTGAAAATTTACGACCGAAGTTGTGTGAAACAGACGATCGTCTTAGCCGATTCATTGAATATATATTTTTTATCATTCCTTTTTGAAAATATTAATTCGGACTAAATAGCTCTGACAATATGAAAACTGTGGACCTTCAAGTAGATAATTTGCCGCTCTTACCTCTCCCCTACGCATATTTATGGTCAAGTGGTGTTAATTATTATTTACTTATTTTTACTTCTTATCAAACGTATTTTTCTTAGACGGCGTGTTTTATCCTTATCTCTCGAGAACAAAACCCTTCTATATACATAGTTTGAAGACTTAGAAAAATTATTCATCCAGACTATTTCTTCTGCATATCCTACTATAAAGCGTTTAAAAGAAGCCTACGATAGCTTAATAATTGTTTATTAACCAACCATTAGTTGACGTAATTTTAATTTGTCTTGACTTGAAGTTGTATTTGCTATTGACTTACGATGTACAACGGCATCGGCTTAGAAACACCCCGTGGTTCTGGTACGAATGGCTATGTGCAGCGAAATTTGGCTTATCTCAGACTGTCTCGTGAAAAGCCGAATTATCGCACCGAAGAAGACATTAAGAAATCGGAATCCACGCTTAATACAGCGCCGAATCCGGAAATTTTGGAACACGAAAGATTGCGCAAGGTCGAATTAAAATGCTTCGAATTGCGCGAATTGATGACCGAGCAAAGTATGCGATTTTTTCAATATTTTAATTTTTAATTTAGAGAACAATTTTTTAGGTTTTAACCAGTGTGAAAGAACTTAATAGAGTTGCAACCTGCTTATTCTATTCATTTTGCACAAAGGTGAACGAAATTTGATAGATTGGCTTGATCTAAAGCAACAGTCCGTTCAATATAAATAAGACTAAGCGCGTTTCTGGCTTTTACTCCTTCCACCACTATATGTTTGTTAACATACGCTCCTTCCTATACGCACACTCATATAGATAAAATTCTCGCCACGAAATTTCAAGAGCTATATACATATAACAAGGGTCCATAAGTTTTGCAAAAGAATGGGTATGATTATCTTATAACATTGGATGTAGCCATATGTAGCGTATGTATCAACACATCAATGCAAAAGAGAGCATGCGACAACGTCAGGCCCTTCCTTATCCTGTATTTTATTCCGTGGGAAGCTGCGAAAATTTTGAGGTCAGATATCTCGAGAACTATTTGGAGATGGGCAAAAAATAGACATTTTTAAACGTATCTCAACGAGCTTCTATGCAATGGTGGAAAGAAATTTCAAGAAAAAACTTCCGTATTACACAAATCTATCCTTTAAACAATCAACACAACTGATTTCTCATCATTGAATCGATGAATCATCCCCTACTCCCTGTCTTTGTAGCTAACGTTTAAGATTGTGATTCACGAGGAAGAAGAATACAGAAAACGAATCATTCGGCGAGAAGCGCTTTGAAAAATTCGACATGTTCTACATGTCTAACTCAAATTTGAGCGGTTTTGGGCGGGCTAGAAAACAAAAACTATATAAGATGAAAATTTTGAGTTTACAAGCTCAAAAGTACGCTTTCAAAAAACATGTTTTTATCATACGTGGGCAGCAAGAAATTTAAAAGATTTTTTTGAAGGTCAAAAAATGGCGTTAAAAACGATGGTACAGATAAAAACACCATTTTTCGACGTTTCTCATGAAGCACTATCCATTGACATCAAAAAATTGGGTGGTGTTTTTAAAAATTTTCAAAATTGAATTCTGGGGGTATTTTGATTTCGGGGGGGGTATTTTGCCGGGTGGGTGCATACCCCCCAAACCCCCCACGCCCAAGTGTGGTTTTGGTGGTGTTTTAGACCTACTTCGAGTGATTTTTAATTTTTCTCTTTGGAGTGACCCTCAGGCGTTTTTCAAAAATTATTTTTTACTCTCGGGGGGCGTCCCCCCCGCCTCCTCTCTGAATACGGGCCTGTACTGGGGTGGCATGGGGTGAGAGGGGTATGATTCCCTTGAGCTTTATAAAAGTGATTGTTCGCTACAAAGCCAGTTTGGCCGAAAAACAGCTTATATGTCCATACATTTCTGGGCTCGAAATTTCGGATGGTGTTCCTCGGCCATTTTTAGGGGTAGGGGGTAAAAAATGGACTCTCAATTTTATGTCAAAAAAACACCTAAAAACAGCCAAAAAAACTGAATTTTTTTTCAAAAATCGGGGGGGGGGGTAAAAATTTTCTTTTTTTGGGAATGGGGGACAACCAACTTTTGTGGGGGATTCCCCCCTCCCCGTACACACGTATCTATATAACCCTTCTGGCTTGGAAAACTTGCTAGGTATTGTACATGCACCTTTTTTATATTCGGCAAAGATTTTTCCCGATGTACAATGACTCTTTCGAAACTGTCTTTGTTTCGTCAGTACAAAGTGTTTTAGAAGTCAAAAATCTGTAAAAAGGTGCGAAATCACAAAAAATTATCGGTGCTTCGCGACAAAATGATTAATTATCTGTTCTATTTTATCTTTTTAACGCGGCAAATTTTGCATTTGGGATGTAAACATGTCAAATTTTCTGGCGCTTTGCGCCGTCTTGAGGCAATTTTTAGTATTTTTGCCGTCAGAAACCCAGAAATTAGCTGAAATACACTACGCAAAGGCGGAAAACCCTGTTTGAAAAAATTATGTAGTACAGCGCGGTGTAAAGTATGAATTATAATTATAATTATAGGAAAAAATATAATTATAATTGTAAAATATAAAAATACACTACCGAAACTATAATAAACTATTATTAGTAGTATGCGCAAATTTGCATGTACAAAATGTACAAAGACTTTTGGGGGACCATTTTCGTACATGTACAAAGGGACCCTCGTCAAAAAAACTGAGCTTTTCTGGCTCAGAAACTAGCTATACACATAGAACTTTTTGAACTGAGAAAACATATATACCATGTGAGTTCAGAAATTCAAACTTAATTTTTTTTAGTTTCAAAAGGATACATGGCTATTTTTTCGACTTCTAAAGGAATAAATGCTATTTTTAGTTCCGGAAAGACTATTTAGCTTAGCTATATTTATGAGTCCCTGAAAGTTATATATGTACATGTTTGCCAGGAATGCTAAAAAATGATGGTTTCGAAGCGATATAATCGTCTTTCGCTTTAGAAAATTTTTTACGGAGTGCTTTAGCTCGCTTTTTCCACATTTTTGATTTTCATCCCTCCCTAAAAGTTTGACCTCGCTTGTGCACCTAATGGGACCAACAGTCCGTAAGCATTGTTTAGGAATTTTTAAATTTTATCTTGAGTAACTTTGCCACTCTACACGAATGTTTACACTGCACTGTGTTTACCGTGCTTTACACGGTACTACTAGCTATGACGATGACGAAATAGAACTCTAAGGTTAACAAAACAGTCACCAAACGTTGTCAAGGATTTTTTCAAATTTTGTTAAAAGCCAGTCTACACTCTACACAATTCTTTACACTGAACTATGTACTCTATTTTACACACGGTACTACTAGCTATGACGATGACGAAATCGAATATAAAGCGGGACCGAAACAGTCGTGAAGTCACTGGTACGATTTTTCGAATCTTATGTCTAGCGTTTTACACTCTACACGATTCTTAACACCGCGCTGTGTACTGTACTTTACACATTGTACCTACTTTAGCTACGACGATGACGAAATTGAATTTAAAGTTAACGAAACAGTCGTTAAGCATTGTAGAGGGTTTTTCAAATCTTATGTCTAGCTTTTTACACTATACACTATTCTTTACACTGCACTATGTACTTTACTTTACACATTGTACTACTAGCTACGACGATGACGAAATCGAATTTAAAAGTTAACGAAAGAGCCGTGAAGCATTGGTAACGATTTTTCAAATCTTATGTCGAGCACTTTACACTCTACACGATTCTGTACACTGCACTGTGTACTGTACCTGGCACACGGTACTACTAGCTACGATGATGGCGAAATCGAATTTAAAGTTGACGAAACAGTCGTTAAACATTGTAAAGGGCTTTTCAAATCTTATGTCGGGCGTTTTACACTCTACACGATTCTTTACTCCTGCACTCGTGTACTGTACTTTACACATTTTTTTACTAGCTACGACGATGACGAAATCGAATTTAAAGTTAATTACGAAACAGTCGTTAAGCATTGTAAAGGGTTTTTCAAATCTTATGTCGAGCTTTTTACACTATACACTATTCTTTACAGTGCACTATGTACTTTAGTTTACACATTGTACTACTAGCTACGACGATTACGAAATCGAATTCAAAGATAACGGAACAGTCGTTAAGCATTGTTGAGGATTTTTCAAATCTTATGTCGAAAGCAGCTTACACTATGCACGATTTCGCGACACTGACACTCGTGTACTGTACCTTACACACGGTACTAAAGATGACGAAATCGAATTCTAAAGTTAACGAACCAGTCGTTAAGCATTGTAAAGGGTTTTTCAAAACTTATGTCGAGCGCTTCCACACTCTACACGATTCTTCACACTGCACTGTGTATAGTGATCGAGCGAAGGTCCATTTCTCACCTTCGGCCGAAGCCGAAGCTTCGGCTAAACCTTCGGCTTCGGCCGAAGGCCAAGCTAGGCCGAAAGCCGAAGCGCTTATAATGTACATTGGTAGATAGAAAGAATAAATAGAACATCACGAGGTTTGCATACATTTAAATAGTAAGCAGATCGCATCAAAGTTTATTCTTGTCAAATATAGCGCAATGGAATTTATATCGTGTGACTAAATATCTTGATCAACTTCGATTTCACTGTCATCACCATCAGAATCGGTCGTGTAAGCTTCACTGACATTCTCAGTGCCATCTAACTCCACAGCTTCATCACTATCCTTTAGGTTAACGCTGTTGTAACCGATTGCCTTTAGATTGTGCCTCAAGAAAAGTAGCTTTTGCACATTTGCTGGCAACAATCGGATTCGTGAACCATTTGCCAAATCTTTTGCCACTTTGAATTCTCGCTCGCTCGCAACAGAACTTATTGGAGCAGATAAAAACTTTAATGCCAACTATAAAATAAAATATTTCTCCGCTATAACAGAAGGTTTGGGAATTTTTGGAAAGAAATCATTTATATGTATGCACGAGGTGGGACTCTAAGTCAAGTGAAAGTCTGAAACTTGGACATATTCTGTAAAAAGAGTATTATAGCGCTATTGTATACATAGCTAATGTTCCAGCTTTTAAAAAGGCTATATGTATAGTCAGTCACTTTCTACATCCAAGATGGCTATATACCTACAAAAATGTAAAGCAAATTAATCGAACACAACCTGTTGAAATCACAAAATTATAGTTTTAAGGTTCAAAAATGCAACATTCATATAAATAGATAGGTAATCAATAATACATGTATGTACATAAATGGAGCAAAGAAGAGCTGACAAAGTCGATTGGAAGGTTTATTGCAGCAAATAACACAAATCGATGCAATTCAAAAACGATGTACAATGACAAATAAGCTGAATAATTCACAATGCTCCCATTGATTCTCTTGAACTCAAAACAAAGATTTACAAGAACCTTCGGCCTTCGGCCATTTTTTGCGCCATGGCCGAAGGTGGCCGAAAATGCCGAAGCCGAAGCTTCGCTCGATCACTAACTGTGTACTGTACTTTACACATTGTACTACTAGATACGACGATGACGAAATCGAATCTAAAGTCAACGAAACAGTCGTTAAGCATTGTTTGAGATTTTTACACTCTACACTCTTCTTTACACTGCACTGTACTGTACTTTGCACATTGTACTACTAGCTACGACGATGACGAAATCGAATCTAAAGTCAACGAATATCGCCGACTGCTCCTGCAGCAGATGAATAGCCAAGCGTCGTCGTCAAAAACGTCGACGACTACTTCGGAAATGGTCGACGATTACGGGCGGCCGATCGCGCGCGAAACTCATCAAATCGCCGAATTGCAACGCGACAAAAATGAACGTCTGAAAAGAGCTTTCGGCATCGGCGACGATTACGTCGGCGGCTCGGCGTTGAAGCGCGAAGATGAATTAGCGGCGATAGCGAAGTAATTCTATTCATTTCACTCCAAAAAGTTGAGATATTTGGCCCTTTTTTCGTTTTTTTTGCAAAAAATTTGTTTTTTAATCCGATTTTTTTAGGCTTTTTACTCGTTTTAAATCGATAGAGGTCTATTTATTTTACCCTTGCCTCTGAAATGACTGACGGGTAACATGATCAGAAATCATGAATAAAAAATAAATAATACTGTTCAAAAGAAGGTTAAGCTAGCTTTGGATCCTATTGGCTCATGATAAATGGATTTGCATGATGTACATATCTCATTGAAACCTTTTTTCGAAAGTTCATGAAATGAAACTATGATGACTTAAAAACTTTTAAAAAAATCTTCGTCTTTCAATCTATCCACGTGAAATTTTTAGCCATGTACATAAAAGCCAAGCGTTTACAAAGGCTTGCAAAACGAGTTTACAGCGTGATTACGTGCATATAACGATTCAAAAATTTAGGTCGGAGTTACCCGGCTATTTAAAGGGGGTGAGAGAATTCTAATTTTTGACCATAAACGGTCAAAAAACACCCAAAAACGGCCATTGGGGGATGGGGTTAACCAATCTTTGGGTGAGGGATCCCCATCCGTCTCTTACATGTATGGCGTGATCGGTCTGAGTGATCAGCTCACAATTCACGAATCATTATTGAGCTATTATTAATAGTATATATTATTTATTAGCGCGAAGGTGCTAAATGAGCATCTTTCATCTAATTTTATGCATTTGCACATTGGTTTCAATTTTTTCCAATTTTTAGTCAAAATTTGGCGCTATTTTTTCTTGGAAAGCTTTGAAACTTACCAACTAGTCGATTATTCCCTATTCCTAAAAATTGGGACTTATTGCTCCGGTTCATAGGCGTTAAATTGTTTTCTATGGTTTCTCGAGACTTCTGATCGAAAACTTGAGGTCTAAATTTTAAGTTTTGGATTTCTGCCAATCTTTCAAGTTTCGGTCATCGTTTGTTAGTGAATTTCGCTTTAAGACATGTGGTTCCAGTGTTTTTTTTTGTACAAGGTCCGGTTTGTACATGTACAAAGATGGTCCCTAAAAGGCTTTGTATATTTTGTACACGCAAATTTTTGGTCACTATAATATGGTACGGTAGCGATTTTAATGTGGTAAAAACAGAGTTTGGTAGTGTATTTTAGCTAATTTTAAGGTTTCTGAGGGCAAACAACATTAAGAATCGTTCTTAAAACGGCGCGAAGCGCCGAAAAATTTGACATTTCTTTTAACTGGAATTTTTGCCATCATAAAGATATATAGAACACTCAATTACCCGTTTCAGCACGCGCCGAAAATTTTTGCGAATTTATAGACCTTTTTTTGCAGTTTTGTGTCCTCCCAAAAATCTTTGTGCATGTACAAAGACGGTCCCGAAAAGTCTTTGTACATGGGGAAAATCTTTGCTGAATACAAAAAAACCGTGTGTGGTGTTGCTATCAGTTTGTATGTTGCGTAGTTAATGCGTAAATTGCGTACATTAGCTTTGCTGTCCCATGTAGCAGCAAAATACCCATTTTAACTTGTTGAGCATGTAGGAAATTTGTATATTCAAAATTTGAATGGATTCAGTCCACATATGCATAGCATTGGAATTCTGGGAATGTTAAAGTGTCTTTTGGGCTCAAAAGTGACTGGTACGCGTTAAAAACATTGTTTTTCAGCGTTTCTGATGATGCATCGTTTTTCAGCGTTTCTGATGATGCTCTACCTTTGTAGAGCGTTAAAACGGCAAGAAATTGGGGAATATCAACTAATTCGAATAAGTTGAAGAAAACAGAGTCAATAAAGGGAGTTTATGGCTCGAAACGCCGAAAATTTTACACTTTCCAGCAAACTAATAGCTAAAACGCTTAAAACAGCAACTTTTCTACGAACTTTTTGGAATTTTTCCGGGAAATGGAGAATTCTTCGGAGAGGGTGAAAAATTTTATGGGGATTAGATATTTTCCCGGGAAAGTAGGGGTGAATACATTCAAACCCCATAACGATCTTGTATGGTTTAGTCTGTTACACTACTCGCCACGAATGTTTATGCTTTAATAAGCTTCTCAGAGCTTGTTAGGGCTATATCTTTAACACGTCGGTCCTATTTCCGCCCACGCACGACCGACGTGTTAAACATAAATAAGCCCTAACAAGCGTTATCATCTCTATAGAGTATATTAAAACGTAAACATTCGTAGCGAGAACACTGTATTCAGCCGGAGGAAATTGAGCGGACTTCTGATTTTAGAAAAACATCGGCTGACCTGCGCGAGAATAAGCGTCATTTTAGATCAAAGTGCAAAAGAAATTTTAGTTTTTTACATAAAAATCGCAAAAGATTTGAATAGGCGAGCGAAATTAAATTTATAAATAAAAAATTACACAATACTGGGGAAAATAAGGCAGGAATGAAGACCGAAAATGAATCAAAATCGGAAAATTTTCTTCGAATCCGAATTATTCTTAAGAGCCCTTGCACATGTACGTCCATATTTATTGATTTTCTTTTTCGACATGCTTTTCTGTCATAATAATTCAATACAGCATTGCAATAATGCATACGTAGTTCCCTAAATTCTAGTAATTGATGGTTACGCAAAAAAGTTGATGGTCATAGGTCAAAAAAGGGCATATCGACGGTTGTATCAGGTAACGAGAAAAACGAGGAGAAAGATTCAATTTAATGAAGGTCTGTCGAATTTAGGGGTCTTTCGGATTGTGGGGACATTCGTCGTCTAGACCTGCACGAGCTTATTCCCACGTGTGATGTGTGCTTGGTTATTATAATGCGTCTCGTTAATGAGAAAGTCGGTCAAAACCATACTTGGTCTTGGGGTTGGGGCATAGGTGTACAAGGTCAGGATCGGCAGGGGGTGAAATCCAAAATCCATAACAGTTAATTTAACGGTCACGATTTGTTTTTGCATTTTAACTATCAAAAGGGTCAAAATATCCTATAAAACGTTTTTTCGTGGTAATATCGCATTTTGAAATCAGTTTTAGTCCATTTTGACTGCATTGCATCACTTTTAATACTAATAAATGCAAAATTTTATCGAATTTTGGGCGCTTTTTGAGTAAAAGTACTCGAAAGTACTAATTTGGCGCGGAACGCCGAAAAATTTTTGACGTTTCTACTAGTTTTGACCTCAAAAATGATGCAAAAAACGTTCCATCAATTCAAAATCGCCGGACAATATCTGTCCCGTCCGGCTGACCCTTCAGGGGGAATGGGGGTCACGCCCCCTAACCCCCTTCCTCATGTGCATGTATGGGTTGGGGGTCCGCCTAAAATTTCATTCCCCAGATATTTTTCCACACCCCCTCAGAATTTCGCGACTTTCCAAAAAAGTTCCCGAAAAATCTTAAAATTCGATAGAAACGTCGAACAACGATGTATATGGCTCGTACATATCTACCATTTTAGACCCAAAAAAGGGCACTTTAAAATTTCAACCCCAAGCCAGAATTCCCATGATGTGCATGTCTGGTCAAAACATATATAACAGTCAAAGCATTATACAAAAAGTAAGTACGTACGTGTGTATGAATCGAATTTATGATTTATAGATTGTAAATTTAATTTAACAAATTTCTTATTTTATTAAATTAAAAATTTTAAATGTAAGTGAATTAAATAAAAAAGAAAGTTTTTTTAAATTTGAAATACAAATAAAATTTACTGTAATGAATTGTTTAAAGCGGAATTTGACATGTACATATCTACAGTGCTTGAATTCTGAATAGAAAGTTGCAAGTGCAGCAGTCATAATGCACAGCATGGGAATTCTATGGGAGAAGGGGGTGAAAACGAAAAATTTTATTTCTCAGAAAAAGGATGTGCGTCAAAAGCTACTTTTTGCGTTTGTAACGATGCATTCTCTTTCTAGTACATGAAAGCAAAAAAAAGTTTCGAAAAATAATAAAAAATGAGTTAATCGAGCATATGTAGTATATGGAGCTAAAAACGAGTATATGGCGCGAAACATCGACCATTTTACACACTCGACGAACCAAAAGATGACTGAAACGCTTAGAACAGTACTTTTTATACGATTTATGCAAAGAAATTGGAAATTCTAAGTGGCAGGCACGTATCTCTGGGGGAATGGGGGGTTCGAACCCCCCCAAACTTCAGAAAAATCGGAAAAATATGACTTTTAAACGTTATTTTGTGCTATTTTTGGCCTTTTTGGACTTAGTCCCCCGAAAATTGGTGTTAGTCCCCAAAATAGGACGGCCAGCTGCGTCGTGCTAACTGGGGTGAGAAACTTTTTTCCTGTGGGGGGGGCTGGTAAAAATTTCTATATTATGAATGAGAACAAGCATTTTGCTCGATTTCTCTCTTTTATTTTTCCATACCGAATCAGAATACTGTTTTATCTGAGGTACTCGCTTTTTGATGCTCATTTCGTTTCGTCTTTTTGATGCTTCATTTTCGCTTTTGCTCAGGAAACAAAAAGGTCAAGAAGAAACTAAAGAAAACAAGAAAGGAGATAAAATTAAGTCAAAGGTCAAGAAGGAGAGCGGTCAGCAAGAAAAACTGAATACTAACAATCGATCGCGAGAACAGTAAGGCTTAAGTGCAATTCTGCTGCATTACTTCTCATGAATGTTTATAATTAGCTTCTTTTTAGGCCAGAAGTTCGCCGAACATCGTCGAATAAAGATCGCGCTATCGATTCGAAAAGTATGACTCGAATTAAATATTCTATTATTTATGATGATTGTGTATTCTATACATAGGTGTGCCAGGTCAGGGTCGGCTGGGGGGGCAAGCGGGGTGAAATCCCAAAAATCCAAAACAGTTAATTCAACATTCACGATTGTTTTTGCTGTTTAAACGGTCAAAATGGTCAAAATAGCCTTTAAAACGTTTTTTCGTGCATTTTTAGTCCATCTTGACTGCATTATATCACTTTTAACACTAAAAATGCAAAAATTGATCAATTTTTGGCCGTTTTCGAGTAAAATAGACATAAGAATAAAATACTAGCCGGAAAAGTTTTGACGTTTTTACTGCTATTTACTCAAAAATGATAAAAGAAGACGTTTCATCAGTTCAAAATCGCCGGACAGCTACCTGTCTGGCTGACCTTTAGCGGAGGGGGTAGTATCCCCTTACCTTCTGTGTGCATGCATGATTCTATACTCATATACATAAATAATTAGCTCATTGTGTGTGAAATTTCTAGTGAATTTATTTTTTTCGGTATTTACTGTATTTTCTGATTCCTTCTTCACTCGTTCGCCTTACATAGGAAGAATTGTGATTTCTCATAATATAATTACTTTCAGGTATTATTTGTACTATTTCTCGAGTCTTTTTTGTTTCTTTCATACTAATAATATGCTTAACTATTTTTTTAAAATTTCATTCATTTCATTTTATTCAATATCTTTTCTTTTTTTCCTTCTTTTTATTCATATATGTGTTTCTCCATTCTCGCTTGTCTGCCTTCATTTCTTTTTACTTTCTTTATGTTTTGTCTTATTGATGACTGATAATGCAGTTGATAAACTTATGTAAAAAGTGCAAAGTGGACCTTGGATTTGAAAACGATTCGTTTTTTTGTATTTTGTTCATTTAATTTTTTGTGATTCGATTATTTTATTTTCCGTTTTTTTAATTACTGTCTATCCGTTAATATTTATTTACTTTGTCCTTTTTTATTTATTTTTTGTTTTTTACGTCTCCTCGTATATTCGATGCTTCTTTAAGAATGCTCAAAATAAAAAGCGCGAACACTCAATCTCCGATATAAGCAGCGACGAAAGTGACGCAGAAGCGTCGACGACGTCGGCGTCCAGCGACAGCGATTCTTCGACGTCGTCTTCGTCGTCATCGTCGTCGTCCAGCTCGGCGTCGTCGCCATCGCCAAAGCGATTAAGCCCACCTCGGCACCGTAAATCACGGTAAATTAATTAAATTTTTTCATGGCAATTCCGGGAGGGGATTGAGCGTAAAAATTTTTAAAGCTGAAAGCTCGAAAATAATCTCGAAAAATCCTAATAAATTGTACAAAATATGGTAAAATAACTGAGCACGCAAATAGCTGAAAACGTTCAAAACATTACCTCTTCGAATTTTTTGGAAAGCGCGAATTTCCGGAGGGGTGTCATAATTTATGGAGGTGATGACCATACGTGGGCAGCAAGAAAATTCTGGGGTCGCAAGATTTTTTGAAGGTCAAAAAAATGGCCTTAAAATGGTGAACCTCCAAACTTCTAAAGATCATGTGTGGATTTTCCTCCCCATAAGCTGAGATTCGTTCTCTCTTGACTTTGAAGCGAGAACTTGCGCTTTAGATTATTTTTGGTGCTTCTGCCATTTTTAGCCAAAAATAGAGGAATATTTATGTACCTACCCCTCCTTATCCCGAAATTTTAAGCCCTTAAAGGCTTGATGACTCATTGATTTCGAATTTGTAGTTTTTGCAAGTTGGATTAGTCATTCGAGGCCGTATATATAATTCTTGCTGTCTTTATTGTTGTTATTTTAATGATTTTTGAAACTGGACCCTCAGCCATTTTCGCTTTGTTTAAGACAGTCCAAAAATCTGTATAAGTATTTTTGTCCATATTTTTTCTATGTTATAAAATCATATATGGGCACGCTCAGGTCTTTCAGGGTCAATTGACTTCCCTGGAACCTGCGGGGTTGGTCCATGTCCATAGATGCAGAGCGTGGTCGATCTGGGCTGGGGTTAAAAATTGAACTTTTCAGGCCAAAATGACCTCAAAAACTGGCGTGAAGTCTAAAATAGCGTTAAAACTACGATATTCCACATTTTTCAATCAATTTTAAGCACTTTTGAACAAAATTTTCGATTTTCATATATTTTCGGCCTTCATTTCGCTTCATTTTCCTCAGAAAATTTTCAAAACTTTTGAGGGTTTGGACCGAGTCCTAGTGATCGATCGGGTTCCCGGGCCCGGTCGGTCAGGGTAGGCTTGGGCCCGGCTGAAAAGGCCCCGGGCCCGGGCCTAAAAGTATAAACAAAGTTTTGAAACTTTTAGAAGTTAATATCTCCGAATGGTATCATCACGTTAGCAGCATGTCTGTGAAAATTGATTTAAACCGCTAGTGCGGACTATTTTGGGCCTTTCTGTACACATCTGATTATCAGGCACGTAGCTCTGGGGTGAATGGGGGTCCGGACCATACCTGGGCAATAGCTAATGCTCCAGCATATCCAATTATGGGCTCTCAAAGGTTGGTTGGTCTCAAGTTGTGCAAAAAATGGGTTAAAAAGACATTTTTCTTTAATTTTTCGCCGTTTTCGCAAATTTTCCCAAAATTAGCCCATCCAGATGGACCCTTCAGCCCGTCCAGCTCTGGTGTCACCTGGTTCCATGGACGGGCTGGAATGGGCCATTGCCCAGGTGTGGTCCGGACCACATCTGGGCGTGGGGGTGTGGGGGTAGGCACCCCCCAGAAACCAAAATACCCCCCCAGAATTCAATTTTTGAAAATTTTTTCTTTTTTTCGCAATTTTTTGATGCCAATGTATAGTGCTTGATGAGAAACGTCGAAAATGGTGTTTTTATCGCCATATCACCATTTTTAAGGCCATTTTTTTGACCTTCAAAAATCTTGCACCTCCTCCCCCCAGAATTTTCTTGCTGCCCACGTATGGTCCGGACCCTCCAAATTCATAAAAATCGGAAAAATAGGACTTTTTAAACGTTATTTTGTGCTATGTTTGTTCTTTTTGGGCTTGTTCCCCCCAAAACTGGTGCTGGTCCCCCAAAACAGGACGGCCAGCTATAAATGCCTGCTAATCATCGTAATATCTTCCTAACTATATGCACATCGAGTTCACGTTAATTTTTTATTCTAGCATTTCTGTGTTTTTGAGCGTCATTTCACCATGAAACGCTGCAGTGAAATTCAGCTAAGAGTCTGATATAAATGTAAATACCGTGCAGCTACATAAATAGTGATCGATTGCTGCATTGCAGCATGTGTACATATGTAGCAATACAAACGAAATTAGTTTAGGACGTGTATGATTCAATTTTGATGCTAGCCATGTCTCATTTTTCTTGCCCTTTTAAGATATATTGCAAGTTGTTTACAGAACTGTGCTGACCACGGGCGACAGTAGATATATTACATTTATATTCTTTAATATTTCAAGCCGGAATTATATGCTGCAGCAGAAATCAGCTGATTCAATGAGTGCTTAATGTGTATGCTGCCTTTTTCTGAAATCTAACATAACAAACAGCGCTTGAAAATTCGGAAGGTTTAAACAAAGACCGATAGAATAGCCAAAATTAAGCTGCTAGATTCTCTTTAATCATGCACGTGGAATCAAATAAATGACTTTAGTGAGAAATGATTTGGTGCAAAGCGCCAAGAATTTTTTATGACGTAGCTGCTTCTTTGTGTCAAAAAAATTGCTTAAGAAAAATGAATTTAATTATTCTTTGAGCTGCAGTCAACGTAATGGAGGTGGAAAGTAATCAGAATCTTTAGCACCGACCGCTCACCTGGCGTTGGGCTAAGCTAAATTTGGGCCCGAGCCCGGGCCCGGTTTTTTTTTGAGCACGGTCGATCACTGCCGATTTCCCGTGTGGGGTTGGTCTCATTTCCTGTGCGGGGTTGCAGGCAGACACCAGGGTCACTTAGTGTGACATTTATGTGAGCCTGTGCTGTTGCCTGTACCAAATTGTACCTTAATTACATATTACACTACATACGTTAATTCGCAGACGAATTTAGATACTTTTGCTCGAAGTATGACTGAACTAAGCTTTGTTCAGTTTACCTTTTTTAAATGCCTCAAAGGTATATAACGCTGAATTTACTTCTTCCAATATAGTTAAAAAATTGGACGGTTATTGAATTAGCTGTGGTGGAGCTAAGATTTGGCTGACATGCAATAGGATGAACGGGAGACTCCTCCTACTTGAGGTCGACTACTCCAATCCCGGAAATGTAAGATTTTTCGCCCTCCCTTTATACCGGATTTTACTTCAAAGCTCCCCTTTTCAAATTTTTTTAAATTTTCTTTCGTGACAAATGGGAAAAAAACAGTCAATCTCCCCCAGAATGATCGGCTACCCGCAAATTCTGAGATTTCGCATAATGGGTGATGTGATAGTCGATATATTATAATTTCTGCTGTAATATCGTATTTCTATAGTTAAGAATTGCCGATGTAGCCGCTGATCATGTATTTTTGAGCAACTACCTTTTAATTGTTCCTGTTATTTTGAATATGCGGAGTTCGCTTATTTTACGGAATTTTGGCGATTCGTCTTCAACCAATGACCGATCTAGGATATTCGGACTGGGAGCCGGTTGGAATCCCCTATTTTAATCATATTGTCGAAAATATCTCTAAAAATCCGTTTATTACAAACTTTGTCTTTCCCGTCTTTTGATAGGCAGAATTATTTCGGATGCGAAAAAATTTCCGAAAGAGTCGTTTGAAAAACGCAAAAAGTAGTGCAAAAATCGGCTAAAATCGTTATGTGTGTGCGCTTTTTTAGAGTTAGATTAAAAATTTTTAATTTTCGCTAAAATGTTAGATAAAACTGTTCAGATTATTATTTCTATATTCGAGAAATCATTTTAAGAACCACATAATCTTGTTTCTGCCCAAAAACTACTCTCCTGATGTAATTAAAAATAAGGTTTTTAGAAAGTCAGTAATGTTAATGAGGCGAGAAGCGCCGGAAAAATTAGAAAAAATACGACAAAAATGGCTAAAATTGTCATTTTCTTCATTGCGCCCCAGTATTTTTTGATAACAGGGGGCAGGGCAGGCTGTCCTCTACTAAATCCGTTTTTAACCTTGGGCTTGGTATTACTTAGCATTGAAAGGATTGAAATTCGGTATTTGAGATGCTCAAATCAATACTTAAGGTGGGATGTAGACCAAGCTTGTTTCAGGAACAATATGCTGTTTGCTCTTTTTTCCGACATATTTGATCGATAGTATTTAAATACATGGAATTCGACTAGAAAATGATCATTCTCTGGAAGATCCGTCAAATTTTAAGTATGTCACGCATCTCAAACGATTACATTATAGAGAATATGGACGAAGCGGCATTGGTAATTTCTCGTTATTTTCTGCAATCTGAAAAAATCGTGATGTACATTACTTTAACATATAGTGATATGTAGTGCAATGCATTCAAATCATTAATCTTGATTTCTTATATGCATCTTTTTAAACAGCGTAAACCAGCTTAACTAACAAATAGGGATGCAACGGATCCGGGTTTTCCAATAATACCGGATCCGGATCCGAATCCGTACAATTCAAAATAACGGATCCGGATCCGGATCTTTAGTCATTAAAATAACGGATAATAACGGATCCGGATCCGGATCCGGATCCATGAATATGCATTATGAATGCTTAATTTTTTTAATACTTAAATTTTTGTTCGCAAGTACATGCTCATTAGTTTCAGAAGCAGAATTACTGTAAGATGATGAAATAAGCAAAGCTGCATAAGCTTGGTTTAGTGGTCAGGATTGATCTTAATTCGGCTGTAGCTTGAAAAACTGCGAATCTGGCGTCTTCCTCTCATTAATCGGAAATGCCAAAAAGCATGTGTAGTCCTATCTGAAACTATTTAACGCTAGCTGATAACGAAACTAAATCGCAATGTAATCTTCGCGCAGCAAAGCTTTCCAGACGCGGTGGAGGGGTACCACTCAGTGTTTTTTTGTACAAGGTCCGTTTGTACATGTACAAAGATGGTCCCCAAAAGTCTTTGTACATTTAGTACATGCAAATTTTTGTGTATTATAGTACAATAGCGATTTTAGTGTGGTAAAACAGGGTTTTCGATCTTTGGTAGCGTATTCTATCTAATTTCTGGGTTTCTAACGCCAAAAATTATTAAAACTTGTCTCAAAATGGCTCGAAGCGTCGAATAATTTGACATCTTTCCATTCTAAATGTAAATTCTGCTATTTTAAAGATATATAGGACAAACAATTACTCATTTCGGCGCGATGCGCCCAAAATTTTGGGAATCCTACACCTTTTCACAGTTTTTGTCTTCTTAAAAATCTTTGTACATTTTGTACACACAAATTTTTGGGTACTATAATATGGTACAGTAGCGATTTTAGTCTTAAAAACAGAGTTGCTCGACTTTTGGTAGTGAATTCTAGCAAATTTCTGCGTCTCAAGAGTAAAAATCACTATCATCTTAAAAGGGCGCTAAGCGCCGAAAAATTTGACATTTTTTTTGGAATCCAATTTCTGCCAATTTAAAGATATATGCAGCACACAGTTACTCATTTCGGCGCAAAGCACCGAAAATTTTTGTGAATTTCAGACCTTTTTTGCAATTTTTGTCTTCCCAAAAAATCTTTGTACATGTACAAAGACGGTGTCGAAAAGTTTTTGTACATCGGAAAAATCTTTTCCGAGTACAAAAAAACACTGGTACCACCTGTATGAAAAAGCGTCTGCAAACTAAGCATGCGGCGGATAATAAAAAGTTCAAAGCAGTGGAGTCTCAGCAGATCGAAGAAAAGGAAAGAGGTATTCTTGCTAAGCACAGATTGTAAAAGATTCGCGTCAGGCATGTCTACTTTCCTTTGCAGAAAAACGCGCAGATTGCGAAAAGACTGCTTTGAAACATGAAAAGCAAAAATTACAAATGACAATGGAAGCAATGCTTACTTGCTGTATGAAATATTTTATTTTTATGAGAGGATTCCTAATTAACTTATGTACGATTTAAGGGTAAAAAATGAATAACAAGATCAATTGATATAGATGAGCGGTTAGTTGAGCTTATGACTTTGAGCAATCAGAAAAGCTGCTGTTTCTTAAATACAATTTGCCTGTCATTGAATTTGAGTATTAAGTCAATCAAAGTAAAGCTTTTGTCTCATAATGATGTTGTTTCTTCAATACAATTCAAGGTTTAATGATCTTTTATCATAATCTCTTGGATCCGTTTAGGATCCGTTTTAAACTGTAAAAATAACGGATCCGGATCCGGATCTTATTTTGTAAAAATAGCGGATCCGGATCCGGATCTTAATTTTTCAAAATACCGGATCCGGATCCAAAATAATACCGGATAATAACGGATCCGGATCCGGATATCCGTTGCATCCCTACTAACAAACGTGTTCATACATATAATTCTCGGGGCCATAAAATTCCTTTAGATTTTTGTAACTTTGAAAATTCAAATTTTTCGAAAATTTTATGATCGCTTTAATATGAAAGGGAATATATTTAACTAGCAAAGAAAAATGCTTCGATCGATGGAACAAAAAAGATGAATATACTTTGGATTACGAATTATAAAGGATGTCAAAGGAGGGGACTAGGAAAAAGCTACCTATGTAGTGTATGCCAAACTCGCAAAATCTGCTAAAAATCAGACTTCTTAAAGCAACGCTAAAAATCGAAGTATATTCTGCGGCCGCTGAAAAAATGTAACCTTCTTTAAATAATTTTCAATGCTTCACAAGAGTTTATAAACATAATCGACAGGCACGTAGCTGGCCGTCCTATTTTGGGTGAACCAACACCAATTTTTTTGGGGGGAATAAGCCCAAAAAAGCCACAAATAACACAAAATAACGTTTGAAAAGTCCTATTTTTCTGAATTCGGGGAGGTCCGAACCTCCTCCCCATTCTCCCCAGAGATAAGTGCCTGATAATCGAAATGTAAACTTTTTGAGAACTGCTTGCAATTAGCAACGCACTGTTTTGTTTCGTGACTGATAGAAAACTAACTGCGATGTCTTTTATTTTGTTACCATGAGTATTATAGCAGGCAAACCTGGCGTCAATTGGTTAGTGCGCACAATTGTTGCCGACATGCAAGTGTACCTACATGTAGTCGGTTTCACGTAAAAAGTTGCTCCTAGTTTACTCCATCTACCTTCCCATAGCTACTGCGTAGCTAACTTGCTGCTTTTTCAAACCTTTTTTGGTTCAATAGTTTATTTCAATCTGCAAGCCACAGAATATACTTTCCTAGTCTCCTTTTACATGCTTAATAATCCATAATCCCACGTATATTCGTCTTTTTTGTTCCATCGAAGCATTTTCTTTGCTAGTACCCTACTTTTAATTAGCATAATTTGAGTAAATCAGTCTGTTAAGACATACGGTAAGATGCCAAAATAATGACAGAAGTTCAAGAACGCGGAAAACAATATCGTTCTGAACATCAGCATTATCTTTTTGAACAAGACAAAATTACCTTATTCAAACAGATTAATTCTTTTCAGTGTAAACTTTACGCAAGTACTGGGTATGAAGAACACTTACACTTACATTCGTGATCTTGACTTTACATGGAACATTTTGGGGAAAAATTAAGCTTTTGCAACGTTCTGAAACTAAAGCTAATTTTTAGTGTTAGCTTTACACAAGTGCAGATTCGTAATCCTGATCTTATGGAACATATTTTGGGAAAAATTCACGTTTCGCAACGCTCTGGAAGTAAAATAAATTTGTTGTGTGAACTTTACACATTAACAATAAATAAATAGGGCAAACTACACACAAGTCACATTCGTAATTCTTAAGTTACATGGAACATTTTGAAAAAAATTAAGCGTCCGCAAGGCTCTAGAATTCAAGTTAATTTGTAGTGAAAACTTTAAACAACCACCGAGTGTAGAGAAGATTTTAGTCGGATTTGTAATTCTGATATTACCCTGATATATCGATCAGCATTTATGATAAAACCAGGTATCCACAATGGCCTGAAGACAAACAAATATTAGATGTAAAATCACTTCACACCACTGTTGGGTGTAAACAAACGCGCCCGACTGGCGTATCACGTTTTGATTCCTGGTACATTGTTAGACTTGAAAACCTGTCCAGGCTCATCACCGGAGAAGCTGACAGGCAAAAACCTACCGAAAACGTCCTTTTTTACCCCAAAGTTGGAACTTTACGTCTCCAAAAATAACTCAGCATTGAATGTAAAGAAACGCGGCTAAGTGCGATGTGTAACCATTGACATGTGCCTGATTTTTTAAATAATTTGCACTATTCAATTCATAAGCGGATTAATTGACAGACAAAAATTAGGCAGAAACGTGTTTTTACACCAGAGTCACTGTTAGAAATAATTGTATTGAGTTTAAAGAAACGTGCCCATGTGCGATGTCTAAGCCTTGAGACGTACTTTATTTTTTATAATACTTCGCACTTTCTGATTTATAACCGTCGCGGTTGACTAACTGAAAGAAGATGGAAACTTGCGTCCACCTTCAGAGTGTAAACCTTAAACCGCCAGAACTAACTCCGTGTTGATCTTACACGGACGCGAATTTCATCGTGTAGCCCTTGAACCTTAGTACTTTTCCGTAAATAGGCTTTTGAAGATTTTTATACGAAAGATTTTACAGACATAAACAAGTCGAAAAGTCAGCCAAAACGTGTCCTTTAACCCCCAGATTTTTACATTCTTAACACTCTCCAGTCGTGAACTGATGCCAAATTCAAAAAACGAAAAGTATATTTAAAGAATTTAGTCCTCTACAGTTCTATACTATTGAATTCTATAAGGCATTCATGCTGAGTTGTGTACAAGGTGGGCAAAAAAACCGTCAAAAGTTTCTATATGTTATAACGTTACGCCTAAACTTTATACGCTCATTACAAGCTGGGCTTAGAGTGTAAAGAAAAAATTAAAAATATGTGTACAGCGAATGTTTTTATTATCTTTCTTTCAAAAAACTGCACCTCCCAGATGTGTCCCGTTATAGCTGTAGGAGGGAGACGTATGTTGAGATTATCCAAGTATATCATACATAGGTACGCGCTAACGTGCTACCTATGATTAAAGAATTAATAAAATTGATGGATATTAACCCTTGGATGGCCATGAGTCCATACCTAACTTTAAATCCTTATAGTTCAATGAATTTTGAAGATAAGCCAAAACGGTTTGCAGCATCGAAATTGCCATCGCAGAAATGACCAGAGTTTTTGTCAAAAAAAATAGGAAACCGGGATAAAGCAAATTGAATTATCTCAAGTTATTCTATATTGCTTCTCTATATTTCCGGCAAGGAATTATGAGAAATAAAATAAATCTTGAAAGTATGCGCGCACATTTCCGTAAAATTTTGCTTTTATCGTTTGTTCTTTTTAAGCTGAAATCAACGTTTCTAAGACATTTTCAGCGCAAAACATAGAGAAATGAAGGTAGAACACTATATTATTGTCCTATACCCTAATCTCAGCTCCTAAAACTTTCTTCACTGAACAAAATGCAGAAAAAAAATTTCAAGGTTTTACAAATTTTTCCGGCGCTTCGCGCCGGGATAGTACTCATCAATGACGTATAATGACTCTTGGCGCTCTCAAAAAACTCAAATTTACATCAGAAGAGTAATTTTTTACAGAAAAAAAGATTTTGCAGCTCCTGCAATGATTTCTCGAGTGTTTATTCGGTGATTTGTGTCGATTTCTGCATTAATTTTGTAAGTTTTTCATTAAAATCTTACGAAAAATTTCAGAAATTTGTTACTTTTTGCATCAGAAATAATTCTGCCTATCAAAAGACGGCAAACACCGGTACTTTGATCATAATGTACAAATTTTTGGACAATGTCTGATACTTGTAGGTAAATTTTGGTTTCCATCCGCCCCCCCCCCATCGTCAGAAAATCCTGTATCCGCCACTGCATTGATTGTAATTTTGACATATAAATATAAGTACATACCTAGAGGGTTTGGGGTAATTTTAATGAGAAAATATAGTAAAATCAGTGGCGGATCCAGAATTTTCTGTTTTTTTAAATCGATTTTAAATTTTCTAAATCGACAATTATGCATAAAGTGGCTGATTTTTAGCCATGTTTTTGATTAGCAGAATTATTTCTTATGCGCTATCAAAAAGTTCGAAATTATCAAAATTTTCCGAATTTTTTACATGAATACTCACAAAATTAATGCAAAAATCGACACAAAGCGCAAGAAGATACTCGAGAAATCATGGTAAGAAGTAAAACTACTCTTCAGACGTGAAAGCAGTTTTTTATGGTCTGTTCCACGAAAACTGTGTATGGATCTTTATTTAATTCTTGATTAATGTGAAATCGATTATAAAAGATGTTTAAATTGAAAAACCAATCGTGAGACTGTTCACAGTAATTGATAAGCATATGATGTTTTACCATGCAAACTTATATCACAGTTAACTGTCCCGAACACTTGTTGCTACTCGTGAGTCGCTGAAAAGTGATACCCATGCACAAGGTTTCATGAAATAGACTATAGAGCGCCAAGAAAGTCAGTAAATGTTATGTCATTAATGAGATCATGATAAAACTGGTCAAAATCATCAGAAAATACACATCCATTCTTCATTGCGCCCAAATATTTTTGACGACACGGGCAGCCGTCCCCCTCGCCTTCCTAAATCCGCCACTGAGTAAAAATAGTGCATAAGGTGGGCTAAGCTGGGTTATTTACTTTTAAAATAGTGCTGGCTGACTTATTGGATTTGGTTTCGAACTTGCTTTTGCTCTCAAAATTTCTGCTCTTTTTCCGCATGTAATATTTATTTTCCTTCGATATTTTCTCCTTTATTTTTATAGCGATTCGAGAGCAGACAAGAATCGGCAAAGCAAATCGTTAAGTAAGCACGAAAGCTCCCATCAGCAGACTCGCGATCGTAAATCTAAAGACCGCGGTCGTCATTTTAAATAAAAAAGGTCAAGACGTGATGAGCATGATCGTCGTTGGAAATGATTTGTACGGTGTTGTATAAATGTAGTATTTTGGTCGCGTTTTCTTCTTATTGGTGTAAAGTAATTTTGTATATTGCTGTGTTTTATCGTTTTTCCGCTATTATGTGCAGACATTGTTTTATACTGCAGTAAAGCGTGGCTTTTCCGTCAGCGACTTTTGATGTGGTACGGTAATTTTCGCTAGAAATTATAAACTGTTGCACGAGTTCGCGTTCTCTTAATAAAAGTTACATTTATAAATGACTAAGTCTTCCGGCTTCAGTATAAATACTTGCTGAGCTCTAGAGGTACAGAGGTGTTCCTTGTTGTGCTACCAAGGTAACGCACGGGCAGACTTGTATTTACCTTCGGGAGTTACTTAGGTACCTGAGCTACTCTCAGCGCTGGCCAGGTTGTATATGCGCATAGTTCGGCTCCTAGTCCTAACCCACCGGCCCTTAATAACTTACGGCCTCGACCTCCTTAGTCCTAATGTTGCTGACCGTTTCTTGCTCGGAAGTCTCGGCAGCTACGCCCTACAACCTAACACTGAGTACCAACCTAACCCCGGAATGCTCGCAAGGTCAGTTGACCTATCTCAATCCCAAGTCTCTAGTTGATAATTTGACTTATTTTCCAATGTCAACCAGATTCGAAACGTTTTGGTTCCTATCAGCACTCATAAACCTTGATTCCAACAACAGCGAGCTCTAAGCTGGACAGTCATCATTACCCAAAGATTATAGTCTGTTTCATTTATTCGAGAGCTTTTTAGTCAATTCTTTTAAGGGCTACAGTAAGCTAAACAAGACGAATTACTGTACTCTGGCAGATCAGCTCAGTGAGGGCGAGTGGCTAGAATTCTTCCATTTTTAATGCACTAATGCGCCCAAATAAATTTATTTAGGCATTTAATCAGTGCTAGGACATACTACTACAGTAAGTGCGCTAAACAAAAAGCTATCGACTGGAATCGAACCCGGGTTGCTTCGACTACAAGCAAGAGGTTTTACCACTGTGCTATGCGGGAGTTCGCGATTCTTCTTAACATCTTAGTCGATTGTGTTTAAAGTGTCGACTCAGGATATAATGAATGCGCGATTTTTATCAGTAAGTTAATTGATCTGCTGAAAGACGAAAATAAATTATGCCGCAAAAATGTTGTTGAAAAACCCGTCTTTACTACATAGCTATAGTGATGTAGAGATGGCTCTACACCCCATTTTCGCTGCGTTGGTTCAACGCGAAATTCCATTCGTTTTGTGCTATTTTGTACATACATGCCGATGACTGTTTGCCCCAGATGCTCAATTTTGTGCTTAATTTCCATTTGCACGTATGTACGCGACCACTCAGCGTAACGCTTTAGTGTGTCGCCCGGGACCACCTTCCCTCTTAAAATTATCATATCTTCATTTCCTTTCCCACACATATTTTCAATAAAAATCCGGGATAGGAAAATGGGCACTCGGGCTTAATGCGACTTGAGTACGAATTGGTATGTGTGCTATCATATCATACGTGTGTTAAAACTCCATATGTGTGTGTCTCATATTCGTGTCTATTTTGTTTGTACATTCTTTACCGTAAGCTTTGCCCATAGGCCTATTGTTATTCTCGTAGATCCATTTCGCGTTTCTTTGTCCGCGTTTGATACGCCTCTTTTTCGTATCGTTTAAAACTGCGTGCGAGCGCAGTTTTGACGATCTTTTCCCACTTTAAGACTTTTTCATTTTACATTGAGCTTTCCCAGTTATTTCGCCAGCTTGTACGCTGTGCCTGTTTTCTTTTCCGTGCGACGCATTTTTCCGCACGTAGTATCCCTGTGTTTTTCCCCTGTGTGGCTGCAGGGAAATCTCGTCGTATTTCGTCGCGTAGTGGGCAGGCTTTTTTCGCCCTTACGCATTTATTGTTTTATTTGTGTGCCTTCACGGCAATAGTTGTATGCCGTTGGCGGGCTACGTGCCCTCGCAATTATAGTGTTTGTTTTTAACCGATTAGCGTAACACGACAGTCGGCAGCATGCACCTTCATGCTGTCGCGTTTTTTATTGCTTCATAATTTTCTGTCAGTGTAGAGATGGCTCTACACCCCATTTTTGCTGCGTTGGTTCAACGCGAAATTCCATTCGTTTTGTGCTATTTTGTACATACATGCCGATGACTGTTTGCCCCAGAGGCTCTAATTCGTGCTTAATTTCCATTTGCACGTACGCGACCACTCAGCGTAACGCTTTAGTGTGTCGCCCGGGACCACCTTCCCTCTTAAAATTATCATATCTTCATTTCCTTTCCCACACATATTTTCAATAAAAATTCGGGATAGGAAAATGGGCACTCGGGCTTAATGCGACTTGAGTACGAATTGGTATGTGTGCTATCATATCATACGTGTGTTAAAAGTCCATATGTGCGTGTCTCATATTCGTGTCTATTTCGTTTGTACATTCTTTACCGTAAGCTTTGCCCATAGGACTATTGTTATTCTCGTAGATCCATTCCGCGTTTCTTTGTCCGCGTTTGATACGCCTCTTTCTTCGTATCGTTTAAAACTGCGTGCGAGCGCAGTTTTGACGATCTTTTCCCACTTTAAGAATTTTTCATTTTACATTGAGCTTTCCCAGTTATTCGCCAGCTTGTACGCTGTGCCTGTTTTTTCCGGGTGACGCATTTTTCCGCACGTAGTATCCCTGTGTTTTCCCCTGTGTGGCTGCAGGGAAATCTCGTCATATTTTGTCGCGTAGTGGGCAGGCTTTTTTCGCCCTTACGCATTTATTGTTTTATTTGTGTGCCTTCACGGCAATAGTTGTATGCCGTTGGCGGGCTACGTGCCCTCGCAATTATAGTGTTGTTTTTAACCGATTAGCGTAACACGACAGTCGGCAGCATGCACCTTCATGCTGTCGCGTTTTTTATTGCTTCATAATTTTCTGTCCAAAAATATTGCAAAAATTAATTATTTAATCAACGATGATTGGGCTCGGTTCGAATTTCCGTGCTGTTGAATTCTGTCCTTGTGCTACACTATACTTAGGAACCTTCAATATTTTCAAGCACCGGAATTCGGTCCCAAAACAAGTTAAATAATAATCCTTTTTGAGCCCTCGATTAGGTTTCCGGGGAACTTACATTATTTAGGTACTTAATCTCAAAAGGGGTTAAGTAAGTAAGTTTCACTAGGTGCGCGCAGTAGAGGGCCGGGCTATCTTGATAGGCCGGGTCTTACCCCCGAGTCGCCTTTTGTGCGAGCGCATGAGCCTAAGCCGGGCTAAGTAAGCAAGTGAACGTAGGTTCGGCCCTACGTTTACATTGGAGGATCTCACGGAGATCGGCCGAGCTAACATTGTTTCATTTTCTGCCTAAAAATTTTCAAAAATATTCCACTTTGTGTAACCATATTGTGTTTGTGTACATTTTTAACTCTATTGTGTTCGTGTGCATATTTTTCTTGGTCGAGATTGGGGTTGTGACATGAATTTTTGTCCTGATCTTAATCTCAATTTGTCTTTTATGCCAGGCAAAAAACTAGCAGGAAAAATGACCAAAACTGGGAGAAAAACCCCAGATAAGTCGCCTAAGCAGGCTAATACTCCTAAATCATCTAGAAGTGTGTCAAATGACTCAGATTCAGATAATAGCGCCAGTGCACAAAATCGTGCAAGCGCAGACAGCGTTGTGAATACAAATCAAACACTAGGTGTCCAAACTCAGGACAACAGTGTTGACTCTCCGATAGATAATCAAGTTGCAAACGACGACAATATCACTCTCCGTCAGATTTTGAACGAAACGACGATTCCAAATCCGCAAAGATCGGTTTCCAACACAAATGTGAATCGGATAACCGAAAATGGCAATTCAAATAATCTCTTGAATGCGATGTTCGCGCATATGCAAGATTTGGAAAATCGGCTTGAACGTATAGCTGTTGAACATGTGCATGCACAGTTGCAAAATGCAAACTCTGCAAACCCTGATTTGCAGCCTGTTGAGTCACAACCGGTTCCCAACGTCACTGCAAACGCGGACCAGCAGCATTTAGCTCGCTTTGCAAATGCTGACTCGGATTCGCGCATGCAGCTTGCAACGTCAACGCCAGTCCGTCGTTCGTCTATTCCAGTGCTTCCTAATCAGCAAATCGCGTCACGTTTATCGCGTCCTACCGTTTCTGTAAATGCTGAGCAGCAACATTTAGCTCGTTTTGCAAATGTTGAACTGTCTCCGCGAGTACAGATCGTTTCGCCAGCCGTTCAGCCGGCCGCGAACCAAGTTAATCCCGTAAATGCTGAACTTCCGCCACTTCATGCGATGCATATTCCGCAGAATCAAATTTTCGTGCCAAATACAGGTGCATCGATCCCGCTGGATCAGAACCCACCTCAGAATCAACAGAACCGAAGAGTTCACTATCCGGATCAAGCTACTGACTCTCCGCCGGAAAGTCCCAGGCGTCATAGATCTTCTTCAAGACGTTCACGGCGTCGACATCGTGACACGTCGTCTGATAGCTCAGAGAATACAGGTATTTGCTACCTAGCTGATTCTATGAATAGAGGTCCATTTTTGCAACAAATTCAGTACACGATAGCCAATAAGAAGTTTTTTCAAGGTGAAAAAACAGATATCCGTGGATTTTTTCACGAACTTGAGCGATTAGCAAATGGCTATAGAATTGATGAAAGATCGTGTCTAGATTTGTTGCCATCGTTTTTCGATACCTATACGACTAGATTGTTTCGCTCCCTACCCAACGACGTTCGCGAATCTTATGAACTCACGAAACAAGCATTAATTGCAGAGTTTCGGCCTATCGACTCAGATACATTGTTTGATAGATTTCTTGAGCAAAAACAGCACCCATCAGAGTCTGTGAACGCTTATTTTTTGGCGTTACGCGAAGATCTCATTTGAGCTCAACCAGAAATTCAAGTTGACTCGATAGCTTTTGAGAAAATGCTCCGTCATCAGCTCAGAAAAGGGATGAACCCAGATATCGCGAGAAAAGCTTACAAAAGAGCGCCTGAAGCACCGCTTCAAGATTTTCTTCATGCTGCGCGTTGCATAGAGTTTGCGAACCTACAGTATGCTTCAGCTAAGCAGCCTACGCCGTATTTACCAGCAACTGCCGCTGCAGTATCCAGTAGCGTGTTGCCAAAAAATAATTTTCGGCGTTCAACGTATAGTCAAAATGAGACCCCCCGTCAATCTACGTCTTTTCGTCAATCGCGTCCAGAGACATCTAATGCTTTAGCGCAACGATATTGCGTGTATTGCAAACACATGGGCCACACCAGAGATGAATGTTTTCGGCGTCAGCAAAACAACAACCGAAATTACCGCAACAGCGAAGCTCACAATCCTAGTGAGTATGCGAATCGATACCGTAGTCAATCCAGGCCAATGTTTCAAAACAATTCATCATCGTGGCGATCGAACTACCGTACTCCGTATAATTCTCGTGTGTTTCAAAACTCACAGTATCCATCTACGTCTCAAAATTACGACTCACGTCAAGATTTTTGACGTCCGAGCAATGATTTTTGGCAAAATTATGGTAATCGCCAAAACTACCGTAATCCTTACAGTAACACGCGATACTATGACAATGAAAGAAATATGTTTGCAAATAATCGTTTTGCAGAACATTCTCAGAATTATCGCCAGCCGAATAACGCGTATCGACAATTTCCGCAGCAATCTGTGCGTTCTAACCCCCGGCAGTTACGTATTCGGTATCCTCCACACCCACCGTTACGTTTCCCCCACCGCAACCGACCCAACCGTCATCTAATAACGAAAATATCGTAACTTCGTCTGTCTCGACTTCCGAAAATTCGGAACAGCTTTTTGCATCTCAAGCATTTCTCGAAGAATATCATCGTTTACAGAAACGTTTAGCAGTCTACGAAAAGCTAAACTCGCAGGTCAAAACTCAGGATGCAGCTAATAAAACCGTTG
Source organism: Mermis nigrescens (assembly GCA_036768485.1). Lineage (NCBI taxonomy): Eukaryota > Metazoa > Nematoda > Enoplea > Mermithida > Mermithidae > Mermis > Mermis nigrescens. Next base: position 1,382,813 of record JAVLUZ010000043.1, read on the forward strand.
TTAGCCATGCATCTACGAATTTGCCTACAATCTTAGCAGAAATCAACGGAATAAAGCTCCCTGCGTTAATTGACACAGGATCGCAAGTCACAATGATGACCACAAGCGCTTTTCTGCGTTTAGGTTTCAAATTGCCACCGAAGCAAGCAGCGCATGTTGTTCATGGAATTGGAAAAATGACAGCAACCGTGCGTTTCACCTATATCATGCATATCACAGTCGCAGAACAAACCACTCCGGCTGTTGTTTTAGTCATCGATGACTTACCGGAAGATTTGCTTTTAGGCTTCGATTTTTGCAAACAAGCTTTACTTTTTGTCAACACAGTCGAAGATTGTGCTTTTGCCAATGGTTTTCGTGTCGAGTTACTATCCGCAAATGACAAAAAACATTTACGCGTAAACCCTGATGCGCAAACAGCGTGTCCAGTTTGTGCTCGCGTAACTGTTACCGAATCAATTGTCATTCAACCGCGTCACGAAGTTGTGACGCCCGGATATGTTTGTTGTGGTCAATTCAATGACGAAATTGCTCTTTTCGAACCTGATAATGATTTCATGCTAAGCAAATCACTGTTCGTCGCACCAGCTATCATCGACACATCAGTCCCTGTTTTCCCGCTTCGCATCTGTAACACGTCTAAGTCACCTATCACCATAGATATTGGAGAATTCATAGGTTCTTTAACGACTGAAGCTGAAATTGTGTCTCATGTCGCCCTATCAGACGATAGAGCACCCGAACTTTTTGCTTCGATCAACAAAGCCTTAAATGGTTCGGCAATAAATGCCCATCAGCAACAGCAGGTTCGTGATCTGTGCCAGCGTTATTCCTCAATTTTTGCCTTAAAAGGAGAACCCTTAGGCCGAACGCCACTTCTAAAGCATCATATCGATACAGGCGATAGTCCACCTATCACAGGAAAAACATATCGCGTCGAACATTTGCGTCGAAAAGCGATGCAAGCAGTTATCGACGAAATGTTAGCTGATAAAGTGATTCGTCCAACTACAAGCCCATGGGCTAGTCCGTTATTCCTAATCGGTAAAAAGGATGGTTCTTTGCGTCCAGTTGTAGACTATCGTCGCCTAAATGAAGTGACCAAGACCCAAGTGTATCCGTTACCTCAAATCGAAGATTATTTCGATGCTCTCGGATCGGCAGCGTATTTTTCTACGCTAGATCTCAAATCAGGTTATTGGCAAATCCCGTTAGATAAAGAATCACGGGAGAAAACAGCTTTCATTTGCCCTGTCGGTCACTACGAATTCAATGTGTTACCTTTTGGTCTCAAAAATGCGCCAGCAGATTTTCAGCGCTTAATGGAATTAGTTCTAGCAGGACTAAACTGGAACAAATGCCTAGTTTACATCGACGATATCATAGTTTTTTCTCGAACTTTCCCAGAACATCTTCAAGACTTAGAGAAAGTTTTTAAGGCCTTGAGTGACGCAGATTTGCGCATTAAGCCGGACAAATGCCATTTTGCCCACAGCAAAGTGCAATTTTTAGGGCATAGAATTAGTTCTTTTGGGATCGCGCCAGACCCAACGAAAGTTGCAGATGTCAGAAGTTTTCCGACTCCAAAAATGTGAAAGGCGTACAAAAATTCCTTGGCCTTGTCCATTGGTTCAAAAAGTTCGTAAAGGATCTCGCAAAAGTAGCTAAGCCACTTTTCAACTTATTGCGAAAAGATATACCTTTTGTTTGGACTGAAAAGCATCAAGAAGCTTTCGAAAAAATCAAGGATGCCTTCACTTCTCCGCCAATCCTACAATTGCCAAAGTTTGATGACAAACATCAGTTCATCTTGACAACTGATGCCAGCAACTATGCTTTAGGTGCAATTCTTACCCAAAAGCATCTGCCGTCGGGTAATCGCTTCATACTCAGCTATGCAAGCCGAGTCTTGAATTCAGCTGAGTGCAATTACGCCACGTCAGAGAAAGAAGCTCTAGCCGTTGTGTGGGCGATTAAATACTATCGTCACTATCTCTACGGTACAGAGTTCGTGGTTGAAACAGACCACCAAGCTTTAACATGGCTAGTAAACGTCAAAGACCCGTCTAGTCGTCTTCGAAGATGGGGACTCAAGCTTCAAGAATACACGTATAAAATTGTGTATGTCCCCGGCGCATATAATTGTGCCGCCGATTTACTTTCGCGTCACCCAAAATATGATGAAAATGAGCGAAAGTACAAAGCTGAAAGAAAAGCAGTTGTGAACTTAGCTAATCTTGAATCCGAGAAATCAGAGTCGGAAGAGGATGATAATCCGCCCGACATACCTACCACGTCAAATGCGAATAGAAATGTACCACCGGTATATTATGAAAGAAATATGCTGACAGATGCAGAAAAAGCAGAAATGCTAACGCCAGCTAAACTGTTGGCAGAACAACGACTTGACCCTGAAATCGTCAAAATTCGCGACTCTCTCGATGATCTTTCCGAGAAGAAGTATCGCGATGAATTTTTCGTCAGCCAAGATCTACTTTTTCGACGTTTTCAACCCAAACGTAGCCCACAAGTCATCTATCAACTCGTCATACCTAAATCTCTACGTCGTTTTATCCTATCAGAATTTCATGACTCAATTTTTGGTGCTCATTTCTCAGCCCGAAAAATTTTGCCCAATATCCAAATGAGATATTGGTGGCCAAGAATGGAAAACGATGTCATTGCATGGTGTAAAAATTGCCATACATGTCTGCAACGTAAGATCTTGTCAATTCCAGCATCGGTACCCCTAAAACCGATTGAAGTCAGTGCTCCTTTTGATCTCATCGCATGTGATTGTCTTCACATGCCAAAATCTATCTCTGGAAATGATCAAGTTGTAGTTTTCATGGACTATTTCACGAAATATGTAGAAGCATTTCCTGTTTCGGACATAAAAGCTACTACGATCGCAAATCTTTTGCTTCGTGAAATCATACCTAGACACGGAGTGCCTAGACGTTTTTTGACAGATCAAGGATCCAATTTTACATCAACGTTAGTTTCTGAAATATGCAAAATATTGCATATCCAGAAAATTTTCACAACACCGTACCATCCCCAATGTGATGGTTTGGTTGAGAGGTATAATCGAACGTTGATTGACTGTTTATCGAAGCTAAGTGCTCGTGATCAATATGATTGGGAACAGTATCTCCCATTTGCGTTGTTTGCTTATCGAGCAACGCCTCAAGCCTCGACGAATTTATCGCCATTTGTCTTACTTTATGGTCGAGAGCCATCTTTTCCGTTAGATATTCAAATCTTGAATGATTTAACCCTTGACCCTGAATCGTCTAACCAAGTTGAAGCGTATTTAGCCAGCCTAGTTCACTCCCTACGTGACTTACATGAGGCTGCAGCCACTAATTTAGCGAAAGCGCGTACGCATCAGAAGCGACAATATGATAAAAATGTTTCCGAAACAACTTTTTCGGTTAACGATATTGTTTATCTGAATAACAAAGCAGTTATTCCTTCGAACCAAGGCAAGCTTGCTCCTAAGCAAGTGGGTCCATATCGTATCACTGAACTGCCAACTTCCGAAACAGCTCGGATTGTCTATATTCACAATCCGCTCGTGACTCACTTAGTTCATCGAAATAGGTTATTGCAATCGCCAAAATTGCCGTTTTCCGATTTAATTTCGGAGAAACGCGCATATATTCCAGGCGATATTGTACTAGTTCAGGTCCCACGTTGTCCCGTCTGCCCTGGGATAGTCATAGATTTCTCAGAATTACCGGCTAGTGAACGCCATAAAAAGGAATGCGTTCCCGTCCGTCTACTCGTTATGTCTAAATCTACTCATGCGGTTCCCCTAAATAACGTTTACCCTTTTTCAGAACCCTATTTTACTCAACTATGTCCGACAAACTGTCAGAAAACTTGGATAACAACCGTCCAGAGTTCAATTGCAACGGCCATACGCCGTCCAATGTCACAGAATTCCTCATAGCCTTGCATGCGGCAGCTGCACGCTTGCAGCTACGCTCAGGACCTACGGGTCAAGAGTCTCCACATATTGGGCGTGCCGGCTTCATTGCCGATATAGCGCCTGTAAGCCCGCGTGCTGAACCTCAGCGTTATCGTCGCATCATGGCTCAACGTCATTGGTATTTTGAGCATTTTGGCAGAGCGCCACTGACTGCGCCATATGTCCCAGCCAGCAATATCCGTATAGTCTTCGTAGATTCGCCCGCACAGTCATATGCGGCCATTGTCGCTATTCTTGCGCCAATGAACGCCTTAAATGGTCGTTTTCTTTTTGGCTTCGACTCAGAGTTTGTTAATGATCGCGTTTTTCTGCCATATTCCCAATGGGATGATCAGTATCGGGCCATAAGGGCCACGCATCACGATTCAAACGGTCCATTTGTCCGTTTCATCCAAATCGCGACAGTTCGCGGTCAAGTTTTTGTGTGGGACGTCGCACAGTTCCCACTTCCGCCTTTTGGCCTACATGAGTTGCTCACCATTCGACTATCAGATGTCGCCTTTGCTTGCCACGGATCAGACAATGACCGCATTGCATATTTTCATGTGTATGCGACACATCTTTTTGCTTGGGAACACTATCAGCAAAGTCGCCGTCAGCGTCAGAGGCATCGCGAGTTATTCGAACGCAACGTGTTCGAGGCTCAAATAATTGATACTCTTCCGCTCGCCAATAATTTCACGAGAACTGTGGCAACCACTCCGGGAAATCATCGTCTCCAAACGCTTTTACAGTATATGTTCAATCTACAAATTCGTCAGTCAGCCAGAACGGCAGTAGGTCAAGCTTGGAATCGAGCTCCGTTGCCAGATCATATGGTTCGATATCTAATCACCGATCCACTCGGTGCTCTGGATCTGTATCTTTTGATAGTGCGTCATGCAGTTGATCGCTCATATATCGCTCTAACGGCTCCGACCAATAGAGAGCGATTCGCCGGAGATGAAATGTCCGGAAATCAGAAAGTCGAAAAGGATCGAAAATTTGATATGCCTTTGGCTCAAGCCGGCTCAATGCCTGCGAAATCTAAAGCAGAGCTCGCCGAGAGAATCAAACGCAGAGATATTGCGGAACAGAAAAAGAAAGAAAAGGCTGAAGAATTCAAAAAGGGAAAACGAGATCGTAGACATTCTAACTCTAGCTTTGATGAGAGCGCAGAGGAATATGACGATGATGATAACGAATCAGACATCAAAATGGTGCAACCAGCTTTCACGTTAGCGCCAGAAGCGTCGCAAGAATCGACTGCATCCTCGTCTCAAGCTCCTTTTGTCTCTGCACCTCCGTCTACCGATGATGATCAGCGCACAAGTGCGCCAACTTCCGTCTCACGGCCAGATACAGAGCCGAAATATCCTGATAAAGTCTACGAAAATGAAGAAGAAGCCCTCGACTATGATGAAGAAGTTTTTGAAGTCGTCGACAAAGCTTCCGGAAGTCCAAGTGAAGATGTAGCGGAACCTCCGCAAACATCTCAGCCAGCAATCACGGCTGAAGAAGAAATGATGATGCAAGATCAGCCGACTTGCAGTTACAAATATCTGATCGTTCCGGAAGGCAAAACGAAAGAAAAAAGCGATCATATTCGAAAATTGGAAGACGAATTTGCTCAAGCCGTCCACGAAAGATTTTTCAAAGATTTAGAGGTTGTGGACGAATATCACGAAGAACCAAAGGAACGTGCGCCACTGTCGCTTAATAAGCAACAAGCGCAAGAATTTGCCCAAAAACGAGATTTCCTTGGTGAGCCAGGAAGCTGAACATGCCTATCGGATGTACACAGAAGATTTTCGAGCTCATCTTGTCAATCTTTTGGGACAAGAATTCGCTAATCCGCTGATCGAAACTCTAATTGCGAAGGCAAACAAATATATCGAACATATTTCGACTAGTTTCAACAATGTATATCAGGCCAACGAGCAACAATCATTGCCTAGAGTTGTTTTTAGCGGTCAACAATCCGCGCAAAATATGTCAATCGAAATTCGACCGGCCTTGCCAATCCCGTTTCTCAGCAAATTCACGCAACATCCGCGTCCTTTCTACAACGATTCAACTTTTCGTCTAACTCGATTCTACGTCACGACCGGTTCAATGGTCTATGAAGTTGGCTTAGAGTTCGTAGCCAATCATCCAAGGTTGCTAGAACCACCTCAAATTGTGCGTCGAGCCAACTACACAATTCCGTCGGAATTCTTTCCGCATCGTCTTACGCCTGCGCCCGACATTCATGCTCCTTTGGCGTTAACAATTCGCCAAATGGCTGATATCTTCAGTTCAATGAACGAATTTTTCGAAGAATACAAGTCGACTTTTCGTTTCATTCCATCTTTTCAATCAACGACTTTCATGTCAGCGCCACTACTTCTTCAATTTCTCGACAATCGGTTTTTAAGATTCCTATTTTGGTATCGAGAACCTCAAATTGCTTGGCGCATGGTCGAACAGATCCGACGTATGCTTAGATCAATTTTCGTGGAAAGAGCTTTCAATCCGTTTCCAAAAGAAGTTTTTGTCGAGTTTCCTGAAATTATTGAGACAACCACTGACTTATTTACCGCGCATAAGCGAATCCAGTTAATTCGATCGCGCACGGATCCGCCAATCACGTGTCCACTCGTTTTTCCACGCTATGCCGCTTCGCCAACAAATTCAAGGTTACTTGGATATAACTCTTCCAGGCCAATTAGAAGAAATTCGCAACCGCCAAAGCAACCGCGACGCGTCTGCGACTCGTACAGACGAGCCGCCCACTAAATTGCGTCGATCTACCATCGATTTATCTATTGAAGGTCAAATCGCCTTACGCCGTCGTCGCATGGAACAAGAGCGACGCGACCGTAGGTCTACGCAGGCTATTGAGGAAACGCCACAATCATTCCATATTTGCCGTACTACCGATTTTGCTATTACCTCTACGGTTCGTCAGCCGAACGTTTTGTCGCAACCTACCAAACGTCTTACATCGCGTCAACGTCATTATAATCGTGTCGAACGTAGTCGCCAATTACGCCGCGCCACTAGAGCCAAACGATCGGCTTCGCAAGCTTCTGCTCAACCGGCGGCCCAACCGTCTGCCTCGGGCCGTCGCAGTCCACGTCCATCGCGTTTAGACAATCATCGCCGTCGCGATTCCGCTGCGCCGCATCGCCCAGCTCTGATGACTGTATCTGTGCCACGCGTTACGGTTACGCAATCGCAGGATTGTTATCCTGTTCAGCAGCAAATTGCCGCGCCGCATTTTACGCCTATTCCGTCGCGTGGAAACAACCGCGCTCATTCTACGTCGCGCATTACGCCAGATTATTTGCGCACAACTGACGGTCGTCGTACCGCTCAGTCGTATTTGCCTCGCGATCAACCGGATCGCCGCACTTGATTATTTGCTCATCATTTGCTTTCGCTGTGCCAGGACGACGTACCAACCGCCAGCAGTTTGTATATTTTTGTTTAATTTGTTTAATTCGTTTTTTCCGTAAATTTTTTGTTTACTAGTTAATTTTCCTGCAGCCACTTTTCCCAAAATTTTTCTCTCCACCTTAGGACCTTTTTCTTTTTCTCACTACCTTTTTACATATCTCCGTTATTCATTATTTCCATGTATATTTTTCTTTCGCTGTATACTTTTCTGATTTTTTCCCAAAAAACATATTTGTTATTTCACTGTATTTGTCTGTCTTTGATTCATTTATTGTCCTTGTCCATATGTGTTCTCAATTTGTCCATAATTTAAGCCTTTTGTACTCAATACTAATTAAGCCGAGTGACCTGCCCTCCTATCATAAATTACTTTTTCAATCAAAATTCTCCGGGTCCCGGGCAAACAGTCTATTCCGTACGTTGCACAAAACCACGTTGTCAACGCGTCGTCGACGCACCGTTTTTTGTCTCCCGCTGCTCAATTGTTTGATGTAGCCGTACGTCATCCGTACATTTTCATGCATACGTTTTGTGCATAAAAATGTGTCAGCATCCCGCTTCGATCTGCTGACACGAATCGATAATCGCCCGACTCCACGCCGTGGCCGACTTTGCGCAAAAAGTTTGCGCACAAACGTTTTTGCGCTTAAAAATTTGCACTGCGTGCAAATTTTTCTCGATATCCGGGGAGTGTAGAGATGGCTCTACACCCCATTTTCGCTGCGTTGGTTCAACGCGAAATTCCATTCGTTTTGTGCTATTTTGTACATACATGCCGATGACTGTTTGCCCTAGATGCTCAATTTTGTGCTTAATTTCCATTTGCACGTACGCGACCACTCAGCGTAACGCTTTAGTGTGTCGCCCGGGACCACCTTCCCTCTTAAAATTATCATATCTTCATTTCCTTTCCCACACATATTTTCAATAAAAATCCGGGATAGGAAAATGGGCACTCGGGCTTAATGCGACTTGAGTACGAATTGGTATGTGTGCTATCATATCATACGTGTGTTAAAACTCCATATGTGTGTGTCTCATATTCGTGTCTATTTCGTTTGTACATTCTTTACCGTAAGCTTTGCCCATAGGCCTATTGTTATTCTCGTAGATCCATTCCGCGTTTCTTTGTCCGCGTTTGATACGCCTCTTTTTTGTATCGTTTAAAACTGCGTGCGAGCGCAGTTTTGACGATTCTTTTCCCACTTTAAGAATTTTTCATTTTACATTGAGCTTTCCCAGTTATTCGCCAGCTTGTACGCTGTGCCTGTTTTTTCCATGCGACGCATTTTTCCGCACGTAGTATCCCTGTGTTTTCCCCTGTGTGGCTGTAGGGAAATCTTGTCGTATTTCGTCGCGTAGTGGGCAGGCTTTTTTCGCCCTTACGCATTTATTGTTTTATTTGTGTGCCTTCACGGCAATAGTTGTATGCCGTTGGCGGGCTACGTGCTCTCACAATTATAGTGTTGTTTTTAACCGATTAGCGTAACACGACAGTCGGCAGCATGCACCTTCATGCTGTCGTGTTTTTCATTGCTTCATAATTTTCTGTCCAAAAATATTGCAAAAATTAATTATTTGATCAACAATGATTGGGCTCGGTTCGAATTTCCGTGCTGTTGAATTCTGTCCTTGTGCTACACTATACTTAGGAACCTTCAATATTTTCAAGCACCGGAATTCGGTCCCAAAACAAGTTAAATAATAATCCTTTTTGAGCCCTCAATTAGGTTTCCGGGGAACTTACATTATTTAGGTACTTAATCTCAAAAGGGGTTAAGTAAGTAAGTTTCACTAGGTGCGCGCAGTAGAGGGCCGGGCTATCTTGATAGGCCGGGTCTTACCCCCGAGTTGCCTTTTGTGCGAGCGCGTGAGCTCTAAGCCGGGCTAAGTAAGCAAGTGAACGTAGGTTCGCCCTACGTTTACAGTGAGATCTAGCGACCTATAGTAAATAAGAAAGAAGGGGTTACTGTAACCTCCGAAAACATTTGCTGAAAAAGCTCTCGGATAAATGAAACAGACTATTAATATTTTTGACCGATTTTTGGATTGAGAAATAGATAAGAAACTTTTTGAAGATAAAAATAGGATACGACACGAAAATATTTACCTTTTCAATAACTGATGGAATAAAATAAAATATCTTCGGTGGGTATTTTGGTTTCTGGGCGGGTGAATACCCCCAACGCCCAGGTGTACCACCCAGACCCCAGAATTCGGTCGTTGCCCATGTATGGTTGACTTGACACCTTTTTCCGTTGTAGCTTGCCAAAAAATGGTGTTTACGATAATGTTAATCAAAATACAATAGCAAGACTAACTCAATGTAACTGACCATACATTCCCATAGGGGTGAGGGGTATGCCCACACGTGGGCGTGGGGCCCCAGGAGTTAAAATACCCCCCCCAGAAATCAAATCTCCCAGAATTCAAATTTTGAAAGTTTTTTTTGCTTGTTTAGCGATTTTTTGATGCCATTGGATAGTGCTCGATGAGAAATGTCGAAAAATGGTGTTTTTCCGCCAGACGACCACTTTTAAGACCATTTTTTGACCTTTGAAAATTTTTTCACCCCCCAGAATTTCGGTGCTGCCCACCTATGGTATTACCCCCACCTCAGAATTCGAAACATTTTCTTCATGATTTTTGGGTATAAAAGCTGCGAAGATACTAAAATATTTTGGCGCTTCGCGCCGACTGATACATTTCTATTTTGTTTACCCATAAAATACCTAGAATGAACTTAAAATGATCTGAAAAGTCGAAATTTTCGATGAATTCTTATATTTTTTACTTACAAGAGTGACGGAACTAATCAGAATGGTACAAAAAGTAGTTAAAAATGCAGTTTTTTCACATTAAAAGCATGCTATTGTAGAGATGGCTCTACACCCCATTTTCGCTGCGTTGGTTCAACGCGAAATTCCATTCGTTTTGTGCTATTTTGTACATACATGCCGATGACTGTTTGCCCCAGATGCTCAATTTTGTGCTTAATTTCCATTTGCACGTACGCGACCACTCAGCGTAACGCTTTAGTGTGTCGCCCGGGACCACCTTCCCTCTTAAAATTATCATATCTTCATTTCCTTTCCCACACATATTTTCAATAAAAATCCGGGATAGGAAAATGGGCACTCGGGCTTAATGCGACTTGAGTACGAATTGGTATGTGTGCTATCATATCATACGTGTGTTAAAACTCCATATGTGTGTGTCTCATATTCGTGTCTATTTCGTTTGTACATTCTTTACCGTAAGCTTTGCCCATAGGCCTATTGTTATTCTCGTAGATCCATTCCGCGTTTCTTTGTCCGCGTTTGATACGCCTCTTTTTCGTATCGTTTAAAACTGCGTGCGAGCGCAGTTTTGACGATCTTTTCCCACTTTAAGAATTTTTCATTTTACATTGAGCTTTCCCAGTTATTCGCCAGCTTGTACGCTGTGCCTGTTTTTTTTCCGTGCGACGCATTTTTCCGCACGTAGTATCCCTGTGTTTTCCCCTGTGTGGCTGCAGGGAAATCTCGTCGTATTTCGTCGCGTAGTGGGCAGGCTTTTTTCGCCCTTACGCATTTATTGTTTTATTTGTGTGCCTTCACGGCAATAGTTGTATGCCGTTGGCGGGCTACGTGCCCTCGCAATTATAGTGTTTGTTTTTAACCAATTAGCGTAACACGACAGTCGGCAGCATGCATCTTCATGCTGTTGCGTTTTTCATTGCTTCATAATTTTCTGTCCAAAAATATTGTAAAAATTAATTATTTAATTAACGATGATTGGGCTCGGTTCGAATTTCCGTGCTGTTGAATTCTGTCCTTGTGCTACACTATACTTAGGAACCTTCAATATTTTCAAGCACCGGAATTTGGTCCCAAAACAAGTTAAATAATAATCCTTTTTGAGCCCTCAATTAGGTTTCCGGGGAACTTACATTATTTAGGTACTTAATCTCAAAAGGGGTTAAGTAAGTAAGTTTCACTAGGTGCGCGCAGTAGAGGGCCGGGCTATCTTGATAGGCCGGGTCTTACCCCCGAGTCGCCTTTTGTGCGAGCGCGTGAGCTTAAGCCGGGCTAAGTAAGCAAGTGAACGTAGGTTCGCCCTACGTTTACATTGGAGGTCATTCACGACGACCGGCCGAGCTAACATTGTTTCATTTTCTGCCTAAAAATTTTCAAAAATTTATTTCCACTTTGTGTAACCATATTGTGTTCGTGTGCATTCTTAAAATTTTTACTGTTCGTGTGCATTTTTAACTCTATTGTGTTCGTGTGCATATTTTTCTTGGTCGAGATTGGGGTTGTGACATAAATTTTTGTCCTGATCTTAATCTCAATTTGTCTGTCATGCCAGGCAAAAAACTAGCAGGAAAAATGACCAAAACTGGGAGAAAAACCCCAGATAAGTCGCCTAAGCAGGCTAATACTCCTAAATCATCTAGAAGTGTGTCAAATGACTCAGATTCAGATAATAGCGCCAGTGCACAAAATCGTGCAAGCGCAGACAGCGTTGTGAATACAAATCAAACGCTAGGTGTCCAAACTCAGGACAACAGTGTTGACTCTCCGATAGATAATCAAGTTGCAAACGACGACAATATCACTCTCCGTCAGATTTTGAACGAAACGACGATTCCAAATCCGCAAAGATCGGTTTCCGACACAAATGTGAATCGGATAACCGAAAATGGCGATTCAAATAATCTCTTGAATGCGATGTTCGCGCATATGCAAGATTTGGAAAATCGGCTTGAACGTATAGCTGTTGAACATGTGCATGCACAGTTGCAAAATGCAAACTCTGCAAACCCTGATTTGCAGCCCGTTGAGTCACAACCGGTTCCCAACGTCACTGCAAACGCGGACCAGCAGCATTTAGCTCGCTTTGCAAATGCTGACTCGGATTCGCGCGTGCAGCTTGCAACGTCAACGCCAGTCCGTCGTTCGTCTATTCCAGTGCTTCCTAATCAGCAAATCGCGTCACGTTTATCGCGTCCTACCGTTTCTGTAAACGCTGAGCAGCAACATTTAGCTCGTTTTGCAAATGTTGAACTGTCTCCGCGAGTACAGATCGTTTCGCCAGCCGTTCAGCCGGCCGCGAACCAAGTTAATCCCGTAAATGCTGAACTTCCGCCACTTCATGCGATGCATATTCCGCAGAATCAAATTTTCGTGCCAAATACAGGTGCATCGATCCCGCAGGATCAGAACCCACCTCAGAATCAACAGAACCGAAGAGTTCACTATCCGGATCAAGCTACTGACTCTCCGCCGGAAAGTCCCAGGCGTCATAGATCTTCTTCAAGACGTTCATGGCGTCGACATCGTGACACGTCGTCTGATAGCTCAGAGAATACAGGTATTTGCTACCTAGCTGATTCTATGAATAGAGGTCCATTTTTGCAACAAATTCAGTACACGATAGCCAATAAGAAGTTTTTTCAAGGTGAAAAAACAGATATCCGTGGATTTTTTCACGAACTTGAGCGATTAGCAAATGGCTATAGAATTGATGAAAGATCGTGTCTAGATTTGTTGCCATCGTTTTTTGATACCTATACGACTAGATTGTTTCGCTCCCTACCCAACGACGTTCGCGAATCTTATGAACTCACGAAACAAGCATTAATTGCAGAGTTTCGGCCTATCGACTCAGATACATTGTTTGATAGATTTCTTGAGCGAAAACAGCACCCGTCAGAGTCTGTGAACACTTATTTTTTGGCGTTACGCGAAGATCTCATTTGAGCTCAACCAGAAATTCAAGTTGACTCGATAGCTTTTGAGAAAATGCTCCGTCATCAGCTCAGAAAAGGGATGAACCCAGATATCGCAAGAAAAGCTTACAAAAGAGCGCCTGAAGCACCGCTTCAAGATTTTCTTCATGCTGCGCGTTGCATAGAGTTTGCGAACCTACAGTATGCTTCAGCTAAGCAGCCTACGCCGTATTTACCAGCAACTGCCGCTGCAGTATCCAGTAGCGTGTTGCCAAAAAATAATTTTTGGCGTTCAACGTATAGTCAAAATGAGACCCCCGTCAATCTACGTCCTTTCGTCAATCGCGTCCAGAGACATCTAATGCTTTAGCGCAACGTTATTGCGTGTATTGCAAACACATGGGCCACACCAGAGATGAATGTTTTTGACGTCAGCAAAACAACAACCAAAATTACCGCAACAGCGAAGCTCACAATCCTAGTGAGTATGCGGATCGATACCGTAGTCAATCCAGGCCAATGTTTCAAAACAATTCATCATCGTGGCGATCGAACTACCGTACTCCGTATAATTCTCGTGTGTTTCAAAACTCACAGTATCCATCTACGTCTCAAAATTACGACTCACGTCAAGATTTTTGACGTCCGAGCAATGATTTTTGGCAAAATTACGGTTAATCGCCAAAACTACCGTAATCCTTACAGTAACACGCGATACTATGACAATGAAAGAAATATGTTTGCAAATAATCGTTTTGCAGAACATTCTCAGAATTATCGCCAGCCGAATAACGCGTATCGACAATTTCCGCAGCAATCTGTGCGTTCTAACCCCCGGCAGTTACGTATTCGGTATCCTCCACACCCACCATTGCGTTTCCCCCACCGCAACCGACCCAACCGTCATCTAATAACGAAAATATCGTAACTTTGTCTGTCTCGACTTCCGAAAATTCGGAACAGCTTTTTGCATCTCAAGCATTTCTCGAAGAATATCATCGTTTACAGAAACGTTTAGCAGTCTACAAAAAGCTAAACTCGCAGGTCAAAACTCAGGATGCAGCTAATAAAACCGTTGTTAGCCAGGCATCTACGAATTTGCCTACAATCTTAGCAGAAATCAACGGAATAAAGCTCCCTGCGTTAATTGACACAGGATCGCAAGTCACAATGATGACCACAAGCGCTTTTCTGCGTTTAGGTTTCAAATTGCCACCGAAGCAAGCAGCGCATGTTGTTCATGGAATTGGAAAAATGACAGCAACCGTGCGTTTCACCTATATCATGCATATCACAGTCGCAGAACAAACCACTCCGGCTGTTGTTTTAGTCATCGATGACTTACCGGAAGATTTGCTTTTAGGCTTCGATTTTTGCAAACAAGCTTTACTTTTTGTCAACACAGTCAAAGATTGTGCTTTTGCCAATGGTTTTCGTGTCGAGTTACTATCCGCAAATGACAAAAAACATTTACGCGTAAACCCTGATGCGCAAACAGCGTGTCCAGTTTGTGCTCGCGTAACTGTTACCGAATCAATTGTCATTCAACCACATCACGAAGTTGTGACGCCTGGATATGTTTGTTGTGGTCAATTCAATGACGAAATTGCTCTTTTCGAACCTGATAATGATTTCATGCTAAGCAAATCACTGTTCGTCGCACCAGCTATCATCGACACATCAGTCCCTGTTTTCCCGCTTCGCATCTGTAACACGTCTAAGTCACCTATGACCATAGATATTGGAGAATTCATAGGTTCTTTAACGACTGAAGCTGAAATTGTGTCTCATGTCGCCCTATCAGACGATAGAGCACCCGAACTTTTTGCTTCGATCAACAAAGCCTTAAATGGTTCGGCAATAAATGCCCATCAGCAACAGCAGGTTCGTGATCTGTGCCAGCGTTATTCCTCAATTTTTGCCTTAAAAGGAGAACCCTTAGGCCGAACGCCACTTCTAAAGCATCATATCGATACAGGCGATAGTCCACCTATCACAGGAAAAACATATCGCGTCAAACATTTGCGTCAAAAAGCGATGCAAGCAGTTATCGATGAAATGTTAGCTGATAAAGTGATTAGTCCAACTACAAGCCCATGGGCTAGTCCGTTATTCCTAATTGGTAAAAAGGATGGTTCTTTGCGTCCAGTTGTAGACTATCGTCGCCTAAATGAAGTGACTAAGACCCAAGTGTATCCGTTACCTCAAATTGAAGATTATTTCGATGCTCTCGGATCGGCAGTGTATTTTTCTACGCTAGATCTCAAATCAGGTTATTGGCAAATCCCATTAGATAAAGAATCACGGGGAAAAACAGCTTTCATTTGCCCTGTCGGTCACTACAAATTCAATGTGTTACCTTTTGGTCTCAAAAATGCGCCAGCAGATTTTCAGCGCTTAATGGAATTAGTTCTAGCAGGACTAAACTGGAACAAATGCCTAGTTTACATCGACGATATCATAGTTTTTTCTCGAACTTTCCCAGAACATCTTCAAGACTTAGAGAAAGTTTTTAAGGCCTTGAGTGACGCAGATTTGCGCATTAAGCCGGACAAATGCCATTTTGCCCACAGCAAAGTGCAATTTTTAGGGCATAGAATTAGTTCTTTTGGGATCGCGCCAGACCCAACGAAAGTTGCAGATGTCAGAAGTTTTCCGACTCCAAAAAATGTGAAAGGCGTACAAAAATTCCTTGGCCTTGTCCATTGGTTCAAAAAGTTCGTAAAGGATCTCGCAAAAGTAGCTAAGCCACTTTTCAACTTATTGCGAAAAGATATACCTTTTGTTTGGACTGAAAAGCATCAAGAAGCTTTCGAAAAAATCAAGGATGCCTTCACTTCTCCGCCAATCTTACAATTGCCAAAGTTTGATGACAAACATCAGTTCATCTTGACAACTGATGCCAGCAACTATGCTTTAGGTGCAATTCTTACCCAAAAGCATCTGCCGTCGGGTAATCGCTTCATACTCAGCTATGCAAGCCGAGTCTTGAATTCAGCTGAGTGCAATTACGCCACGTCCAGAGAAAGAAGCTCTAGCCGTTGTGTGGGCGATTAAATACTATCGTCACTATCTCTACGGTACAGAGTTTGTGGTTGAAACAGACCACCAAGCTTTAACATGGCTAGTAAACGTCAAAGACCCGTCTAGTCGTCTTCGAAGATGGGGACTCAAGCTTCAAGAATACACGTATAAAATTGTGTATGTCCCCGGCGCATATAATTGTGCCGCCAATTTACTTTCGCGTCACCCAAAATATGATGAAAATGAGCGAAAGTACAAAGCTGAAAGAAAAGCAGTTGTGAACTTAGCTAATCTTGAATCCGAGAAATCAGAGTCGGAAGAGGATGATAATCCGCCCGACATACCTACCACGTCAAATGCGAATAGAAATGTACCACCGGTTTATTATGAAAGAAATATGCTGACAGATGCAGAAAAAGCAGAAATGCTAACGCCAGCTAAACTGTTGGCAGAACAACGACTTGACCCTGAAATCGTCAAAATTCGCGACTCTCTCGATGATCTTTCCGAGAAGAAGTATCGCGATGAATTTTTCGTCAGCCAAGATCTACTTTTTCGACGTTTTCAACTCAAACGTAGCCCACAAGTCATCTATCAACTCGTCATACCTAAATCTCTACGTCGTTTTATCCTATCAGAATTTCATGACTCAATTTTTGGTGCTCATTTCTCAGCCCGAAAAATTTTGCCCAATATCCAAATGAGATATTGGTGGCCAAGAATTGAAAACGATGTCATTGCATGGTGTAAAAATTGCCATACATGTCTGCAACGTAAGATCTTGTCAATTCCAGCATCGGTACCCCTAAAACCGATTGAAGTCAGTGCTCCTTTTAGTTCTCATCGCATGTGATTGTCTTCACATGCCAAAATCTATCTCTGGAAATGATCAAGTTGTAGTTTTCATGGACTATTTCACGAAATATGTAGAAGCATTTCCTGTTTTGGACATAAAAGCTACTACAATCGCAAATCTTTTGCTTCGTGAAATCATACCTAGACACGGAGTGCCTAGACGTTTTTTGACAGATCAAGGATCCAATTTTACATCAACGTTAGTTTCTGAAATATGTAAAATTTTGCATATCCAGAAAATTTTCACAACACCGTACCATCCGCAATGTGATGGTTTGGTTGAGAGGTATAATCGAACGTTGATTGACTGTTTATCAAAGCTAAGTGCTCGTGATCAATATGATTGGGAACAGTATCTCCCATTTGCGTTGTTTGCTTATTGAGCAACGCCTCAAGCCTCGACAAATTTATCGCCATTTGTCTTACTTTATGGTCGAGAGCCATCTTTTCCGTTAGATATTCAAATCTTGAATGATTTAACCTTTGACCCTGAATCGTCTAACCAAGTTGAAGCGTACTTAGCCAGCCTAGTTCACTCCCTACGTGACTTACACGAGGCTGCAGCCACTAATTTAGCAAAAGCGCGTACGCATCAGAAGCGACAATATGATAAAAATGTTTCCGAAACAACTTTTTCGGTTAACGATATTGTTTATCTGAATAACAAAGCAGTTATTCCGTCGAACCAAGGCAAACTTGCTCCTAAGCAAGTGGGTCCATATCGCATCACTGAACTGCCAACTTCCGAAACAGCTCGGATTGTCTATATTCACAATCAGCTCGTGACTCACTTAGTTCATCGAAATAGGTTATTGCAATCGCCAAAATTGCCATTTTCCGATCTAATTTTGGAGAAACGCGCATATATTCCAGGCGATATTGTACTAGTTCAAGTCCCACATTGTCCCGTCTGCCCTGGGATAGTCATAGATTTCTCAGAATTACCAGCTAGTGAACACCATAAAAAGGAATGTGTTCCCGTCCGTCTACTCATTATGTCTAAATCTACTCATGTGGTTCCCCTAAATAACGTTTACCCTTTTTCAGAACCCTATTTTACACAACTATGTCCAACAAACTGTCAGAAAACCTGGATAACGACCGTCCAGAGTTCAATTGCAACGGCCATACGCCGTCCAAGGTCACAGAATTCCTCATAGCCTTGCATGCGGCAGCTGCACGCTTGCAGCTACGCTCAGGACCTACGGGTCAAGAGTCTCCACATTTTGGGCATGCCGGCTTCATTGCCAATATAGCGCCTGTAAGCCCGCGTGCTGAACCTCAGCGTTATCGTCGCATCATGGCTCAACGTCATTGGTATTTTGAGCATTTTGGCAGAGCGCCACTGACTGCGCCATACGTCCCAGCCAGCAATATCCGTATAGTCTTCGTAGATTCGCCCGCACAGTCATATGCGGCCATTGTCGCTATTCTTGCGCCAATGAACGCCTTAAATGGTCGTTTTCTTTTTGGCTTCGACTCAGAGTTTGTTAATGATCGCGTTTTTCTGCCATATTCCCAATGGGATGATCAGTATTGGGCCATAAGGGCCACGCATCACGATTCAAACGGTCCATTTGTCTGTTTCATCCAAATCGCGACAGTTCGCGGTCAAGTTTTTGTGTGGGACGTCGCACAGTTCCCGCTTCGTCTGCAACTCGTACGGACAAGCCGCCCACTAAATTGCGTCGATCTACCGTCAATTTATCTATTGAAGGTCAAATTGCCTTACGCCGTCGTCGCATGGAACAAGCGCGATGCGACCGTAGGTCTATGCAGGCTATTGAGGAAACGCCACAATCATTCCATATTTGCCGTACTACCGATTTTGCTATGATTTCTCCGGTTTGTCAGCCAAATGTTTTGTCGCAACCTACCAAACGTCTTACATCGTGTCAACGTCACTTATAATCGTGTCGAACATAGTCGCCAATTACGCCCCACCACTAGAGCCAAACAATCGGCTTCGCAAGCTTCTGCTCAACCGGCGGCCCAACCGTCTGCCTCGGGCCATTGCAGTCCACATCCATCGCGTTTAGACAATCATCGCCGTCGTGATTCCGCTGCGCTGCATCGCCCAGCTCTGATGACTGTATCTGTGCCACGCGTTACGGTTACGCAATTGCAGGATTGTTATCCTGTTCAGCAGCAAATTGCCGCGCCGCATTTTACGCCTATTCCGTCGCGTGGAAACAACCACGCTCATTCTACGTCGCGCATTACGCCAGATTATTTGCGCATGACTGACGGTCGTCGTACCGCTCAGTTGTATTTGCCTCGCGATCAACCGGATTGCCGCACTTGATTATTTGCTCATCATTTCGCTTTCGCTGTGCCAGGACGACGTACCAACCGCCAGCAGTTTGTATATTTTTGTTTAATTTGTTTAATTCGTTTTTTCCATAAATTTTTTGTTTACTAGTTAATTTTCCTGCAGCCACTTTTCCCAAAATTTTTTCTCTCCACCTTAGGACCTTTTTCTTTTCTCACTATCTTTTTACATATCTCCGTTATTCATTATTTTCCATGTATATTTTTTATTTCGCTGTATACTTTTCTGATTTTTTCCCAAAAAACATATTTGTTATTTCACTGTATTTGTCTGTCTTTGATTCATTTATTGTCCTTGTCCATATGTGTTCTCAATTTGTCCATAATTTAAGCCTTTTGTACTCAATACTAATTAAACCGAGTGACCTGCCCTCCTATCATAAATTACTTTTTCAATCAAAATTCTCCGGGTCCCGGGCAAACAGTCTATTCCGTACGTTGCACAAAACCATGTTGTCAACGCGTCGTCGACGCACCGTTTTTTTGTCTCCCGCTGCTCAATTGTTTGACGTAGCCGTACGTCATCCGTACATTTTCATGCATACGTTTTGTGCATAAAAATGTGTCAGCATCCCGCTTCGATCTGCTGACACGAATCGATAATCGCCCGACTCCACGCTGTGGCCGACTTTGCGCAAAAAGTTTGCGCACAAACGTTTTTGCGCTTAAAAATTTGCACTGCGTGCAAATTTTTCTCGATATCCGGGGGAGTGTAGAGATGGCTCTACACCCCATTTTTGCTGCGTTGGTTCAACGCGAAATTCCATTCGTTTTGTGCTATTTTGTACATACATGCCGATGACTGTTTGCCCCAGATGCTCAATTTTGTGCTTAATTTCCATTTGCACGTACGCGACCACTCAGCGTAACGCTTTAGTGTGTCGCCCGGGACCACCTTCCCTCTTAAAATTATCATATCTTCATTTCCTTTCCCACACATATTTTCAATAAAAATCCGGGATAGGAAAATGGGCACTCGGGCTTAATGCGACTTGAGTACGAATTGGTATGTGTGCTATCATATCATACGTGTGTTAAAACTCCATATGTGTGTGTTCTCATATTTGTGTCTATTTCGTTTGTACATTCTTTACCGTAAGCTTTGCCCATAGGCCTATTGTTATTCTCGTAGATCCATTCCGCGTTTCTTTGTCCGCGTTTGATACGCCTCTTTTTTGTATCGTTTAAAACTGCGTGCGAGCGCAGTTTTGACGATCTATTCCGCACTTTAAGAATTTTTCATTTTACATTGAGCTTTCCCAGTTATTCGCCAGCTTGTACGCTGTGCCTGTTTTTTCTGTGCGACGCATTTTTCCGCACGTAGTATCCCTGTGTTTTCCCCTGTGTGGCTGCAGGGAAATCTCGTCGTATTTTGTCGCGTAGTGGGCAGGCTTTTTTCGCCCTTACGCATTTATTGTTTTATTTGTGTGCCTTCATGGCAATAGTTGTAATGCCGTTGGCGGGCTACGTGCCCTCGTAATTATAGTGTTTGTTTTTAACCAATTAGCGTAACACGACAGTCGGCAGCATGCATCTTCATGCTGTTGCGTTTTTCATTGCTTCATAATTTTCTGTCCAAAAATATTGTAAAAATTAATTATTTAATTAACGATGATTGGGCTCGGTTCGAATTTCCGTGCTGTTGAATTCTGTCCTTGTGCTACACTATACTTAGGAACCTTCAATATTTTCAAGCACCGGAATTCGGTCCCAAAACAAGTTAAATAATAATCCTTTTTGAGCCCTCAATTAGGTTACCGGGGAACTTACATTATTTAGGTACTTAATCTCAAAAGGGGTTAAGTAAGTAAGTTTCACTAGGTGCGCGCAGTAGAGGGCCGGGCTATCTTGATAGGCCGGGTCTTACCCCCGAGTCGCCTTTTGTGCGAGCGGCGTGAGCCTAAGCCGGGCTAAGTAAGCAAGTGAACGTAGGTTCGCCCTACGTTTACACTATATAGGACGTTTTAGCCATTTTTCATATTTGACCTGCAAAAAAGGCTAGACTCTAAATTAGTGGTCCTAAATTTTGAGATTTCACCCCCCCCTGAACTTTCGACCTTGGGAAAGTGTGAACTTTACGATTTTGTTGCCCTGTATTTGATCTACGTTTACTGTTTTGCGATATTATTTAACAATAATCGAAGCATCTTGTACTCTTTTTTATGGGTCGTCTGCGATAGCGAATTTTTTAAAGGTAGACGTGCTCCCTGTTATTTCATGCTTGCAAATTAACGCAGAATCCTTACATAGTGCACTACGTACGCCTAGCACGCTGAAACAGTCTTTTTTAATCAAAATACACTCACAAAATTCAGTTTAGTGCGAGCAACAAATCCACACAATTATCTATCATTGCTTGGGAATCAGTTCACATCTTTTCATATCGCTTGCCGTCCTTCATCCGTAAATTGTAAGGCCGATTCTTTTTCCTAAAAGTTTCAATCAGGTTTTAAATCCTTAGCTGAGCTGCTCCTTACTGGAAAATAGACATGCTCTCATAAACGAAGGATAAGCTGTGATGCTTTTTACTACACACTCAATTTCAGGTTGGAAATACAATAGTATGTACCATACATGCACAGCAAGCATTTTATGATGTTTCTGACGATGCTCTATCTTTCCAGAGCATACAAACATTGGAAAAATTTCGAACAAATTCGGAACAATTTGATAGAATTGAACAAAGTATAGTCAAAAAACAAGTCTATAGCGGAAAATTTGGCGGGTTTGAGCTAAAGTAAGCTAAAAACACTTGAAGAGTACGTTTCCTACTGATTTTTTTGGAATTTTTCCGAGAATTGCGAATTCTGGGGATGAAATAATTTATGGGGAAGGTTGGAAATTTTTCTAATATGTGAAACCGCCCAAGATCATGTATGCTTCTGCATGAAAATTGTGATTTTTTGGCCGTTTTTGGCCCCAATTTTCCTTATTTCACCAGAAAATATTCCCTTTTGTTCTTCTGAGGAAATTGTCTAGAAACCCAAAACCCAAAAGCTCATACCATGCAGGCGCATAGGTGGGGCTAAGAGGTATTCTTTGCGCTGAATAAAGGCTTCAAAACATAGGTACTGTCGAGCAGTTAAGGCCCTAGAAGAAGTATTTTCAAGGAATTTTTACATTACATTGTAGCTAAAAACACAATTTGGTGATAAAAATCCCTGGCCTACCTTATGCATTTATGCTTCACACCCACGTATATGTCTGGT
Organism: Mermis nigrescens; assembly: GCA_036768485.1. Taxonomy (NCBI): domain Eukaryota; kingdom Metazoa; phylum Nematoda; class Enoplea; order Mermithida; family Mermithidae; genus Mermis; species Mermis nigrescens. The sequence goes on from JAVLUZ010000043.1 coordinate 1,405,362, forward strand.
TCCAGCCATACATGGATAGCAACAAAATTCTGGGGGTCCGGTCGGTGTGGCCAAAGTGCCAAAAGTAGCATCGATTTTTAGGGGGGCCTTTCGGATTCCGGGAGGGTCCCCGCCCACGCCCGTGTGCGGTTCCAACTCCCTCCACGCCTGCGTGTGATCAACAAGATCTTTAACAATTCAGTATAGCTCTACTCTTAAGTCTTACCGCACGTTGTCTTTAGTTACGGATTCGGGCTTCAAGGATTCTGATAACGAATCTTTTGAAGACGATAAGTTTGAGTCTCGATTATCGATTTCTTGGGCATCTGCTTGGACGTATTTACGTTTCTTCAATGGTTTATCTAAATGAGAATCAAAATCTCTGACGAAATTCATTCATCTCAGGATGACTTGAAGTAATCACGCCAATATGGTGTTCTCTATTTTTTATTATTTTTTACTTCAGTTTCTCGCTTTGATGTCATCGCGTGCGAGTTTATTATTTTTTCAGGACGTAACACATTTGAGGCACTAACAGATCATTACTTAACAACCTTCAACACTTATTTCACATAAATTGACAAGATTCGATTTCTTTTTTGACAATTTTTATTTGCGGGAAGTTAAATGAATCGGAAAGTATTGAAACAATCGGTATTTTTTCAGTAAATCATTTTATTTATTCGAAAGCTTTTTCACTGACTTTAATTCACATGAATCAAGTTAAAGAATAACTTGTAAATCTGATACAGTTTTGCCGCTGGACAAGGTCAAGGATCATCTGATAATTCACCTTAGAACATCGCTCCTGTCATATCAGTTTATAAAACTTTTGTAGCCAATTTAAAGTTTTTCGAAACGCTCTCGACTAAATGTAACAGACTAAACATCCGCGTAAGAGTTAAAGTGGATTAATTTTGCAAATGTTGTACTAAACAAATATTGAGCGATTCCCTCTTTTAGCGGACATATAAAAGATTTATAGCTTGTTTCACGAAACCTTGTGCATGAAAATCAATTTTCAGCGTTGAATTAGGAAATTGAAAAAAAATTAATTTGTAGGTCAGCCAACTGTAGTACAACTTCGCATAGTGAAACTTTATTTGCTTATCAATTGCTATGCACCGTATCACGGTTGATACTTCAGTTTAAGCCGCTTTCGTAATCGACTTACATCGATTCCAAAATTGTGATCCATGTACGAAGTTTCGTGAAATAGACTAGCTGTGAACAAATTTATAAATAGTCTGTTCACAAAGTTAAGACATTAACTTTAGACCTTTAGAAACTTTCATTGACAAGAAGCCGACAGATTGCGACCACAACTGGGCGTGGGGTTTGGGGGTATGCACCTCAGAAACCAAAATACCCCCCAGAAATCAAAATACCCCCCAGAATTCAATTTTTGAAATTTTTTTCTCGTTTTTTTCTCAATTTTTTGATGCCAATGGATAGTGCTTGATGAGAATCGTCGGAAAATGGTGTTTTTATCGCCATACCACCATTTTTAAGGCCACTTTTTGACCCTCGAAAAATCTTGCACCCCCAGAATTTTCTTGCTGCCCACGTATGATTGCGACTATTGCATTGATGTGATATATGAGTATATTGCGTATCATGTCGGCATACTGCCGATAGAAATTACTAAAATGTATGCCCAAAATTACTTAAATAGACTTACTGTAAAGCTTAACGTCGTCACCATAGATACACAGCATGGCAGATCTGGGGGTCAGCTTGTCTGGGAGGGGTCAAGAACTGTGCTGTTTTGGGCTAAAATGACCTCAAAAAGTGGTATAAGCGCTAAAATAGTGTTAAAACTACGTTATTACACATTTTCTGGTCAATTAAAGGCGCTTTTGAAGAAAATGTTCTGTTTGATAGATTTTCGGCCTTCGTTTTGCCTCGTTTTCTCCAAAAATTCCTATTTTTCCATTCTGGGAGTCAACTAGACGACCAAACCCTCCACGTGCTCGTCTGGTTGCTACCTTCTGTCATTTCCGCTTAACCTCGATCCATCTTTCCGAACGTCGCTAATGTTGCAGAATTGTTTAATCCGTTATCCGATCCAAATTTATCTCTTGTTAACCAGCACACGATTACAGGAGATTTATGACTTTTGAATGACATGACAAAATGGTCCCATATACCATACCTCCACTCCATATCAGTGTCATCGGCCGAAGCGAAATCATTGCACAAACTAGTGTTATCGCTTATTCTTATTAGGAGCTCTTTCGGATTGTCATCCGTGCTAATATCGATTGAAAAACCATCATTGCGAACATACGACGGTGTAAACAAATAACCAGCATCGACTAGCATACCTTTCAACATGGCTATAAGTCTTATATTGTTGTCCAATGGTGCAAGTTTTTGTCGTAATTCTATGAAATATTTCATGACTTCAATTGAGTCTTTGTGGAGGTGTTGCCTAAAATCGTCTACATCGAACGACGGAAAGCTAAGTAATTTGCTTCGCTCCAAGAAGGCAAGATTATCTTGCTCAAAATATGTTAGCTGCAGGATTTCTAATTTTTCTCCTCCACGAAACGTTGGTCTTATGTGCACCATTGCTCCCTTTTGAAAAGCCAGTTTTGGTGCGATAGTAGAAACGTGGCATGCTTCGGTTGCATTTCCGATCATTATTAGAAGACCTTCTCTATTCCCTTCATTTATATCAGTCAGTCCAAACGCATAAGAATCGCATGGATAGCCTTCATCTCTTCTAAACATATAAGCCGTAACCTTGTAATTTCCAACGCGGCTACTAGTTAATAACATTTCACCCAATAAGAAGTCAACTAACATAGAGAAACTGGGAAGTGATTCGCTGATCGTTGCAACTTTTTTTGTCAGTGTAGCAGTCATTTCATTATAAAATACATTCTCATTCATTAGCGTTTCGAAAGACTCCAGTAAAAATGGCACGAAAGATGGTATCCGTTTAAAAATTTTTGTCATACGTTCCAGTGTAATTGCATTATCAGTTGTTTCGATTTGGACAAATATACCGTCCACTACTGATAGTTCATTCCGTGCCATGATGGTTGTCACGTAGTCTGGATCATATTTTGCTACTTTGTTTTGACTGGCGAAGTCTACAACAATCATTCTCCGAATCAAATCGTCGTCAGTTTTTTCATTTGACATTAGAAATAATTGTTCGCCGCTTAGTGACAGCTTTGCTCCTATTTTATATGTTTGCTGAAAACTGAATGTCAAAAGGCCGTACATAAATTGAGCAGCATTCGAGCTTGATATCGGTAAATTGAATTGATTTACATAATGTTCGAAAAATCGAAAAGTCGTGACCAGAATATTTTTCAGAGCGGAAGAGACATATATTAGTTTAGCATGGGAATGCTGCGAGTTATGCCCTGAAAATTTTTTAGAAAGTGTCTTTTCTGGGCCTAAAACGATGGCTGCACGTCAAAAACACTGTTTTTGGCGTTTTTAACAATGCTTGTTTTTTATAACATAACTAGCTGAGCTGCCCGGCGTTGCCCGGGCTGAACTTAGGCCTGATAGCTATATGGAATTGAGATGTCTCTTGTATTTTTCATTTTCGGGACTTTTGATGTTTTTGGGATATTTCTAAAAAAATTGTTGGTAAAAACCATATTTTATCTTTTGGATTTTTTTAAATGTTTTATGTCCACCATTTTTTTGATCAAATCCATATTTTTGACGTTACAGAATGGTTTCGAAAATTCTTTAGCCAAAATCATACTTTTGATGTTTTAGGATGTTCTGGAAATTTTTTCGGTCAAACCCATATTTTTGATGTTTTGGGATGTTATGGAAAATTTTTTGGTCTAACCATATTTCCGATGTTTTAAAATTTTTTTGTTTGTTGTAGCAAAGGATGTCATATATCACGTGGTATCTTATATCACTCATATGTTATAGCAGAGGGTATCTCCTATCTTATATCACTGCATGTTATGGCACCGACAGGGTATCTTATATCACATAATTGTACCCTATAGCATTGCCCATCTTGTAGCATTATGTAGGCTATATTACGTCCGATCCTATGTTATAACGCATGCAGCGGCAAAAGAACCGTAACCGGAAAATAGTGTAAAGTGAATTTATTACGATTTTCGAAGTTTGGCGAAAAATCGACTATGTCCCGAAATGGCAATGCTTAAGCATAAGGACGCCTCCCACTTCAATCCTGTACATTTTTTCTGATCAAAGCCATATTTTTTACGTTACAGAATGGTTTTGAAAACTCTTTAGCCAAAATCATATTTTTGATGTTTTGGGATGTTCTGGAAATTTTTTTTGGTCAAAGCCATATTTTTGATGTTTTACAAATTTTTTGTTTGTAGTAGCAAATGGTGTCATATATCACGTGATATCTTATATCACTCATATGTTACAACAGAGGGTACCTCCTATCTTATATCACTGCATGCTTTGGCACATGTTATCGGCTATGTCCCGAAATCGGCTAACAATCGAAATCGCCTATACTTATAGCGTAGGAACATAGTCCGCTTCACTATTGTGCAGGGCGAACGGCTGTGATTGGTCGATTCCAAATATCGCTACGGATCCTTCCCCGGTAGGCCGACCTCGGGCCGAAACGTCAATCCACCAACTATTATGGAGCCGGAGCCCACCCCGAACTAACAAACAAACTTTCACAAATATATACATACTAGCAAAGAAAAATGCTCCGATGGAACAAAAAAGGGGAATATACTTGGGATTGTGAATTATCGAGGATGTAAAAGAAGGGGACTAGGGAAAATCTCCATATGTTATATGCCAAAAATCGCAAAATATGTTAAAAATCAGACTTTCTCTAAACAATGCAAAAAATCGAAGTATATTCTGCGGTCTCTGAAAAAACGTATTATTTTAAAATAATTTTCTCTGATTGACATAATATCTTAAAAGCATATTACGTAATGCAACTTTTTGCAGACTTCATTCAACTTTGAGTTGCTTAATAATGTGACTGAAAGTGAAATGCTGTTAACAAATCATAATTAAGTTGTTCGTATTTCATTATTACTAAGCATGTCACTTAGCAGATACAGCCATTCTAAGTGTCAAAGTGCAAGCAATATTCAAATTACCAAAAAATTGATTGAAAAAAGCAGCGAATTAGCAATGCAGTAGCTAAGCGAATTGAATGAAATAGTACATATCGATGCATTCAAGACAATCGATGATATTGTTGGTTCAAAGCAGTAGGAAACACGGAAGCTGACGTGCAACAGACCTTATGTAGATACTCTTTTACACATGTCTACAACAATTGTTTACTAAACTTTTACATTTTTCAAAGGCCGCAGAATATACTTCGATTTTTTGCATTGTTTAGAGAAAGTCTGATTTTTAACATATTTTGCGATTTTTGGCATATAACATATGGAGATTTTTCCTAGTCCCCTCCTTTTATATCCTCGATAATTCACAATCCCAAGTATATTCCCCATTTTTGTTCCATTGGAGCATTTTTCTTTGCTAGTACCCTACTTTTAATTAGCAAGATTTGGAAATACAATACTAGATTTCATTTACTGTGCGGTTCTTCTAATAATTGAATGGTTTAAACTTAACAAAGCTACTAGTTGTAGAAGAAACAAACATTCTGCTTAGTAATTCTTATGTTACGTAGAACATCCTGTAAAGAAATATGCTTCCAAAACTTTCTAGAGCTAAACTTAATTTACATTTTAAACTTTACACAAGAGTGTAAAGAATTTTAGTGGGATTAATAATTTCGATATTGCTCTGATATAACGATCAGCATTTATTAAGAAATGAAATCTCTATAATGTTCCTAAGAACAAATTAACATTAGGTGTTAATCACTTTACACTACTCTTCATGCGCCCCTAGCAGACGTATCACATCTGTTTCCATATATATTTTACGACTTTAGGGAAAAAATGAGTTACCGTGAGGCTCTAGAATGAAGCTTATTATATAGTGTAAACTTTACACTAGCAACGAGTGTAAAGAAGATTTTAGTCGGATTTGTAAATTCGATATTACTCGGATATTACGATCAACATTCATGAAAAAATTACGTCTCCATAACGGTTTAATGACAAATAGACACAGATGTAAACCACTTTACATCACTGTTGAGTGTAAACAAACGCGCACAGCTGACGTCCCTTATTTGATTCCATGTAAATTTTCAGATTTCGGCAAAAAATTTAGGTTTTTGCAAAGCTCTAGAACGAAGATAAACCACTTTACATCACTGTTGAGTGTAAACAAACGCGCCCAGCTGACGTCCCTTATTTGATTCCATGTAAATTTTCAGATTTCGGCAAAAAATTCAGGTTTTCGCTAAAGCTCTAGAACGAAGATTAATTAGCAGTGTAAACTTTACACAACCGCCTAGTGTAAAGAGGATCTTATTCCGATTTGTAAATCTGATATTACTCGGATATTATTATCAACATTTATGAAAAAATTGCATGTCTACAATGGTCTGAGGACAAATAAACAATGAGTGTAAACTACTTTACATCACTGTTGGATGTAAACAAACGCGCCTACGTGACGTCTCACATTTGATTCTTTGAAAATTTCTAGACTCCAGGAAAAATTAGGTTTCTGGAATGCTCAAAAACGAAGATAAATACATATGTAGTGTAAACTTCATGTAAACACCTAGTGTAAAGAAGATTTTGGTCAGATTCGTAATTTTGATATTGTTATGATATTACGATTAATATTTATGAAAAAATTAAGTCTCCATAATGTTCTATGGGCAAACTAACAATAGGTGTAAACCACTTTACAACACTGTAGAGTGTAAACATACGCGCCAGACTGGCATATCAAATTTGGTTCCTGGTCCATTTCTAGACTTGATAATCGTGTCCCTGACTCATAACCGGAGAAGCAGGCAGAAAAAACAAGACAAAAACGTATTTTAAACACCAAATTTTTGACATTACACTCGCTAAATATTAATGTATAGACAATTTGCTTTGACATGCACCCGATATAAAGCACTTTATTTTCATTCTATTGGACTTATCCCGACTTCTGGACGGAGAAAGTGGCGAACAAAAAACGCAACAAAAACGTATTTTCCATCATTTAGAACACTGTAAACTTTAAAATTCCGTACCGAACTCCCCATTGAGTTTAGAGAAATTCGGTTTGGTACAATTTGTAGCTTTTAAATCGTAGTACATTCCTGTGTGCCAAAATTCTCTTGCAAAAATTATTTGGTATGATTTATTAATAAAAATTCGGAAAAAAACGTGTTTTTTCGCCCATTTTTCTCTCTGATTTCGAACTTTACACCCCCATAAATAACTCAATATTGCGTTTTTTTGAATGCGGCTTGCTGCGATGTGTAGCCCCTGAGAGGCACTTTATTACTGCTGTATTCAATTTACCCTGACTCATAAGCGGAAAAATTTGACAGAGAAATCTTAGTTAAAATCCGTTTTTTTACACCATCCACTAGAGTGTAAACTTTAAACCCCAGGATCTAACTCAACATAGAGCGTAGAAGACTTTGCTTATATGCAGAATGTAGCCCTTGATCCGCTCTACATTTCTGTCAGAAAACATTTTAAAAAACTCATAACCGGAGTTAGTATCAGACATAAGCAGGTTGAAAACTCGACCAAAAAGTGCTTTTTCACCCCCAGATTTTCGCACTCTTTACACTGCCATTCGAGAACTAAGTCGAATTTCAAAAACAAAAAATGGTCATCTGTAGAATTCATCCCTCTATAATCCTATGCTGTTCAATTGTTCGAGTCATCAATACTCAGTTGTCCACATGAGTAGTATACCCTGCGACCCTAGCGTGTTCCGGAACTAGTAGTTCCGGAACTAATAGTTCGGGAACTAGGTTCGGGAACTTTTTCCTGTGTGTTATAGTATAGGCGGCCGTGGTAGGCAGCTGGAAAATGGGGGTTGAAATGTGCGCCCTGGCTCTGAGAATGTGCGCCCTGAGGGGGTTCCCTGTGTTATAATATAGGCGGGGGTTTGGGCTGCGCCCTGAGTGCGCCCCGGGTATTTTGCCGAAAAATAGTTGTCCCTGGGGGATGAGGTAGTTCCGGAACTTTCAAAAACTTATCCCTGGGGAAGGGGATAGTTCGGGAATTTTCTAAAGTCCCTAGGGAAGGGGGTACTTCGGGAACTTTCAAAAAGTTGTCCATAGGGATAGGGGTAGTTCGGGAACTTTTGTCCTTGGGGGGAAGGGAGTTCGGGAACTTTCAAAAATTATCCCAGGGGGAGGGGCCACCAACAAGGGTTCATTAGCGCCTTCTCTTTACACTTAGGATAAGAGGGGGCGAAGGAGGGTAGTATAAGGTAGGCCTATGATAGGAATAGGATAAGACTGGGATGGTGAACCACTTTACATCACTTTACACTTTACACTAGTTTACACTTTACACTACTTTACACCACTTTGCACTTTACACTACTTTACACAAGTTTACACTTTACACTACTTTACACTTTACACCACTTTACACTTTACACGACTTTACACCTCTTTACACTGTACGTTAAATTTTTTGCTGCTTTTTTTAAGCATGAGCATAGAATGAGAGGATTTGCGCGGGTCACAAGCACCACCAAAGCGCTGTTTTTGGAGGAAAAAACTTACTGCACTTGAGGCATTTTTGTAATCAGATCATAATGATGATTATTAGCAGCATGTAAATCAAGCACCTTATCAGCCACAGGTCCTTGAAAAAACAAAATATTATTATAATATACTTTTATTTGGTAGTCGGGCACTAGAACTTTTTGTATTTTTTCAACAGCCTCAAGACCATATTTATCTTCATTGATGTTAATATTAGCCTTGTGCATTAAATCTAAAGCTAGCTGCTTTTGCAGAGTGTGACGTGCCCTGTCACCTTTCCGAATAGATTCCCATTTCGGCCTACTGTCCAGCTTCGCTATTCCTAATACAATAGCTCTGGGTAGCGATAAATTATCATTTGATGTAATTTTAATAAATGCTCCTCCATTTTGGCAGAACTCACTCACATCAAATTCCAGACCACAACCTATTTGTGGTCTTCTATCAACGAGTACTACCTTAAATTCCGTGTCTTCGTTGCAACAAAAATGCCTTGGCGGTTGTCCTAAACCTACGAACAGAAATGCTCGGGAGTTTATGTATTTCAAAGTACTGATTCAGATCCATTTTTGAGTAAAATTATATGTATGTATATCCATATTTATAGACAAAAATCTATAAATACTAATATTTTGTTACTTAAAAAATAATAAAAATGGAGGAAATTCAGGAAATCAAAAAGCGTTCATTCGTGGACACGGAAAGGAAACCGTATGGGAGGTCAATAAAGCCGCCCATTGAGATATGTGGTCGTAATATGGAGAGGCCCATGTACCCTTTGATGATTCAACTTTGTTATTTTTGCCAAAAAGCATCGTGTGAACGGGAATTTTTCGAAACAAACGGGGGTCTATGGTACATTAATATTCAGATGTGCCCTAGATGTGGGGAATATAATAGAGCAGCGCAGGAGGCTGGAACTAAAGTGCTCAAACGGTATGCATCAGAAGCAGCCGAAGAACTAAAAGCTAAAATTGCTCAAGAAAAAAGTCTATAAATATGAACCCACTAGCGTAATTTCAATAATCTCTTAAAAACATGGCTTCCCCCGGAGAGCTTACCTACCAGCAATTTATCCTTAAGCTTGTTGAAAAAGCCTGTAAACGGTTTGTGACGAATCGTGATGTTCATAGTATAGGTGCGTTTTTCTGGAGAATTGTTAATGATGAGTTTAAGGAGCAAAGAAAAGAAGAGCTCAAACGCGACGCGTTTTGGCAGTTTGCGTTGGACTTGAAAGATTGTATTCTGGAAAAGAAAATGGAACAGCTGTTCAGCCTATGGCAACAGTTCAATTCAAACGGGAAGAACCTGTTTGAAAATATGTACGATAATTGTATTTGGTACAACGTAAATTGTCTTATATAGCTCTCCCATTATAAATATTAAACTAGTTTTCTCGTAAAAAATGGACAAAAAATTGAAAAAGTTGTATTACGATACTAAATCGGGGTACTCTGGTGTAAACCAGCTGTACCTCAGAGCCAAAAAAGTATTTCCAAAATCAAAAATAAAACAATGGTTAGAAAAGCAACCATCATATACTTTGCACAAACCTGCATTAAGAAAATATTTGCGGAACAGGGTTTTAGTAAGCAGTATTGATGAACAGTGGCAAGCTGATCTGGTTGATCTCCAATCACTATCTCAGCATAATGATGGGTACAAGTATTTATTGAACTGTATAGACATTTTCTCAAAATACTCATGGTCTATACCCTTAAAAAGCAAATTTTCTAATGATATTGTTGAAGCTTTCCAGAAAATCTTTAAAGATCGAAAACCGTATAAATTACAGACTGATGCAGGTAAAGAATTCGTGAACAAAGAGTTTCAGAAATTTTTAAAATCTGAATCTGTTGACTTTTTTGTTACTAAAAGCGAACTGAAAGCATCGGTAGTAGAACGATTTAATCGCACATTAAAAGAGAAAATGTGGCGGTACTTTACTAAAAAGAATACGTACAGGTACATTGACGTCTTAGACAATCTCATGCATAATTATAATCATTCTATGCATAGAACTATAGGTACATTTCCAGCAAACGTTACGCCAAAAAACGAGCAAGAAATTTTAAATAAAGCCTTTCGCATTACAAAAAAAGATGCAGTATTTAAGTTCAATGTTGGCGATAAGATACGTCTAAGTAAAGTTAAGCGCACTTTTGAAAAAGGATACTGGCCCAATTGGACTGAAGAATTTTATATCGTTAAAGAGAGATACGCTAGAACACCACCAGTGTATAGTTTAGAAGACCAAATGGGTGAAAAATTAGAAGGTATTTTCTATGAACCAGAACTGCAAAAAATTGACGTTTCAACTGAAGATTTATTCATTGTCGAAAAAATTCTAAAAACTCGAAAACGCGGCAACAAAACTGATTATTTTGTTCGATGGAGAGGTTACCCGCCCAAATTTGATTCTTGGGTCCCTGATCTGATAAACGTATAAATGGTAATTTTGAATCTGATTTTGAAACAGGAAAAATGGAGGCTGGTCATTGTTTCTTCAAGCAAATTGCAAAATGTCTACTTTTCTGACACGCTATTTTAGTCTTTTCAAGCTTCATTAGGAAATGCTTAGAAAAAGGCGACGTGTGCACCCTGTCCAAGTTATGCCAGTATTTAAGCCCCAAGGCTGAATTTTATTCTGCTAATCTTTATGCAAAAAGCTTTATTATGATCACATTTCTTCATCTAAAAAGCGCAAATTTTTTGTAAAGTTTGGAAAATTTCTTGCAAAGTTTTGGAAAATTTTTGTAAAGTTTGAAAAATTTCTTGCAGAGTTTGGAATCAATTTTATATGCTTAAGGATAGCAAATTTGTAGACATTAGAAAATTTATTGTAAAGTTTGAAAAATTTCTTGCTGGAATTGAAAAATTTTTGCAATGAATGAAACTTTAGTTCATTCAATTTGGCATTGCTCAAGCATTGATTCAACTATTTTATGTGCTATATGCAATTCATGTTCTCTTTTTGCACCAGTGAGAATCATTTTTCCGCTTGTAAAGAGTAAAAACGTTACATTTCTGAATTTATATATTAAGCCAGGAAAGAGTTCTACTTCATACATGCATTTTCTTTTAACCAACTCATAAAATTTGCAAAGATTTATGCGAAATCCTAAATCAGCAGAGCCTACAAACAGCTGAGGCTGTATTTTTAGGTAACAGGCTTGTGCATTTATTAGCTCTATAAAATGTTTTATTGCATTTTCGCCATCTTTAACTTTTTTAGCTCCTACGCATACTATTTTACCTGACTTGAATATCAATAATGTAGCATGAGGTGGTCGATATATGATACCTGGAAATTTCTGAGGGTTATATTGTGCAGTATTTGGTAATTTTGCATATATCTCATCTAGATCAAGTGTGTCTTTAAGTGCTGCAGTAAGCACTATGTTCTGAATAGTAACCATTTTCTATATATACCCACCTGTTTCTTAATACATATTTATAAACCATGATTTTTCAACACCCTTTTACTTGCCTTGTTTCTGGGCCAACAAAGTCTGGCAAGACAACTTTTGTCAGGCAATTATTAGAAAACAGAGCACACTTGTTTGATACAAAAATTAAAAAGATTTGGTGGTGCTTTGCCGAAAATCAGCCGCTGTATAGGGAAATGCAAGATGTTTCATTTATAGAAGGGCTTCCTGATTTTAGTTATTTAAAAAAGTTTAGTCCAATGCCGCAACTTTTGATATTAGATGATCTAATGCAAGAGAGCAAGGGTAATGTTCAAATTGTACAGCTTTTCACAAGGAGATGTCATCATTGGAATATTAGCATCATTCACATTGTTCAAAATGTGTTCTTTGAAGGCCTCAGAACTTCACGCATAAACTCTGATTATATAGTCTTATTTAAAAACCCTGCCGATCAATTACAGTCACAAATTTTGTCTCGCCAACTTTATCCAACAAATTCCAAATATTTCCTAGAAGCTTATTCTGATGCTACCTCTCAGCCACATGGCTATCTCTTGATAGATCTCACCCAAAATGCTAGAGATGAATTAAGACTTAAAACAAACATATTTAGCAAGCATCCGACTGTTTATGTAAAAAAATCTATAAATACTAATAATGACGGTGTAACCAATAAAAATGGGTAAAGAACGATTAAAACGCAATATTGTGTGCTTACACCTTCTGAGTCGAGCAAGAAAACCTCAAAGGGAGTCAATTATAAATACTGCCAGTAAAGATCAAATACTTTGTCTCTGTGACTGTGCAAGCAATTTTTTAAATGGTAACATTCCTTTTTCCGAAAAAGATATAAACAAACTTCGGAGATATCAAAATCAAATAAGACGTCTGGCAAATAATAAACAAATCAGTACAAAAGAAAGAAAAAATATTATAGTACAGGACGGTGGTTTTCTTCCTCTTTTGTTAACTCCGATACTTACAATTGCAGGCAGTCTTTTAGCTGATGCAATAACAGGTAGAAAATGAAACATACTGAAAAAATGATTCTTATACCCGCTGAAATCAGCGAGCGGACTAAACCTATTGATGTTGTGCTAGAGTCCTTGGATAATGAGATGCAGAAAGTGTTGAACAGCAAAAATATACCATCTGATTTAAAACTTATAAAATATAATCAGATACTTGGCAAATTTAAGCGATTGCATGAACAGAAACAGGAACCGTACAAAGCCAATATAATTGAACATACAAAAGATGTACTTAGCAATGATGAAATACTAACTGCTATGCCAAAAAATCAAATTCCAAAGGCTAAAATGCTTCTCCACTATATTCGTACAAACCCTTTTATTGAAATAGAGTCTGATGGTGAGCTTGTTATAGATGGGCAAAAAATTGAAGGCTCAAACATTACAGATTTAATTAATGATTTAGCACGTGAGCGTAAGAAAATAAGCAGACATCCTGGTACAAAGGAATTGCTGAAAGTGTTGAACCGCACAAATGTCCCACTAGCAAGTATTGGTAATAGACAAGGTAGGGAAATTTTTGCCGCAGGTGATGACTTTGACTGGGACGAAAGTCTATAAATACCTTGTGTGTTTCAATTTTTGTGAAATAATCACAAAAATGCATGTTCAATTTACTCCCGACAATTACAACATTTGGCTGGAATATTATACAGGGCAGGCTGCCCAAACTGGTTATGGATTGGATGGGTTTAAAGGCATCCCATACCAGCGGGGCGTTGGTCTTGGCAACTTTTTCCGCTCCCTATTCAGAATGGCCATCCCTGTTCTGCAATCAATTGGTAAGCAAGTTGGAAAGCATGCTTTAGTTGCAGGTTCAAATATAGCATCCGATTTGGCCCAGGGAAAACCTCTTTTTGAGTCTACTAAAAAGCATTCAAAGCGAGAAGCTGCCCAACTTTTTGATGAAGCCTCTCATGCCCTAGAACATCAGCAAGGAGAGGGTCTTGGTAGTCGCCCAAAGTCTATAAATACTAATGCACTTGATGCGTTTTCTAAAAAACATGGCTCTCATAGACGTAAAATCTATTCCGAGTACTAAAACTGAGTTAGACCTTTTCACGGTCCCTCCTACCCAAGTGGTAGTAAAGCGCGGCTTTTGGCATGAAATACAACCAACGCATCCCATAACTAATGAGGGACCATATGAATTTAGAATACCTCCCGATCCTCATTATATTCAGCTGAACAAAAATTACATTTATATGCTACTAAGAATTAAAAAACCAACAGTTGCTGCAGGATCAGTAGTACCTGACTATGCACCTATCAATCTTATTGGTAAAACTTTTTTCAAGCAAGTAAAATGTTTTCTAGGAGGCCGTTTAGTTTTTGACAGCTCCGATAAATATGCATATAGATCTTATTTTGAAACTGAATTAAATTATGGATTTGATGCAAAGCATTCACACTTACAGGCAGCATTATATTTTCATGATGGCGGCATTAATGTTGACACAAAAGATAGTGAATCATTCAAAAAGCGAGCTGCTATGTTTAAAGATGAAAATTTTGTAGAAGTTGCGGCTCCACTGCATATTGATATGTTCTTGCAAGATAGGTATTTAGTCAATTTTACCGATTTTCGCTTAGAATTACACAGAAATAGTAATGCATTTGCTTTGCAGTGTTTTGAAGATGTTAACTTAGATTTGAAAGTCTCTCAAATGAAATTTTTTATTCGAAAAGTTGAGGTTTTGGACACAGTAAATTTAGCTCTAGAGCAAACAATGCTTTCATACACAGCCAAATATCCTATAAGGCGCGTAGCTATCACTAACTTGCATATATCAAACCCTGCTAGGGAAACGCCAAATTATACATTGTTCACTGGTCAGCTACCTAGACGTATTGTATTTGCTTGTGTTGAAGGCAGTGCTTATCGAGGCAATCTAGCAAAATCGCCTTTCAACTTCAAACCTTTCAGCATATATGATGCAAAAGTAACGTGTGGGGGTATAACCTACCCTGCTTACCCACTTGGCATTGCATTCAAACATGATAGGTACTTGCAAGCCTATAATCAAATGTATGATGCACTCGATATAGGCCGTGAAGGTAATTTCATTAGCAGAGATGAGTTTAAGACAAGTCACTGCTTTTTTGTATTCGACTTGACACCTGATGCAGATGATGGGGGCATTGGGATCTAGCACATGAAGGAACAACAAGCATAACTGTAAGGTTTGCTGATAATTTGCCTGATTCTGGCATAGAAATCATTATATATGCTGAATTTGATAATTTAATAATGATTGATAAAAATCGAAACACATTTCATGACTATAGTGCATAAACATGAATACTATGGAAGTATTTAAAATTCTTGAACGTAATATCAAAATGGATATGTTTTTGGGCGTTTTTCCATTAGACCGCTTACCACCTATAAAAAACTATCCTGCAGCTATAGTGGTTAATTTGGATGCTAGCAATGAGCCTGGTTCACACTGGGTTGCTTTGTATTTTGTAAGCAAGAAACGCTGTGACTATTTTGATAGCTATGGCTTAGAGCCACCTGTGCAATTGAAGCATTATATTTCTGATAATGCGCTTTCATTTACATACAATAATGTCCAAACACAAGGGCTTTTTTCCATTAGTTGTGGACATATGTGCATCTACTTCCTCTTATGCAGGAGTAATGATATTCCCTTCAAAAATATTGTTCTATCTATGCTGAGCGAAAAAATTTATAAATACTTTGATAAGCTTAAATTATAAAAATGGATACTAAACAATTCTATTTAACGCTTCCGAGCAATTCACAGGAAGCCAATACTGCGGCTACATTTGTAACTGGCCTGCCAAGGCAAATTATATTATCTGGCGATTGGGAAGTTGGTTTAGCTGAGATAATTTATGCTAATACATGGCACAATGTTGCTGAGGATCAGAATATGATACAATTTTATGATTTTAAAAATAATGTACGAGTAAAAATGCTTATTCCTAGAGCTAGATACCAAAATATACACGATCTTATTAAAACAATCAGTGAGGGAATGAAAATGGTTAGTCAAAATGAAAAATTTGAATATACTGAGTACCTGACTTTCAAGTATCATGAAAATAAGAAATTTTGTCATATAGTAATTAACACTGCATACATTAAAAGCTTAAAGCTAACGAATCATTTGATGTATATGTTAGGCTTTTTAGATAGTCAGCTTAAAAATGTAAATTATACTCTTGCACAAGAAGTGACCATAGCTGCCCATCACTCTCCTGACATGCTAGGCGGAATGCACAATTTTTACGTTTATTGCGATATAATTGAGCCTCAGATTGTTGGAAACGTTTTTGCGCAACTTTTGCAGGTTGTAAACATTGAAGGAAAATACATGGATATTGTAAACCATGCATATATTAGCCCACACTATATACCCGTGCTGAAGAAATCATTTAACACAATTGAAATAAATATCAAAACGGATCAAAATCAGCC
Organism: Mermis nigrescens; assembly: GCA_036768485.1. Classification (NCBI taxonomy): domain Eukaryota; kingdom Metazoa; phylum Nematoda; class Enoplea; order Mermithida; family Mermithidae; genus Mermis; species Mermis nigrescens. Next base: position 1,421,853 of record JAVLUZ010000043.1, read on the forward strand.
CGTACCTTTTGAATTCGGCAAAACTATCGTAAAATTGCATTTTAGACACCAATAGACTATAAATAAAACCTATGTAGGTTACATATAATACAAGAATGATTTTCTTGTTGGTGCTCTTACATTCCACATATGGGGTTGATCCATGTATATGAAAATGAGTTATGGTAATTTGCCATAATTTAGCAGACTATAGTAGCACGTCTCACTCTGCAAAAATACAAAAAGTTCTAGTGCCCGACTACCAAATAAAAGTATATTATAATAATATTTGTTTTTTCAAGGACCTGTGGCTGATAAGGTGCTTGATTTACATGCTGCTAATAGTCATCATTATGATCTGATTACAAAAATGCCTCAAGTGCAGTAAGTTTTTTCCTCCAAAAACAGCGCTTTTGTGGTGCTTGTGACCGCGCAAATCCTCTCATTCTATGCTCATGCTTAAAAAGCAGCAAAAAATGTAACGTACAGTGTAAAGAGGTGTAAAGTCGTGTAAAGTGTAAAGTGGTGTAAAGTAGTGTAAAGTAGTGTGAAGTGTAAACTAGTGTAAAGTGTAAAGTGGTGTAACGTGATTCACCATCCCATTCTTATCCTATTCCTATCATAGGCCTACCTTATACTACCCTCCTTCGCCCCCTCTTATCCTAAGTGTAAAGAGAAGGCGCTAATGAACCCCTTGTTGGTGGCCCCTCCCCTGGGACAATTTTTGAAAGTTCCCGAGCTCCCTTCCCCAAAGTACAAAAGTTCCCGAACTACCCCCATCCCTATGGACAACTTTTTGAAAGTTCCCGAACTAGTCCCCCATCCCCTAGGGACTTTAGAAAATTCCTGAAGCTCCCCTTCCCCAGGGATAAGTTTTTGAAAGTACTACCTCATCCTTCAGGGACAACTATTTTTCGGCAAGATACCCAGGGCGCACTCAGGGCGCAGCCCAAACCCCCGCCTATATTATAACACAGGGAACCCCTCAGGGCGCATATTCTCAGAGCCAGGGCGCACATTTCAACCCCATTTTTCCAGCTGCCTACCACGGCCGCCTATACTATAACACAGGAAAAAAGTTCCTGAACCTAGTTCCCGAACTATTAGTTCCGGAACTACTAGTTCCGGAACACGCCAGAAGTCGCAGGGTATACTACTCACATGCCGTGATAAAAGGTCCCAAAATTTGGCCTATGTTATAACGTTACACAAAAACTTTACACCTTCTTTACACAGTAAGTTTTGAGTTTCAAGAAAAACAAAAAAACACGGGTAGCAGAATTTTTTATTATCTTTTCTTTTAAAAAAACCGCACCTTCCAGAAGTGTCCCGTTATAGCTGTAGGGGGGTGCACAGGTGTTAGGGGTACCCAAGTATATTACGAATTTTCGAATTTGTTCTTGCCTTATTTACCTCAAAAAAGTTTCCAATTTTTCATTCTGGAGAGCTAGAGCCCCAAAGCCCCTCCACGTGCATATCTGCAATTTAAAACGTTGATTTTCCCTAATGCGATCGATCTGATTAAAAAAATCATCAGGCTCTAAAGCGGAGCCGGGATCAGGCCAGTGTCGCACCTTAAAGCGTCTGTACCTTAAAGCGTCCGGTCCGACCGGACACTTTAAGGTATCTGAAAGTGTCCGCCCTACCTTAAAATGTCCGCTATTTCATTAAGGTGTCCGGGCTGGGAAAATGTATTATTTGACTATATGAACACGTGTTCAGTGCAAACTACAAATAAGCAAAACTCGGACTCGGACTCGTAATAATTAATTAATGTTTATTTATTAATGCTGATTAATTTTATTTTAACTAGTCTTGATTGGTTTTCAAATTTCCACTTCATTAATTATCCAGTTAATCAAGTTCTGTAAATCAAGTTTTAAAAATTAATTTCGATAAGATTTAGCTAAAATTTTTACATTTTATAATGTTTATTTACTTTTAATTAAGTTTGAATTGAGTAATTTTCTCTAATTTTCTAATTTTTTTCGTATTTAGATTTTAAACATTGAAATACGCTTCTTCATTGAGAGCCTTAATTAATTGGAATTAAATGAATTCTGGCTTATCTCAAATAATTAATTCACACGATTGATTACCTTTAATTGGTCAAAGTCAATCAATTGATTAATCGGGCAAACCTCATCATTAAGTAATTGAGTCTTAATTATTTAGCATTTCAATTAAATTTATTAGTTAAATATTAATAAATTTCTAGAAAAAGCTCCTATCTACAAATGTCACAAAATTTGTTAAAAGTCAGAAATTTCCTAAAGAGAGAAAAAATGAAAGTAAGTAAATCAAAGAAAAAACCTACCTGTGCCTAAAACTGCAAGATCTGCTAAAAATCAGACTTTTTCTAAGCAACGCAAAAATCGAAGTATATTCTGCGGCCTCTGAAAAAAATAGGTGAACCTTCTCATATTGTCCACCATACAGTGGGCGGTTCCAAAATTCTAGGGGGGTTTTCAAATTGGAATATTGGCCTTAAAAATAGTGCTATGGCGAAGAAAACACCATTTTTGAACGTTTCTTGTCGAGCTCTATCTATTGGTACCTACCAAAAAAACCCAAAAAGAGCAGAAAGATTTAAAAAATTGAATTCTGGAGGTATTGTTGGGTATTTGCGTTTTCTTGTTGGGTATTTTGCCATGGGGTGCATACTCCCCAAACCCCCTACGTCTAGGTATGGTGTCCAATGCCTAATATAAAGCTTATAAAATAAATCTCAAATCTGCGTTTTTGCTAATCACTTGCAACCACACCTGGGCGTGGGGGGTTTGGGGTATGCACCCCCCAGAAACCAAAATACCCCCCCAGAAATCAAAATACCCCCCCCCAGAATTCAATTTTTGAAAATTTTTTTCGTTTTTTTTTCGCAATTTTTTGATGCCAATGGATAGTGCTTGATGAGAAACGTCGAAAAATGGTGTTTTTATCGCCATACCACCATTTTTAAGGCCATTTTTCGACCTTCAAAAATCTTGCACCCCCCCAGAATTTTCTTGCTGCCTACGTATGCTTGCAACGTTAATTTATTCGATATTGTGGCTAGATAAATATTACAAAAGTTATATCCCATGATTATTTGCGATACCGCAACGAAAGACTGTGATTTATATATAATACATGCGTCCATTCAGTACTCTTCTGGCGTTTAATCCCACCAGACTACCCGGATTTCATTCCTGCCCATGTAAACTGATAACCATTAGGCATGCGAGGTTAGGGATATGCACCAGTGTTCAATCAGAAACGTCGAAAATTGCCGTTTTTCCAACATACAGTAGAACTCGAATAAGTGCAACTCTGACCTCGGTTGCATGCAACAGACTTTCATTTCCCGATTTCTTCCCTATGTTTTACGTGTGGTTGCATCTCGGATAAATGCAACTCGGGTAACTGCAATACTCGCTTAAGTGCAACCATTTTTTATCCACCAACCCATATTCACAATGCGTAACTACACAACTTTTTAGAATGGATGATGAATGTCTGCTAAACAAGCGCATTTTTTTCGTGCACCATCATGCTTTTCAAGAATGTTACTGGTGTTTCCCTAATCATTTTGTTATTCTCTCATTATTATGTATGCCTCATAGTTGGATTTTACTTTTTCCAATATTTTTTTCAGCATTTTGTCCAAAATTCATACATAATTACGTTATAAGAATGGCTGCTGTTCCAAAAAGAAATTACTACATTCTCCATAGCCCAAAAACTGAAAATTTTGGACGCTTTCGATTTTGCACTGTTCTAGAGACACCTCGAATTAGAGCAACCTTTTCGAAATTTCATAAGACACATCCTATTAGTGCAACCTTGCTTATGTGCAACATCGCTTAAGTGCAACTTTTTTGGCATCCCGAGCAGTTGCACTTATCCGAGTTCGACTGTACCATAATTACTATTTTTTGACCCAGAAAAATATTGCAACATGGCGCTGCTCATCTAAGGCGATATCTGCTTTTGCAGAGTGAGTGGTTCAGTTATCTAGCCCAATGTTTTATCTTTGTTCGACAGGATGCTGCTTTCTTCTGCAGGCCGCAGAATATACTTCGATTTTTGCGTTGCTTAGAAAAAGTCTGATTTTTAGCAGATCTTGCAGTTTTAGGCACAGGTAGATTTTTTCTTTGATTTACTTACTTTCATTTTTTCTTTGTTTAGGAAATTTCTGAGTTTTAGCAAATTTTGTGACATTTGTAGATAGGAGCTTTTTCTAGTCCCCTCCTTTTACGTCCTTGATAATTCTTTGTTCCAAGTATATTCTACCTTTTTTTGTTCCATCAGAGCATTTTTTCTAGCTAGTACCCAACTTTTTTGTTAGCAAAAAATAGTAGTTATTCCTATCTTTGTCAGTGTTGTAGCGAATGTCATTAGGTACTGCTTCCATCTTAGCAATTTATACTTGCATTGTGTATGAATTATATTCCGACTACGCGCGTTTGCAATATTATTCAGAATAGAATAGAATAGTTTATTGGCTGAATTACATGGACGAGACATGTTACAACAAATATCAAAACAAAAATGCAAAGAATTATTAAATGAGCAATTTTAGGAATGTCAATAAATGCAAAAAAAATAACGCGAAATAAGTGAATTAGTATGTAAATCAAAATATTTAGTATGTAAATATTTAGCTGAAGTTCGAAGCAGCATTATTTTCTGTGCTCAAGCTGGAATTCACTTATCGCTTCTGATCGTTGCTTACTTCGACCATGATGCAACTTCAACAAATAATCTCACGTTTTGTCATTTTACTTCTCGCTGACTCTTATTTAGTCCGATAAAGTTGACTGCCCGCAGCAAGAAACACGCATTTCAAAGTAAAATGCATGCGTCGTTCAAGTGGACATTTCTTTACAGTTGGGTAGATTGCTTAGCAAACGGGGCGCAATGATTTTCGCCCAATCGCTATGATTGAAGATAGCTAAATACATTAGTACCGGTTCCACCATTGGTGGGGGTAGAGGTGCTCTTAGCAGACATTTCTGCGAATAATCAAAGCCTGAAAAGTCTGAAACCCCTTCTTTAATAATCAAAGCCTGAAAAGAATGATACCTCCTAAAACGACTTGACGGATCAACCTTGCCACCCTTCTGAGCGACAAAAGTCTTGTAAGAGACGCCGCATACTTTGATTTACTTGTGATCACTTGAAAAGAAGCATTTATTTATACCTGCAAATTGGCATTAACATTAAATACCATGCAGCACCTGAAGCAGCTTTTTCTATACCAAGAATTAATTTTGCAATTGGCTTTTGACCCATTGATTGAAAAGGAGCATTTTTCAGAATTTCTATTTATACCTGCAAAATAGCTGCGAGAGTATTTATTTTAAACTATTTACACTACGTATGATACAGCAACAATTTTTGTGATTGACTTTTAAGACATCTGTTGAAATGAAACATTTTAAGAATTTTTATTTATACCTGCAAACCCGCAATGAGAGTACTTACATTAAACTATTTACATTAAATACCACACAGCACTTGAAGTAGTTTTTTCTATACCAAGAATTAATTTTGAAATTGACTTTTAAGACATTGTCGCTTGAAGCAGATGTACACCCCAAAAAACAGTGATACCTGGGTTATTTGAGGTCGCTGATCGCGAAAATTATTATTTTCTCATGCAGGAGCTAAATTAAGATACTAGTCAGCTACTTGTTACAATTCAGACTTAAGTTCAGCTTAGTTATGTGCATTGTTAATGGCGCTAACACTGCCAGCATATAAGCTAAGCTTCAGCAGTGGAATGTAGCGAGTAAATCAAGCTGCACCCCTCTGCTTCAGCTTTAATTGTTTCTGGAACCATTATAGTCCTTAAAGCATTCTCCATTTAATAGCTAATTGCTAAAGCTTAGATAGCTGAGTTTACTTGAAACATTAGCTTGAAACGTTATTTTTCACCATTTATCACATTGTAAACTCTAAGAGTCTGAACCTGATTCCCCATATGTGTAAAGCAATTCGGTTCGGGCCAATTTGTAGCCTTTGAATCTTAATACATGTGTATGTTCTGAAGCAGCTTTTTCTATACCAAGAATAAATTTTATAATTGGCTTCTCAGACTTCAGTTGAAAAGAAGCGTATTTCAGAATTTATATTTATAGCTGCAATTCGGCTTTGATAATTTTTGTGATTGTTTTTCAAGACATCAGTTGAAAAGAAGCATTTTAAGAATTTTTATTTATACCTGCAAAGCCGCTATGAGAGTACTTATATTTAACTATTTACATTAAATACGATACAGCACCTGAAGTAGCTTTTCCTATACCAAGAATTAATTTTGTAGTTGGCTTTTGACACATTGTCGGCTGGAGCAGATGTACACCCCCAAAAACCAGTGATAGCTGGATAATTTGAGGTCGCTGATCACGAAAATTGTATTATTTCCTCATGCAGGGCTAAATTAAGATACTACTAGTTAGCTACTTGTTACAATTCAGACTTGTGTTCAGCTCACTTACGTACATTGATAATGGCGCTAGCACTGCCAGCACATAAGCTAAGCTTCAGCAGTGGAATGCAGCGAGTGAAGCAAGCTGCATCTCACTGCTAAGGCTTTAATATTTTTCTGGAACAATTATAAATCCTTAAGCAATTTCCATTTGGTAGCTAATCACTAAAGCTTAGATAACTCAGTTTACTTGAAACCTAAGCTCATGATGCCAGTGTCAGAAAGAAACAACATAAATAATCACTTATCTAACAATTAGGTAATTTGAGTTTTCAGTGAGATGGGTTAGTCGATAATGCAATTAATATCGATGAGGAAGTTGTAAGTTCGAGCCTCAGTGACTCAAAAATATTCATAAAGAAAGCGATAATTGTGAAAGAAAATAGCTAAAATCTGGATGGAATCATAATCGGATAGTACCCACTCAATGCATAAGTAATCTTCATTTGGCTCATAGAATGTCATAGATGTAATATTCATGAGCATGGTGACCTCAAATCACCTGGAAATCTCTAGTTTTCAGAATGTCATACATTTGCTCCAAGAATAACCATTTTTTCATTGCATACTTAGGTAAATACTTAAAAGTGGCAAGAAATAAAGGAACTTATGTTAAATAAATGTTGCGTAAAGTACGATGCACAAGACATTGAAGATTGAAAATCTTGTTAGGATAGCTATTTTAAATAACACAACAAAACATCACTAATAAAATGGCATAAAGAGTAGGTAATCTGCATAAATAACTTGAAATTGCAGAGATAGTTCTTAGTTTTAATTCAAATATGTAGATACCTAATCTATGTAGCAGCTAGAGCGCATATGGTTTAAACAATAGATGATGCTGTTTCTACAACTATAAGAAACAATTATAATTTAACTTATAAAAATTAAAAGTCTGTCATTTTTGCTAACTCTTGTTATAAATAAATGCTTCTTTTCAAGTGATCACAAGTAAATCAAAGTATGCGGCGTCTCTTACAAGACTTTTGTCGCTCAGAAGGGTGGCAAGGTTGATCCGTCAAGTCGTTTTAGGCGGTATCATTCTTTTCAGGCTTTGATTATTAAAGAAGGGGTTTCAGACTTTTCAGGCTTTGATTATTCGCAGAAATGTCTGCTAAGAGCACCTCTACCCCACCAATGGTGGAACCGGTACTAATATCAGGCTTTTTATTAGATAACCGATGGTCACTAAAAATATTCCCAATGTATTTTCAAATTTTTTTCAAACTTAAAAGGTTGCATATGTGCACTTGCTATTTGTTTGACAACAATTTCTTATTGATCAAGACGATGAATGGCCAACTCTATTTGGGGGGGGGTCAAAAATTTTCTGGCTTTGGGGATGAGGGGACGTCCGAGTTTGATTGAGGGATCCCCATCCCCCTCTGATATGTATGTTTAAGCCTAACCTAAATCGGCAGCTCTGGATCATCCTGACTTCTGATCAGAGTTCGGACCAGGCTTAAGTCTAGCTTTAGCTTGACTAATTCGATTCGAATAAAAAAAGTCAGGAATGCTCAAAATACCGGTTTTTGCTGTCTTATGATAGGCAGAGTCGAAATTTTCCAAGTTTTTTCGGAAAACTCGGAGAATTAATGCAAAAATTGACATTAAAATCGCCTAAAAACACTCGAGAAATCATTGTAGGAGCTAAATCTTTCTTCTGTGCAAAAACTACCCTGTAGTGTAAATTGTACAGAGGTGTAAAGTGTAGAGTGATGTAAAGTGTTAAATGGTGTAAAGTGCAAAGTTGTGTAAAGTGCGAAGTAGTGTAAAGTATGAAGTGGTGTAAGGTGTTAAGTAGTGTACAGTTTTGTAAAGTACTGTAAAGTAGTGTGAAGTGTTAAGTGATGTACAGTAGTCTATTTCCCCTACCCCTCAGCCTGTCTATCCGACAGTGTGCTATGGTGTAAAGGACCTTCCTCCCCTAAGACTCTATCTCATCCTAAGGCCTTTTTGAGAAAACTGTAAAGAAAAGTAGCCCCCACTTCATTCCCCCTTCCTATGTGTGTCATATTCAGTGTATGGACATGCTCGTGCGTGTACTTATGTACGTCCTATCTTAAGGTGTATGTATATCCTTAACCATCACCTTGAATCAGCCTCTCTTTTGGTGGGTCCATTGATAGTGGGTCTTCCAGCAGTTTTTTCCGGTGGATCTACATTTTTACGTACCTACCTGTTACATTTTATCTGGTGGCTCTACCTATTTACATACCTACCTGTTAGATTAAATGCGCACTGAGTCGCTGATACGCACCCTTGCACTCATACCAACATAACATGCACTGATAATATAACACGGATACCTAACGCATGCGCTGATAATATAACAACGATACCTAAGGCGCGCAAGTGGATTGTGTCTCAACAGCCACGCCAGTCCCAACAGCCCCACCGTCCCAACAGCCCCACCGTCCCAACAGCTCCACCAAAAATCCCAACAGCCCCACTCGTCCCAACAGCCCCACCAGTCCCAACAGTGCCACCATCCCAACAGCCCCACCAATAATCCCAAGAGCCCCACAAATCCAAACAGCCCCACCAATCCCAACAGCCCCACCGTCCCAACAGCTCCATCGTCCCAACAGCCCCACTGTCCCAAGAGCCCCAGCAATAATCAAAATAGCCTCACCAGTCCCAAGAGCCCCACCAGTTCCAAAAGCCCAACCGTCATAACAGCCCCACCACCATATGTGGGCAACAAAAAAATTCTGTGGGACGGTGGGGCTGTTGGGACGGGTAGGGCTGTTGGGATTTTTGGTGGGGCTGATAGGACGGTGGGACTAATGATATTTTTGATGGGGCTGTTGGGACGGTGGGGCTGTAGGGATTGGTTGGGCTGTTGGGATTATTGGTGGGGCTGTTGGGATGGTGGGGTGTTGGGACTGGTGGGGGTTGTTGTGACAGGTGAGGCTGTTGGGATTTTGGTGGGGCTGTTGGGACAGTGGGGCTGTAGGGATTGGTGGGGCTTTGGTAGGGATGTGAGACGGTGGGGCTGTAGGGATTGGGCTGGCTGTTGGGATTATTGGTGGGGCTGTTGAGACGGTGGGACTGTTGGGACGCTGGTGCTGTGGGGATTGGTGGGGTGTTGGAATTATTGGTGGAGCTGTTGGGACAGTAGGGCTGTTTGGACTGGTGGGGGTTGTTGGGACGGGTGAGGCTGTTGGGATTTATGGTGGGGCTGTTGGGACAGTGGGGCTGTTGGGATTTTTGGTGGGGCTGTTGGTAAGGTGGGGCTGTTGGGACTGGTGGGGCTGTTGGGACGGTGGGGCTGTTGGGACGGTGGGGCTGTTGGGACTGGTGAGGGCTGTTAAGACGGGTGGGGCTGTTGGGATTTTTGGTGGGGCTGTTGGGACGGTGGAGCTGTTGGGACGGTGGAGCAGTTGGGATGGTGGGACTGTTGGGACGGTGGGGCTGTTGGGACAGTAGGGCTGTTGGGACTGGTTGGGGTTGTTAAGACGGGTGGAGGCTGTTGGGATTTTTGGTGGGGCTGTTCGGACGGTGGAGCTGTTGGGATCGTGGGCTGTTGGGATGGTGGGGCTGTTGGGATATGTGGGGCTGGTGGGATTGGTGGGGCTGGTGGGATTGGCGGGGCTGTTGGGATTATTGGTGGGGCTGTTGAAACGGTGGGGCTGTTGGGACTGGTAGGGCTGTTGGGACGGTGGGGCTGTTGGGATTTTTGATGGGGCTGTTGGGACGGTGGGGCTGTTGGGACGGTGGGGCTGTTGGGACAGTGGGGCTGTTGGGACAGTGGGGCTGTTAGGACTTTTGATGGGGCTGTTGGGACGGTGGGGCTGTTAGGACTTTTGGCGGGGCTGTTGGGACAGTGGGGCTGTTGGGACGGTGGGGCTGTTGGGACGGTGGGCTGTAGGGGTTGGTGGGGCTGTTGGGATTATTGGTAGGGCTGTTGGGATTCGTGGGGCTGTTGGGATTTTTGGTGGGGCTGTTGGGACGGTGGGGCTGTAGGGATTGGTGGAGCTGTTGGGATTAGTTGTGGGGCTGTTGGGACTGGTGGGGTTTGTTGGGACGGTGGGGCTGTTGGGATTGGTCGGGCTGATGGGACTGGTAGGCAAGGAACGACCGGGCGCCCGGTTCCGGTCCCGGTCCCGGCTGGGCCTAGCAGGCCCGGTCCCGGTCTCAAAACGGCCAGGCCTGGGCCGGGCCTTGTAGATTATGCAAGGCACTAAACTTACCTAACTTAGAGAAGCGTGTAATGCTGTGCACGCGTAAATAATCTGAATCTTTGTAGGTCGTGAATCGGTAGGCACTGCCTGTGTATCCATTTTGCGCATAATTTGGACTGATGCAACTCGTAATATTCGTGCGTTACCAGCTTGAGCCCAAACTCATTCATATCTTGACGCGTGAACCTTATGTTATGCATTTGTGTGCATTAAAATAGTGCATAAAATAGAATTTTTAAATACCGATATATCGACTTTTCCACACATTATGGAAATGCAGGGGCAGATTTAAGGGGAGGAGCAAGAGGGGGGCGGCCGCTCCCCATTGGCCAAAAATATTTGGCAAGATAAAGAGTGGATATGCAATTTGCAATGATTTTTGGCCGTCACCATAATTTCTCAAATTTTTCCGGCGCTACGCGCCGGATGATACCTATTAATGACATTTATTTACTTTCTTGGCGACCTGGAAGCTATTTTCTGTCCATGTAGGTTTCAAAACAATTTTAACAGCAGAAACAGCTATTTTTGCATAGTTTTCTTCTATTTTCAATGAAAAATTTTGACGTTTCGCATCAAATGCTATAAATACAAGAAATCAAGCAGTAAATATGCTTCTAGACACGATTTTTTTCGTATACAGCAAAGATTTTTTCCGATGTGCAAATACTTTTCCGGACCGTCTTTGCACATGTACAAAGATTTTCAGAAACACAAAAATTGCAAAAAAAGGTTCAAAATTCGAAGTAATTTTCGGCGCTTTGTGCCGAAATGAGTGATTGTATCTTTATAATGGCAGAAATTGCATTTCAAAAGGGAAAATGTCAAATTTTTAGGCGCTTAGCGCCGTTTTACGACGATTTTTAGTGATTTTGCCCTTAGAGACCCAGAAATTAGCTAAAATATATACTCTACTAAAAGTTGAACAACTCTGTTTTTACCACACTAAAATCGCTACTATACCATATTATAATACCAAAAATTTGTGTGTACAAAATGTACAAAGACTTTTGGGGCCGATCTTTGAACATGTGCAAACGGACCTTGTACAAAAAAACACTGCATCTAGACGTCTATCCATTTTAATTTTACAAATTTTTCGGCGCTTCGTGCTAGATTTTTATTAAAGTAAAAGTTAATGATTTTCTCGCACAAAATCACAAAATTGTCGAAAATTTTAAAATTTTAAGAAAAAATATAGCGTCAAAAGTGATTTCATGTTAACACCGAAAAAACGCTATTTCGCGCGTTAAGGGCAAATTTTCGGACCTATTTTTGACTGTTTTTGGAAGATGGGATACTGCCCTCCTTGGGAAAATCCTACATTCACCACTGTGGAAATGATATTTGTATTCAAAAAAACAATAGCATTGTTGATTTGAAAAAATGATTTTTTTCTTTTTTCTCTTTTTTTCAAAACTTCTTTTTTTTCAAAAACTCATTTTTTCAAAACTCTTACTTCGTGAGCATTGTTGTTATATTAATTACTTGACGATGCTTATGCGCGATTAGAATGTGCAACCGTCACAAATGCAACATAAAGAGACATTGGTATGAATATTAATTTATGCAAAAAGTGTAAAGATTTCTTTTGTTCTCTCCGTGACATAAGCTGATAATTGCTTGCTCAAGAGAACTCGATCCTTGTCTTAAAAAATTCTGTCAAAGAAAAAAAACAGTTTTGTCGGCAATCTATGTACCAGTGACTATTCCTTTGTAGCCTTAGCTTTTTTATTCTACTTAAGCAAAAATTTCCTGTTGTTTAAGCAGCTAAATACAATCTTATATTATTCCACTCAAATGATAAGCCACTATTTTGTGACTGCGTGTTCTGATTGCTAAGATCGATGTCTTATGTAATTAACTTCTTGTTTAAATCAATTATGTCCATTCCGCTGTATTTTTGCTATTTCTGTATCACTGTGACCTATAGATTTTTCGTAAGTATGCAGCAAATTGTTGTTCTTAAAATATGGTTTCCATGCTATTGGTTACAAAACGTTCAATTTAAGACTCTTATTATGTCTCTGAATAAAGGATTTCTGATGCCTCAGTGTGCAAATGTATGCATCAATTTATGCCTACGTCATGCAAGGCCTACCTATTATTTGTATAACAAGGCCCGGTCCCGGCCAACTTTTGGGCCTGGTCGTTTGCTGCTGGTAGGGCTGTTGGGACAGGTGGGGCTGTTGGGATTTTGGTGGGGCTGTTGGGATGGTGGGGCTGTAGGGATTGTTGGGGCCTGTTGGGATTATTGGTGGGGCTGTTGGGACTGGTGGGGCTGTTGGGATTATTGGTGGGGCTGTTGAGATTATTGGTGGGGCTGTTGGGACGGTGGGGCTGTTGGGACTGGTGGGGCTGTTGGGATTGGTGGGGCTGTTGGGATTATTGGTGGGGCTGTTGGGACGGTGGGGCTGTTGGGATCTGGTGGGGCTGTTGGGATTTATTGGTGGGGCTGTTGGGATTATTGGTGGGGCTGTTGGGATTTTGGTGGGGCTGTTGGGACGGTGGGGTTGGTGGGATGTTGGGACTGGTGGGGCTTGTTGGGACGGGTGAGGCTGTTGGGATTCTGGTGGAGGCTGTTGGGACGGGTGGGGCTGTTGGGATTTTGGTGGGGCTGTTGGGATTATTGGTGGGGCTGTAGGGATTGGTGGGGCTGTTGGGTTTATTGGTGGGGCTGTTGGGATCTATGGTGGGGCTGTTGGGATTGGTGGGGCTGTTGGGATTATTGGTGGGACTGTTGGGATGGTGGGGCTGTTGGGACGGTGGGGCTGTTAGGGATTGGTGGGGCTGTTGGGACGGTGGGGTTGTTGGGACTGGTGGGGGTTGTTGGGACGGGTGGGGCTGTTGGGATTTTTGGTGGGGCTGTTGGGACGGTGGGGCTGTTGGGATTTTGGTGGGGCTGTTGGGACGGTGGGGCTGTTGGGACTGGTGGGGCTGTTGGGACGGGTGGGGCTGTTGGCTGTAGGGATTGGTGGGGCTGTTGGGACTATTGGTGGGGCTGTTGGGATTGGTGGGGCTGTTGGGATTTTTGGTGGGGCTGTTGGGACTGGTGGGGCTGTAGGGATTGGTGGGGCTGTTGGGATTATTGGTGGGGCTGTTGGGATCGGTGGGGCTGTTGGGACTGGTGGGGCTGTTGGGATTGGTGGGGCTGTTGGGACTTGGTGGGGCTGTTGGGACGGGTGGGGCTGTTGGGATTTTTGGTGGGGCTGTTGGGACGGTGGGGCTGTAGGGATTGGTGGGGCTGTTGGGATTATTGGTGGGGCTGTTAGGACTGGTGGGGCTGTTGGGATTGGTGGGGCTGTTGGGATTTTTGGTGGGACTGTTGGGACGGTGGGGCTGTTGGGACTGGTGGGGCTGTAGGGATTGGTGGGGCTGTTGGGATTATTGGTGGGGCTGTTGGGACTGTGGGACTGGTAGGGGTTGTTGGGATTTCTGGTGGGGCTGTTGGGACGGTGGGGCTGTTGGGATTTTGGTGGGGCTGTTGGGACGGTGGGACTGTTGGGATCTGGTGGGGCTTGTTAGGACGGGTGGGGCTGTTAGGATTATTGGTGGGGCTGTTGGGATTTCGGTGGGGCTGTTGGGATTGGTGGGGGTTGTTAGGACGGGTGGGGCTGTTGGGATTTATTGGTGGGGCTGTTGAGACGGTGGGGCTGTTGGGATTGGTGGGGCTGTTGGGATTATTGGTGGGGCTGTTGGGACGGTGGGGCTGTTGGGACTGGTGGGGGTTGTTGGGACGGGTGGGGCTGTTGGGATTATTGGTGGGGCTGTTGGGATGGTGGGGCTGTTGGGATTGGTGGGGCTGTTGGGACGGGTGGGGCTGTTGGGATTTTTGGTGGGGCTGTTGGGACGGTGGGGCTGTAGGGATTGGTGGGGCTGTTGGGATTATTGGTGGGGCTGTTGGGACTGGTGGGGGTTGTTGGGACGGGTGGGGCTGTTGGGATTTATGGTGGGGCTGTTGGGATTATTGGTGGGACTGTTGGGACGGTGGGGCTGTTGGGACGGTGGGGCTGCTGGGATGGTGGGGCTGTTGGGACTGGTGGGGGTTGTTAGGACGGGTGGGGCTGTTGGGATTGGTGGGGCTGTTGGGATTGGTGGGGCTGTTTGGATTGGCGGGGTTGTTGGGATTATTGGTGGGGCTCATGAAACGGTGGGGCTGTTGGGATTGGTAGGGCTGTTGGGATTTATGGTGGGGCTGTTGGGACGGTAGGACTGTAGGGATTGGTGGGGCTGTTGGGATTATTGGTGGGGCTGTTGGGACGGTGGGGGTGTTGGGATTGGTGGGGGTTGTTAGGACGGGCGGGGCTGTTGGGATTATTGGTGGGGCTCATGAAACGGTGGGGCTGTTGGGATTGGTAGGGCTGTTGGGACGGGTGGGGCTGTTGGGATTTTTGGTGGGGCTGTTGGGACGGTGGGGCTGTAGGGATTGGTGGGGCTGTAGGGATTGGTGGGGCTGTAGGGATTGGTGGGGCTGTTGGGATTATTGATGGGGCTGTTGGGACGGTGGGGGTGTTGGGATTGGTGGGGGCTTTTAGGACGGGCGGGGCTGTTGGGATTATTGGTGGGGCTCATGAAACGGTGGGGCTGTTGGGATTGGTAGGGCTGTTGGGACGGGTGGGGCTGTTGGGATTATTGGTGGGGCTGTTAGGACGGTGGGGCTGTAGGGATTGGTGGGGCTGTTGGGTTTATTGGTGGGGCTGTTGGGATTATTGGTGGGGCTGTTGGGATTGGTGGGGCTGTTGGAATTATTGGTGAGCTGTTGTGATGGTGGGGGCTGTTGGGACTGGTGGGGGTGTTGGGACTGGTGGGGGTTGTTGGGACGGGTGAGGCTGTTGGGATTTTTGGTGGGGCTGTTGGGACGGTGGGGCTGTTGTGATTGGTGGGGCTGTTGGGATTATTGGTGGGGCTGTTGGGACTGGTGGGGGCTGTTGGGACGGGTGGGGCTGTTGGGATTTATGGTGGGGCTGTTGGGACGGTGGGGCTGTTGGGATTATTGGTGGGACTGTTGGGACGGTGGGGCTGTTGGGACTGGTGGGGCTGTTGGGACGGTGGGGCTGCTGGGACGGTGGGGCTGTTGGGACTGGTGGGGGTTGTTAGGACGGGTGGGGCTGTTGGAATTGGTGGGGCTGTTTGGATTGGCGGGGTTGTTGGGATTATTGGTGGGGCTCATGAAACGGTGGGGCTGTTGGGATTGGTAGGGCTGTTGGGATTTTTGGTGGGGCTGTTGGGACGGTGGGGCTGTAGGGATTGGTGGGGCTGTTGGGATTATTGGTGGGGCTGTTGGGATTGGCGGGGCTGTTGGGATTATTGGTGGGCTGTTGGGACGGTGGGGCTGTTGGGACTGGTGGGGCTGTTAAGACGGGTGGGGCTGTTGGGATTTTAGGTGGGGCTGTTGGGACGGTGGGGCTGTAGGGATCGGTGGGGCTGTTAGGATTGTTGGTGGGGCTGTTAGGATTATTGGTGGGGCTGTTAGGATTATTGGTGGGGCTGTTGGGACGGTGGAGGTGTTGGGATTGGTGGGGGTTGTTGGGACGGGTGGGGCTGTTGGGATTTTTGGTGGGGCTGTTGGGACGGTGGGGCTGTTGGGATTGGTGGGGCTGTTGGGATTATTGGTGGGGCTGTTGGGACGGTGGGGCTGTTGGGACTGGTGGGCGTTGTTGGGACGGGTGGGGCTGTTGGGATTTTTGGTGGGGCTGTTGGGACGGTGGGGCTGTAGGGATTGGTGGGGCTGTTGGGATTATTGGTGGGGCTGTTGGGACGGTGGGGGTGTTGGGACTGGTGGGGTTGTTGGGACGGGTGGGGCTGTTGGGATTATTGGTGGGGCTGATGGGACGGTGGGGCTGTTGGGATTTTAGGTGGGGCTGTTGGGACGGGTGGGGCTGTTGGGATTATTGGTGGGGCTGTTGGGACGGTGGGGGTGTTGGGACTGGTGGGGCTGTTGGGACGGGTGGGGCTGTTGGGATTTTGGTGGGGCTGTTGGGACGGGTGGGGCTGTTGGGATTATTGGTGGGGCTGTTGGGACGGTGGTGGGGCTGTTGGGACTGGTGGGGGTTGTTGGGACGGGTGGGGCTGTTGGGATTTTTGGTGGGGCTGTTGGGACGGTGGGGCTGTAGGGATTGGTGGGGCTGTTGGGATTATTGGTGGGGCTGTTGGGACGGTGGGGCTGTTGGGACTGGTGGGGCGTTGTTGGGACGGGTGGGGCTGTTGGGATTATTGGTGGGGCTGATGGGACGGTGGGACTGTTGGGATTGTTAGATGGGGCTGTTGGGACGGGTGGGGCTGTTGGGATTATTGGTGGGGCTGTTGGTACGGTGGGGCTGTTGGGACTGGTGGGGGTTGTTGGGACGGGTGGGGCTGTTGGGATTTTTGGTGGGGCTGTTGGGACGGTGGGGCTGTTGGGATTATTGGTGGGGCTGTTGGGATTATTGGTGGGGCTGTTGGGACTGGTGGGGCTGTTGGGACTGGTGGGGCTGTTGGGACGGGTGGGGCTGTTGGGATTCTTGGTGGGGCTGTTGGGACGGGTGGGGCTGTTGGGATTGGTGGGGCTGTTGGGACTGGTGGGGCTGTTGGGATTATTGGTGGGGCTGTTGAAGTACGGTGGGGCTGTTGGGATTGGTGGGGCTGTTGGGACGGGTGGGGCTGTTGGGATTTTTGGTGGGGCTGTTGGGACGGTGGGGCTGTAGGGATTGGTGGGGCTGTTGGGATTATTGGTGGGGCTGTTGGGATCGGTGGGGGTGTTGGGACTGGTGGGGTTGTTGGGACGGGTGGGGCTGTTGGGATTTTTGGTGGGGCTGATGGGACGGTGGGGCTGTTGGGATTTTAGGTGGGGCTGTTGGGACGGTGGGGCTGTTAGGATTATTGGTGGGGCTGTTGGGACGGTGGGGGTGTTGGGACTGGTGGGGGTTGTTGGGACGGGTGGGGCTGTTGGGATTTCTGGTGGGGCTGTAGGGATTGGTGGGGCTGTTGGGATTATTGGTGGGGCTGTTGGGACGGTGGGGCTGTTGGGACTGGTGGGGGTTGTTGGGACGGGTGGGGCTGTTGGGATTTTTGGTGGGGCTGATGGGACGGTGGGACTGTTGGGATTTTAGGTGGGGCTGTTTGGACGGTGGGGCTGTTGGGATTATTGGTGGGGCTGTTGGGACGGTGGGGGTGTTGGGACTGGTGGGGGTTGTTGGGACAGGTGGGGCTGTTGGGATTTTTGGTGGGGCTGTTGGGACGGTGGGGCTGTAGGGATTGGTGGAGCTGTTGGGATTATTGGTGGGGCTGTTGGGACGGTGGGGCTGTTGGGACTGGTGGGGGTTGTTGGGACGGGTGGGGCTGTTGGGATTTTTGGTGGGGCTGTTGGGACGGTGGGGCTGTTGGGATTTTGGTGGGGCTGTTGGGACGGTGGGGCTGTTAGGATTATTGGTGGGGCTGTTGGGACGGTGGGGCTGTTGGGACTGGTGGGGACTGTTGGGACGGGTGGGGCTGTTGGGACGGTGGGGCTGTTGGGATTGGTGGAGCTGTTGGGATTATTGGTGGGGCTGTTGGGTCGGTGGGGGTGTTGGGACTGGTGGGCGTTGTTGGGACGGGTGGAGCTGTTGGGATTTTTGATGGGGCTGATGGGAAGGTGGGGCTGTTGGGATTTTAGGTGGGGCTGTTGGGATTGGTGGGGCTGTTAGGATTATTGGTGGGGCTGTTGGGACGGTGGGGGTGTTGGGACTGGTGGGGGTTGTTGGGACGGGTGGGGCTGTTGGGATTTTTGGTGGGGCTGTTGGGACGGTGGGGCTGTAGGGATTGGTGGAGCTGTTGGGATTATTGGTGGGGCTGTTGGGATCGGTGGGGCTGTTGGGACTGGTGGGCGTTGTTGGGACGGGTGGGGCTGTTGGGATTTTTGGTGGGGCTGATGGGACGGTGGGGCTGTTGGGATTTTAGGTGGGGGCTGTTGGGACGGGTGGGGCTGTTAGGATTATTGGTGGGGCTGTTGGGACGGTGGGGCTGTTGGGACTTGGTGGGGGTTGTTGGGACGGGTGGGGCTGTTGGGATTTTTGGTGGGGCTGTTGGGACGGTGGGGCTGTTGGGATTATTGGTGGGGCTGTTGGGACGGTGGGGCTGTTGGGATTGGTGGGGCTGTTGGGACGGGTGGGGCTGTTGGGATTTTTGGTGGGACTGTTGGGACGGTGGGGCTGTTGGGATATGGTGGGGCAGTTGGGACGATGGGGCTGTTGGGATTGGTAGGGCAGTTGGGATTATTGGTGGGGCTGTTCGGACGGTGGGGCTGTTCGGACTGGTGGGGCTGTTGGGACGGGTGGGGCTGTTGGGATTTTTGGTGTGGCTGTTGGGACGGTGGGGCTCTTGGGACTGGTGGGGCTGTTAAGACATCACCGCCAAGTGCCTATTGCTTATATATATCAGCCTCTTTTTTGGTGGATCTATTGATGGCGGGTCTTCCAGCAGTTTTTTCCGGTGGGTCTAATTTTTTTACGTACCTACCTGTTAATTAAATGCGCACTGAGTATCTGATACGCGCCGTTACAATCATACCAACATAATACACGCGCTGATAATATAACACGGATACCTAAGGCACGCGAGAGTACGTATTGCTCGAATCAGCCTCTGTTTTTGGTGGGTCTATTGATCGTGGGTCTTCCAGCAGTTTTTCTGGTGGGTCTACCTTTTTACGCACCTACCTGTTACATTAAATGCGCACTGAGTCGCTAATACGCGCCGTTGCGCGCAAACTAACGTAACACATTGGCTGATAACAACACGGATACGTAATGCTCACAAGTGCTAATTGCTTAAATCAGCCTCTCTCAGGCCGATCTCCCTGCGCTTAAATCAGCCTCGATTAGGCCTAATCGTCTCGTCCTACGTTATCGTCTTCAATGACGTTTAGCTTTTAAAGCTTAATAACCCTCTTAATACTCAACTTCAAAACTAAAAAAAATGATAGTTTGAGATAAAAACATTCTCTTTCTGATAGTATAAATTTTATTGCTATCCGGCCAAAATTGCGGACAATAGTCGAGCGTGGAGCAAAAAAGCAGTAAAAAAAGTGTAAAAAATGCGAAAAATAAGGAACTATTGGTCAAATGCGGAAAAGAAAAACGGCCGCATCATCTACATTAGGAACCCCATCTTTTAGAAAAAAAATTATAAAAAAATACCCACTGGTTCAGGTGCTAGCTCTGACAGAAGAATTTGCTGACCTGGGCTAATATATAGAGACGCACGAAGTGCGCTTCCCCTTAACGTGACGTCACGCTAGACTTTATAACACTACGTCACGGAAGTCTTCTAAGAGGTGCGACGCACTTCCGTGCGTCTCACAATATACGTTACCTATGTAACTTCTCTTAGCAGCATGAGGTGGTCAGTTCGTTAATATCGATTATGTAAAAGTTCGACAGACATTCAGCAGAGAATGACCTTTGTTTACGTTGAACATGTACTTAAGCGTACCCTATTACTTATATTTAGTGACGTGTACTACGTACAGTATGCATAGGAACACAAACTTGGAAACTTGGAAAAAACTCTTGGTAAAATATGACTTGGAATTTATTTTCCAAGCGAATCCTTGAAAAAGCATAGGAACTGATACTTGGAAACTTGGATTTCCAAGAACTTGGAAATTGGAACTTGGAATTCCAAGCGCTTAGGAATAGGCCCCAGATCAATAATGTTAGCTTTTAGCTCGTATGTATATGTAAGCTCAATAATATGCGATCAGCTAACTTTACCGATTTAGACCCGTTCTGCTTACTCATAGATAAAGCATGTTAAGTGTTTTACGCTTATGCTGTTAACTGCGATTCACAATCGATAAGGTGCGAGTACATCTGCTAATATATTCCTATACTTTAGGGCTGTGAACTTCTCTAATACGCAACTTATTTCTTCATCTATCATACTTATCATTTTAGACATAATTTGCATAAAGATACTGCACATAACTTTTCAAATTTTCAGGCACTGCGATTGCGAGTCAAGTGATCAATGAAAAAAGTCAGCCATGCTATCCTTGAATCCTGAGAAAATCGAAAACTACTTCGCTAATTATTAGGCAAAGTTCACTTTACGGCATTTTGGACCGAAATTTCCATTTTCTTTAGCAGAAGCATAGGTTCGTCGTATTCGTTGCATGATCATGCAAATATGTACATGATGCGTCTATGAAAGTCCGCATTCAGGAATTTTGTGCCGAATTTTTCGAATCAGATATCTGAGAATCATCAGGGGTGAGCAAAAATTAAGGCATTTTTATCGTGAAGATTTCTATACGATAAAAAGAGAAAATTCCGAAAAAATTAGAAGCAATTTTCGCCTCATTGAAACTCGTAAACGAAAAATCGATCTTTTGAACTAGTTTTTATTTTAATTTTTTTAACCAATTGATTTCTCGGCATAAATGCACAATCACGAATCCGTACTTTTCAGCGCGTTTACATGCAAGGGCAGCACCAATATTCTGGGGTGGTCCAGAAGTTTCAAAGGTCAGAAAGTGCCGGAAAATTTATAATACATGTGAAAAAACCTTTTTTAGACGTTTCTCATCAAGCTTAATCAATAAGCATAAGAAAATCGCAAAAACTGAAAAATTTAAAAAAATTTAAAATTGTGTGTTTCTCGGATTCTGAGAGCCTTTTGTATCTATTGTATTATAGGGGTAGGTCTAAAACTTAGGCACCACTGTATATTCACATGACCTAAGATGCACAACATGATAGGTCTGGGGTCAAAAGGATTTATGGCCTCAACAAGTGGTATAAATGATAAAACAGCGTTAAAAACATTATGTTAATCAGCAGATTTTGCGCAATTTCAATCACTTTTGTAGAAAAGTTTTGATTTTCATCCATATTTGCTTTTTATTTTGCCATCTTTTTTCCAGAAAAGTTCCCGTTTTTTGATTTTGGAGGTCTAGAGACCGCTAAAACTGCCTGCGCGCATGTCTGTTCTCAACGTGATGTGCCTATATAGAAAGTAGACTTATTGTGCATTTATGCTTATTTGTCAACATTGAAGCTCAACTCTCAAAAGTTTTACTTTTGTTTTTGCACTCAATTTTGGCGCATTACAAACGAAAACAATGTAGAACATTAATTAGTCGTTCTAATCGAAATATTATATTACCGGAAATTGCGACAGGTTCTGTTCACCAAGGCTAATTCTACTCAGGCTGTTTGGAAGAAACAATTCTAACGTGAAAAAATTTTGGCTTTATTATCTCAAAAGTGTACTAAAAACCTGTTTTAAAGGTATTTTAGGCACTACCAGAATTTTAACTTTTTAAGGTCGTTTATTGAAATATAAGATTAGTTTTAAGTTATAGAGGGAGGAACAGCTCCGCCTCCTGAATACGGGCCGGGCCTGCATTAAATCTATGTTCAAAAATAGTTTTCTATACAATAGGCTGGAACATTTGGATAATCTGAGAAACGGGATTTCCGATGGAATGAAAAGAACTCGTTTCACCCTAGACAGAAAGTTGGGGCCGTTGCAGAAACGGGCAGAGCATACTTTAATGATAAACGGCATGTCCCTCTCAAAATTAACTTTTGAGCTGAAGGATATATTTTTATAGCATGAGAATTCTGTGAGTAAGCCCCGGTAAACTTTTAAAAAGTGCCTTTTCGGGCTAAAAAGCTATAATTACATGTGAAAAAGCGTTTCCTACGCTTTAGACAATGCTCGTTCTTTCTACAACATAAGAAACATAAAAAATTTCAGCAACTTCGAAAAAATATTTGATTTAAATAAATGGAACAAAATTTAGACATTAAATGGCGGAAAATTTGACAATTCTTTGCCAAAAGTTAGCTAAACCGCGAAGAACGCACTTTCTTCGATTGTTTTAAACATAATTCTGGGGGAGTCGCAGCTATTTTGCGGGAAGCACTTCTGAGTGATCACACGACCCCCAACTCCTCAAGAAGATGCATGGTAAGGATGTCTGATTTTTTGCTTATAAGATAAGATGGAGCCATTAAAAACTAAATAAAATTTTTAGGTACGTAAGAAGCAAAGGGATATCAAACAGGAATGCAAAACTATGATTCTCAAACGTTTTCTAATGAATGCTTTTGCGGATACAAAACGGATGACCTGGAAATAGCCTTTGCTCATTTGATATGGAAGCATCCCTCAGCGTACGTCAAGCGCAAAAGAATGTTCCTTAATAAATTCGACGGCTCAGCTGGCGATATATTTGGGCCAATATGGACAATGATGACGAAACAAGCCGAAACACTTATAGCCTATTAAAGCCATTTACTTGAAAATTTTGAGTTGCACTAATGTAATAATAATAATAATAATAATAATAATAATAATAATAATAATAATAATAATAATAATAATAATAATAATAATAATAATAATAATAATAACTATAATAGCACTATTAAGAAATAAAAATAATATCGTTGCTCCCTACCTCAATCTTTCTGCTAAGTGTAGTCAGAAATTATTCCGCAGGTTATCTGAAACAGACTATTGAAACAAACAAGATCGTATTTATAGTGGACGAAGTAGCTACCACACATGGGCGTAGGGAATCTTGGGGGGTCTCCGGACCCCCGGAATCCGGCGGACCCCCCGAAATCGATAGACCCCCAAAATTGAATTTTCGGTGCTATTTTTAGAGATTTTGCCTTATCAGCCCCCATGTTTGGCAGCTATCCTCTTCTTAGCATTCAAAATTTTTTGAAGGTAAGATAATAATGCAAAATGCATATTAGTGTATAATTTTCGACCCTTTGCCTATTCACACCTATTGAGGAAGAAGAAAGTTGTTTGTTGTTTTTTTTTGAGTTTGAATATTATGATCGGGCGAATTCTGGATGGCCTGAAAACAAGCATCGCATAAGCTGCTATTTTCAGTAAACTCGTTTATGTAGGCTCGTGTTTACTTGTTCAAGTTTGAATTTATTTGATGTGCTAACATCTTTTACGCGCTTGATTTTTTCCTCTGTTTTTTTCGGTTTGTCCGTTTTTGTTCCTGAAACTCTTTTCATGTTTGTTGACATTTATAAGAAGTGTTTTTATACTTTTTAGTCTTTTTTCGTCTTATTTTAAATAGGTTAGCGACAACGAATCCTATGTGGACCTTGAAGATATGGAGATTCAGGACGTTGTCGAAGCTCTATCATTCGAGGACATAAGTTCATCAAATAGTCCAGGAAGTTCTTTAGCGATAGAAGAGACGGATAGTGCCAACAATTCTCTTGAAACAAATCAAGTAGGGAACCCGAAAAAATAATATTTATTTATTGAAAGTTAGGCGATGAAGTATGATTATTGTAATGAGTTGGTCCATAGCATGCATCTATATACAGCATAGGAATTTTGAGGGCCGACCCCGAAAAATTCTTAGAAAGTGTTTTTTTGGGCTTGAAATCATTCAAAAACACTGTTTTTCGACGTTTCAGACAAAACTCGTTCTTTCCTGAGCAAAAGCATGTAAAATTTCAAACAATTGTGTAAATTGAACGAAATATAGACAGAAATTATTATACGCCGAAAATTTGACACTCGCGAGTCAAAATATATAAAAAATGCTTCAAAAAGCATATTTTCTATGATTTTTTGGAAGAATCATTAAAATTTTTAAACGTGTATAAGTAGTCTTTAAAGTAATCTAATCAGCACTTACGTCAATTTATTCAAGTGCATTTACAGGAGGTCTAAAATACAGTGACAAGAAATAAGCATTAATTTTCAAATATGCGAGTTATTTATAATGCTGTGATGATGGCTACATAATTCCAATGAAAATTAAACGGCTGTCGAGTGTCGTCAGTATATGCAATCATATTTGTATAAGTTGGAATTAGTAATTTCGCGAAACTAAATATTTGTCGGGCATGTCATCACTAGAGCCGGTATTTTTACTTGGATCTACGTAACTTTTTCAAGATTGATTTGAAATCTACTTAGTGCATAAAATTGATTATAGTCAATAAGTCAGTATCATGTTGATTATGCTGTCTTGTTTTGCTGGTGAAAAATTCGCATCAAGCCTATCAGGAAACCCTGATTTTCTAACAATGTACGTCAGACATAAATCCAAAATTTTGACTAAAAACACGTTGTATGCACCTTTGGTTTCCGTGAGCGATCTTTATCACAATACAGTTGAATTCTTAGTGATAGGCATCGAGGTTTCGCGTTTTAAAAAATTGAGATGGTTAATGTTAAGAGTTTTAGTGCGTTTCTGAATGAATGGAATGAGTTTTGTCACGCTTGATGCACGAGTACCGAAAAAATTTCTACGTAATCTTACGCAAATGCCTTATTTTCTCGTGTGATCCTCCAAATAAAATGATATTTTTTACACTAAAAATCCGGGTTCTAGTCATCACCATAGGTGCACAGCATGGCCGATCTAAAGGAGTCAATATTTGAGCTTTTTTGGGCTAAAATGAGCTCAAAAACTGGCACAAGTGCTAAAATAGTATTAAAACTGCGTTATTACGTTAAAATTAAAAAAAAATTAAAATTGTTAAACATTCATCAAAACTACGCTCCCACCATACATTTCTGGTCATCACCTAACTCAACGAATCGACATTTTTATCTTCTTTGTGACCATTACGTTGGAAAGAAACGGAAAATTGAGTTTTTGATTTTTTTAACAGATCCTGAGGAACGGTTTGTCTATTTCTTCGGTGCCAAATTGTATCTTAAAAACATGTACTGAAAATTATGGCGTAAGCTACATAGTGAGAGACTTGAATGTGCGTATCTTGAGTTGAATTATATTCTAACGTAACCAGCGGCAATGGTTAAGAAAAATTTCAGAAATTTACATTCTATTTCACACTCATATAACACAAATCTATCGTTTAAATTATTTATACAACTGATTTCTATCATTCAATTAATAAATAATTTCTTACCTTCTGTCTGTATTTAATTTTGCTTTACAAAGAAAAATAATACAGATTATGACTAATTAAAATCTGACATATCGTACTTATTTACATTGAATTTGTGCGGTTTCGAGCGGGCTAGAAGTCAAAAAATTCTAGATAAACAATAAATCCGAAAAAATTGACATGCTCTTCAAGTCTAACTCAAAATTTTGAGTTTTCTAGCTCAAAAGTACGCTATAAATCTTTTTTGGCAGCATTAGTAGCACTGCGCAAACTTTTTATTTTCCCTTTTGGGGGGACCCTTAGGAGGAACAAAAAATTTTTTCTTCTCTGGGAGGGGGTTGGCGGCTCCCCTACAGCCCCACCCAGAGTGTGGGCCTGTACTCGTGGTTTAGGTTCGTGAATCTGAACCACACAGAAGGATACATGAAAAATCTTTTTATTAAAATGAGATGACATAAAAAACGCTAAAAAATCCGCAATATTCTTCAACAAATATTTGAAGCCGACCAAAAACGGTCGATTGAGGCATTTTTTTGCTCTTCAACGTTTGTAGTCATTGTAGATTCGTTTCAGCGCAGAATAGCTAACTGGCTGACCCCTAGACCGGTCATACTTTGCACATACGCTCATGGGATGCCTGCACAATTACTCACTTCTTTCCAACACAAGAGCAGCAGTCTTTACTCAATGGCGATTGAACTCATAACATTTTTACCGATTCAAAACTTAATTGGCTAATCAGGAACAACTTTTTTCTTTTGCTTTATAATCAAACGTGCATGTCGTAAAAGTTTTTGTCTTTTCTTAGATAATATCTGCTGCTTGCGCATAATAAACAGGTTTCATATAGTGAAAAAACAACATTTGTATATACTGGACTACGTGTTTAAGAATACTGTTTTGTTGAGATGGAGACCGTAAATGCACTTGTTTCCGCTGGGGTTACTTTATTAAAGTAAAAAAGCCTAAAAATTGACGTAAACGTTTAAATAGAGAGTAAAGATACGTAATTCACCTTTTTAGTCAATTTCGAGTACTTTTGCGTATATTTTTATAAATTTTCAATCAGACTTTGACCTAAATTTTGCCTTCAGAGCAACTGTTGATTGCAAGTATTATGCAAATTCAATACAGAAAGTATAACGAAGCGGAATAATTATCATGTTGTCAGTTTTTATGAGATGGTGATAAACGCCGTTTACGTTTCATGTCATAAACAAAACCCCGTTATAAATATAATAAAACAATTCATAATTTCTTGATTCGGTTAAATCTGGACTTTTTATCTATATCTGGGCCATATTTGGGCATGGGGTGAGAGGGGGATAATACTCCTCCCTGAGCTTGAAGAACTGATAGCTGAATGGTCATTATGGTCGAAAAATATTGTTAAATTAGGTATACATTTTTCGGGCTCAGAAAACTAACTACATAGCCTTTTTGGACTCAGAAACATACCTTGTAAGTTCAGAAAAGCTACACGGTCGTTTTATCAGACTTTCAGAATTGGATATATAGCTTTCTGACTTCAGAAAGGGAGCTATTTTTACTTCAAAAAGACTACATAGCTACATAAGATTTTGAGTGAAAAAGGTTATATATTTGCCATAAATGCTCGAAGGCGGTAGTTTCTAAAGCGATAACATCGTTTTTCGCTGTAGAATCGTTTTTTACAAAAGTACTAACTATCTCCAACTTTTCGATTTTTACTCCTCCGTGAAACTTTGACCTTGCGCACCTATAGTCCTGTTTCATTTAACCTAGAGCTTTTTCAGCAAATCTTTTCCGAGGCTACAGTAACTCTATCTTCCCTTACTTTAGGTCATTTAGAGATCACTGTAGCTACATAAGACGGAGGGGTTCTCAATAAAAAATTTTTACGGCATAATTTATTCTCGTCTTTGAGCAGATCATGCAACATGCGGATGGAATTCGCGTATTCAGCTTGTCATAAATTAACCGTTAAATACAATAGACTAGCATTTTAAACAATCGCCGAAAACTTCCGCTCAATGTAATAGAACGTCTGATTGTCGTCGAAGCAACACTGGGTTCGATTCTTGCTGCAAGATTTTTATTTAGCGCACTTACTATAAAATGTCACAGCACTGTTCAGACGCTTGAATTAAGTCTTTATAGACGGTTTAGTGCATTAAAAATGAATGAATAGCGGCTGCTCGCCCCCAATCAACTTTTCTGTCGAGTTACAGTAAATCACCTAGTTGGGCATACTGAAGCCTTAAAAAATTTACTGAAAAAGCTCTCGAATAAATGAAACAGACTATACATACATACGATCTTGTCTGTTGAATTTTTGTATAATTGGCTTTTTTGATTTCAATCAACTTCGCACAAGTCACCTGCCACTCCGATCCATTCCGTAGAAACTACCTCAGTCAAATCCGTAGTATGCAACTGGTGTTCAAAAACTTTCGTCGATGCTTCGAAAGCGGCCACTCACGACGTAATGGATCATCGGATTGACGATTGATATCGATGCACGTTTTGTCCTCATGCAAGCTCTTGTCCACCGCATCTGGTCAAGCATTACAAGAAGCACCACGATAATAGATTTGTTTGCTTTTTATGTAAATCACATTTTGTTAATGAGGTGGAATTTGACAAACATTTATGCGACGATTATTCGAAGACCATTACTTCCCGTTATTTGTCAGAAAGCATGCCACAATAAAGCGAAAAGTCATTTTTGACAATTATGTGCAAAAAATTTGAATATTTCACGCTATTCGTTCTTGAAATCGCCTCCCATAATTAAACATTGTATCAGAAAACTTACCTATCATTTCGATTTCTGAGGTAATCTTAAAAACAGTCAGGCTGATTTGAAAAAAGAGTTTCTAAATACAAAACAAAGAGATGAAACTATTTTGCCACCACATAGCAAAAACAGCTGAAATTTTAACAAGGCCGCATTTTTTACTAGTTTATGATATTATGCTGGAAATTGGCAAAATAGTTGCGTTCTAGCACCTTCTAAAGTCATCATTTTTTGGTTTTTCCTTTAAGACGCCGCTCACTCTACTGATATTTTAAATTTTTTCTAAAGACGGTTTCCCCATAGGTCATGGGTCTGAGCACAGTTTAAAAAGCGCATAAAAAGAGCTTTCGAATGAGTACTCACCAGTCTGGTCTCATAAAGAATTCGCATTTTTCATCCTAAGCAAATAAGGCATCAATTCATGGTTCAGTAAAGAACTTCGTAGAAGTTCTATAGAAGTTCAATAAATAACTTCGATCGAAGTTCCATAGAAGCCTGTCGAACTTCGAAGAAGTCCTATAGAAGTTCGATGAATAACTTTGAAGAAGTTCTATAGAAGTTCGATACATAACTTTGATAGAAGTTTTATAGGAGACTGTCGAACTTCGAAGAAGTTCTATAGATGTCGATAAATAACTTTGATTAAGTCCTATAGAAGACTGTCGAACTTCGATAAGACGCTATTCAAAGTTCGATAAATTTTTAAAAGAACTCCGATCGAATGCACATCGAAGTTCGTCGAACTTCGAGACGAAGTGCGACAAATCTTTAATTGAACTTCGATGTTGTGCAAATCGAAGTTCGACAGATGTTTTATAGATTTTCAACAAATATACAAATTCAAGTCCTAAGAGACCAAAAAATGAGGTCATATAACTGTGTGAGCAAATAGCAAGGGTCACTTAAATTTTAATAAGCATGCATGTACATAGGTAAAACAAAAGGACCTAATACATGCTTCCTTGTTATATAATAACCTGGAATTGTATTGATTTTCGGTAGCCCATTTCTGAGTCATGTGAAACAGACTATAATTCATGCATGCGCCTACATAATTTATGCTCATCTTTGTTGGCGATACCGTGACCTTGCACTCATCTGTTTAGCGACCCAAAGATGTTTTTCTATACGCACCTTCAAAACGTTCTCGCTAGAAAAAGATCTACGACTTGACTTGTTTTTAAATGAAATTACCAACATTAAATACAATTGAAATTTGGAAATCCAGACAGATATTTATTTGCAAGAAATAGAATGGGGCAAAGCTTTTTTGCAAGCATAAATCGATAGAATCAAAGCTCACGCTTATGTTTAAATCGAGGTTCTGAAATTTAATATGTCTTTTTAAACCAAACTTTACAGGTGATCAATAAAGCAGCACAATTGCGATTTGAATTCTTAAATTAGTTGAGCGATATTTTTTCAATTTATTACGCTGTTTCGAATGAAGGAGCTCTTTTCTGATATTTAGTCATAGCTTAATTTTATGATCCCTCAAAAAATAATTAAGTTCGTTAACTTCAATTTTAAAATTTTACGACATTTCAATTTTAAAAATTGTTTTTACACGGTATATTTTATTTTAAAAATGTAATAACTTTGAAATTTGTATTGAAATTTTAATTTTAAATGCTTTTTAAGATAGTTATTTTTTAAATGAAGATGAAAACAACTGTGTAGGTATAGTCGGTTTTACGCAAGCTTGGTCATAAATTTTAAAACTATTCCCGGCAATAAGCTGGCAGATTGCGATTATAGCATTGATCTGATCTGATATATAATTATCATGACCCTCAACTCGGTGTCGATTAAAATTATTTGAATTTATGCACGAAGTTAGTGAAACTGTATAGATAATTAATGAGCACAGCTTTTTTTGCACATGAAGTATCAGCGACTGCAGATAAGGGTCGACCGACTCGGGCCGATCGATAGTTACCGATTTCACTCAAATTTTCACCGAAGGTAGCACTTAGTTGATAATGGAAAAATGTAAGAGGAATTTTTAAAATATCGCGCGATTCGTGAGATATAGCGCCGTTTATACCTACAGTATGCCCAAAATCCGAAAATTGACTGCTCGAACATTTTTTAAAATATCTTCCGCAATACTCAACATTTTTTCAAAATTTTTTTTCGTTCAATGTATGAGTAAATAACCTATGCAATAAACGTAAAATTTTATACGTACATTGCGAATGTAGGCTACAGTATGCCAAAAACTACAAATTTTTGATGTGTGACTTTGACGCAAAATATCGGAAGGATCGAACTCGATATTAAATATTTCACGTATACCATTAAAAGAACTTTTCTTCGTCTATAAGTTAGCAAACGGGCAAACTTGCCCGGATTTCGGTTAGAGAACTAGAGATTGTCATCCAAAGGTATGTCGCTACGTGTTTTGCGCATCCTAATTATATAAACGAGCATATGTAGGTAGCGTAAATACATGGCCGCCCTATGTCTACAAAGAATCAACATAGGACGGGTGTATTTGCCTTCGAGACTTACTTAGGTACGTAGGTACTTAGATCCCCTCTTAGCGCTGGTCCCGATCGTCTTAGCCTGGGATCGCTTCGGTCTTTGGACCCTTACAGACCTTACGGCTTCGATCCCCTCGGTCCTAATATTGCTGACCGCTTCTGGTCGGGTGATCTCAGCAGCTACGCCCTAAGACCTAAGGCTACCTACCTAAATCTCGGAATTGCCGCGGAGGTCAGTTGACCTATCTCAAAGCTCAAGTTGATTGTTTAACTTATTTTCTAGGTTCGATTCGATCAGAAATGTTTTTGGGTTCCTAATGTACGTAGCACAATGAAATTTGAAAACAACACCAAAGAGCTCTATACTGATCAATCATCATTAAAAATTAAATAATATTTTTATCAATTTTAGGATTGAGAAAAGAGTTAAGACCTTTGAACGAAATAAGTAATCATATGGAATTTACCTATCCTTCCACACAGAGTTCCGAAATCCTCGACGTTGGGAAACTCCGACCTTACCTCGGTATATCCGAAACCCCTGGGTAGGTTTTCTAATTTATTCGAACACTAATTACACGGCCTAACTGCCGGACAACAAACAACGCAAAAAGAAAACG
The DNA here is from genome assembly GCA_036768485.1 of Mermis nigrescens. Taxonomy (NCBI): domain Eukaryota; kingdom Metazoa; phylum Nematoda; class Enoplea; order Mermithida; family Mermithidae; genus Mermis; species Mermis nigrescens. The sequence continues at coordinate 1,453,243 of JAVLUZ010000043.1, forward strand.
AAACGTACTCCGCTGTACAAGCGTACGACTGCCAACGAGACTAACTACGATGGTCTCATGGGACCATTACAGTAAAAGAAACAAACGTCAAAATAGCATAATACTGGAATTCTTTTAAATCACAACGAATGTTCTAGACTACAATAAGCGGTAATGCATGAAACAGTTACTATTATCATATACTTAACTCTATGTTACCGGACAAGTATCTTATTGTTTTTTATTATTGAAAATTTGGGAAATAGTGGGAAGACCGAAGGCATAGCCCACAGTGCACTATCGTAGATAGCTACTAGTATTGGCTATGTAGTGGCTAACGCGAACTGCTAAGGCAAGTTCGCCAAAACACGTGTAACTCTCGCAGTTACCACTAGGATGTATACATACTTGTCTACTTCACTCTCTCCATACGTGGGCGTAGGGGGTTCAGGGCGTATGCACCACACGTGGCATGGTGTCGGGGGGTCTGGGTGGCGGATCCCCGTCATCAAAAATCGATAATTGTCACAAGAAGCTGGCAGAAATGCTAGTTTTTGCTATTTTTGGGCTTTGGAGTTTGGACCCTAACCGAACCCCTAGAATTTTCTTGCTGATGTCTCTTATGCACACTTCCGAGAACTTGAAATACCCTGCAGTTACTGAACGACCCCTAGAATCCAATTTTATAGCAACTTTTTTGATTATTTTTGGCAATTTTACCAAAGTACATCCCAGACATTTTCTTGCTGCCTACAATGTGTACATCTATGTATCTGGTAAGCCGAGAATTTAGCATACTGCAACTACGATAATATCAAAGCCACAAATGATTTATTTTAAGGACGAGTACCTACATAGGTATCGAACATGCACAGCATGGGAATTCTGTGCGAAACCAAAAAATTTTTTCTTATTTGTCTTTATGAGCAAAATCGATGATTAGGTGTCAAAAAACATCGTTTTTAACGTAGCATTTCGACGATGCGCTATCTTTGTAGAAGGAAAAACTTAAAAATTTTAGAAACAAAAAATGAATTAAATTTATTACAAAATAATAGAAAAATGACTGCGCCAGACTGTCATATCAAATTTGGTTCCTGGTCCATTTCTAGACTTGATAATCATGTCCCTGACTCATAACCGGAGAAGCAGGCAGAAAAAACAAGACAGAAACGCATTTTAAACACCAAATTTTTGACTTTACACTCGCTAAATATTAATGTATAGACAATTTGCTTTGACATGCACCCGATATAAAGCACTTTATTTTTATTCTATTAGACTTATCCCGACTTCTGGACGGAGAAAGTGGCGAACAAAAAACGCAACAAAAACGTATTTTCCATCATTTAGAACACTGTAAACTTTAAAATTCCGTACCGAACTCCCCATTGAGTTTAAAGAAATTCGGTTTGGTACAATTTGTAGCTTTTAAATCGTAGTACATTCCTGTGTGCCAAAATTTTCTTGCAAAAATTATTTGGTATGATTTATTAATCAAAATTCGGAAAAATTGTGTTTTTTCGCCCATTTTTTACCTCTGATTTCGAACTTTACACCCCCATAAATAACTCAATATTGCGTTTTTTTAAATGCAGTTTGCTGCGATGTGTAGCCCCTGAGAGGCGCTTTATTACTGCTGTATTCAATTTACCCTGACTCATGAGCGAAAAAATTTGGCAGAGAAATCTTATTTAAAATCAGTTTTTTACACCATCCACTAGAGTGTAAACTTTAAACCCCAGGATCTAACTCACCATAAAGCGTAGAAGACTTTGCTTATATGCAGAATGTAGCCCTTGATCCGCTCTACATTTCTGTCAGAAAACATTTCAAAAAACTCATAACCGGAGTTAGTATCAGACATAAGCAGGTTGAAAACTCGACCAAAAAGTGCTTTTTCACCCCCAGATTTTCGCACTCTTTACACTGCCATTCGATAACTAATGCGAATTTCAAAAAACAAAAAAAGTGCCATCTGTAGAATTCATCCCTCTATTATCCTATGCTGCTCAATTCTTCGAGTCATCAATACTCAGTTGTCCACATGCCGTATTATAAATGTCCCAAAATTTGTTATATGTTATAACGTTACACAAAAACTTTACACCTTCTTTACACAGTCAATTTTGAGTTTCAAGAAAAACAAAAAAACACGGGCAGCGAATTTTTTTATTATCTTTCTTTTAAAAAAACCGCACCTTCCAGAAGTGTCCCGTTATAGCTGTAGGGGGGTGCACAGGTGTTAGGGGTACCCAAGTATATTATAGGTACGCGCTAACGCGCTACCTATGATCTATCGGCAGGACAAATCGAAACGATAAAAGTCACATGTCTTTGACCGATAGTAATATTTTTTTCGACCGCTTTCGATCAACTGTGGAAGCTGAAAAAGATTAACATGAGGTAAGCTACAATAAAATAACATGTGGAACAGAAGTTATAAACGGGTTTGATACATACACTAGCGGATTCAGAAAAAAATTTGGGGGGGGGCGCAATACGAAAATTTAAGGTCAAATATCTCGAGAACAATTAGGAGATATGCGAAAACAAAGGCAGTTCTGAGCATATCTTAATGAGCTCTATAAGATGGTGAAGAAAAAAATTTCAAGAATTTTTCATTCTATTAAATATTGATATGCAGAAAATTTACCATTTAAGTTATCTGCGCAACCGATTTCTCATCATTCAATTCATGAGTAAATCCTTATCTCCTGACTTTTTTACTTTGTGCTTTGCAGAAAAAGTGATATATACATGCATAACTCGGCGCGAAGCGCTGGAAAAATTTGACATATTCTGAAAGTCAAGCTCGAATTTTAGCGGTTGGCTAGAAGACAAATAACAGAAAAACAATAAATCCGTTCCGGAGCGCCGGAAAAATTTTGACATATTCTGGAATTCAAACTCAAATTTGAGCGGTTTTCAGCAGGCTAGAAGACAAGACACGTAGAAAAACAGTAAATTCGGTGCAAAGCGTCGGGAATTTTTGACATTTTTGTGTTCTCAGCTCAATTTCAAGCGCTTTCCAATGTAAATAAGCTGCTCAAAAAATTTTCAAAAAGGGTTCTGGGGGCTATCGCCTTCCACCCCTCGCCCCCCTGAATCCACGCCTGGATACATGTAAACTAAAACAACTAAATAACTCGATAATTAGACGACTTTTTAGTAAAATAAAATGAGAAATGTTGGATAACAAGTTGTTAGGTAGGTATAGGTGAAAACTTCAATATGCATTATGAATTTTTCTGGCAGCAAGGAAGACATAAAATATTTTAGACCAAAAATTGATCATAGCTAAGAATAATTATGTAATGTAGGTACCCGTGTACCTAATGTTCCTCTAACCACAGGTGCTGAACATGGCTAATGTGGGAGTCAGCTGGGTCGGTCTGGGATGGGAGTCAAGAAATCAGTATATGGGCCACAAAATTAACAAAAACTAAAATAGTGTAAAAGTGTTTACAGTTTATAGTTAATTTAAGGCGCTTTTGGAGGAAAACTTGATTTTCAGTGGTTATTAGCCTAAATTTTACACATTTTTCTCGGTTGCATTGTTTATTTATGGTATCGACCTCCAGAACTGATGTGTACATGTCTGTTTTGACCTGTACTGGTTGTGTATGCTTCCATGCGGTGAAACTGCTTCGCAAAACGCACCTAAATTAAAATATGAAAATTAAAATTAAAAAACCAGAATTATTACTTTTGATCTTTTTGGCATTTGAATTCATCCAGACTCCCCCAGAATTTTTTTGCTGTCAATGTGTGACCATGACCTACCAAGTTCATCTGTACACGACTTGATCTTCTGCAACTCGATCATTGGAGAGTAGATACGGTCGATGCAAGGCTTCATTCCATTCAACTTTTCGAGCGCATCTTGAAAACTACGGTTCTGCCTTGAAACCAGCATTTTGTTTATTTAGGACTACTTGTTTGAGGCAGCGCACTAGATCCTGCTAATGTGTCATATTTTGAAACCTTCCTTTTTGGTTTAAAAGTATTTGGCTGGCATGGGTTATTGCACTCTGATTCTTCATCAGATGTAGATGATTTGCTAGATGGCAAATTGTTATAAGTAGCGTTTCTTTCATTTGATCGATCTTCATAAGGAGTCATACTAGATACTTCGAGGGATATTGAAGTAAAGGCATGTAAGAAGGACTTGAAGAAATCATCATTCTTTGATGATGATTTATGTACAGATAAGCAATGCTCTCGATTTCCCACCTTGCTGCTTGTGGCAAGATCTGATGAAAGCATTTCAGTCAGTTTTGGGGGATCAAGGTTCGATTTGATACGTTCATTCATTAAATGAGATGCCTTTCTGGAAATAGCTGATGACGTTCTGCCTGAAAGCCCACTTGATATTTTGCTAGTCTGCATATTGACTTTTTCTTTATCATAGGCTATCAGTTGGTTGGAGGTCTTCTTTTGCATTTTTTGCCAACAGTAGTTGCTTTGGATATGCAAGCTTATTTTTAGAACTCTGCATCAGTTGATCAAATTTTGAAATAGCATTGTCAGAAAAAATTAAGTGCCCATCAATACATTGTGGCACAGGCAGATAGCCTATGATGTCATCAACGGAGATATGTGCTTGCTCTTTTGAACTGACTTTGAATTCTGGGGGTCCAGACCCCCTGACACCACGCCCACGTGTGGTGCATACGCCCTTAAGCCCTACGCCCATGGAGAAAGTGAAGTAGACAAGTAATACATCCTAACTACATATGCTCTTTATATAATTAGGATGCGCAAAACACGTAGCGACATGCCTTTGAATGACCATCTCTAGTTCTCTAACCAGAATCCGGGCAAGTTTGCTCGTTTGCTAACTTATAGACGAAAAAAAGTTCTTTTTAATGGTATACGTGAAATATTTAATATCGAGTCCGATCCTTCCGATATTTTGCGTCAAAGTCACACATCAAAAATTTATAGTTTTTGGCATACTGTAGCCTATATTCGCAACGGACGTATAAAAATTTACGTTTATTGCATAGGTTATTTATTTATACGTTTAACAAAAAAATTATTTTGAAAAAATGTTGAGTATTGCAGAAGATATTGTAAAAAATGTTCGAGCATTCAATTTTCGGATTTTGGGCATACTGTAGGTATAAACGGCGCTATATCTCACGAAGCGCGCGATATTATAAAAATTCCTTTTACAATGTTTCATTATCAACTGAGTGCTACCTTTGGTGAAAATTTGAGCGAAATCGGTGACTATCGATCGGCCCGAGTCGGTCGACCCGTATCTGCAGTCGCTGGTATATGTAATTCGACACTTTACAGTATGTAAAAGACGATAAAGCAGCATGTAGGGAGCGCACATTATGCTATATATCATTCCCAGTGCTTAAAGTCATTAGCGCTTAATAATGGGTGTTAGGGTTGGCTGCACACCTGGGCGTGGGGGGTTTGGGGGTATGCAACCCCTAGAAACCAAAATACCCCCCAGAAATCAAAATACTCCCCCCAGAATTCAATTTTCGGAAATTTTTTTCCTTTTTTTCCGCAATTTTTTTGATGCCAATGGATAGTGCTAGATGAGAAACGTCGAAAAATGGTGTTTTTATTGCCATATCACCATTTTTAAGGCCATTTTTTGACCTTCAAAAAATCTTGCACCCCCTCCCAGAATTTTCTTGCTGCCCACGTAGGTCAACATCACAAACCTACATACATACATACATACATACATACATATGTACGCACTCCGTGCCGGCACTCCGTGCAGGCAGGCCCATAATAAGGCATAAATTGTTTCATCCTGGAGTGGAGAAAAAATCTGTTTTCTTCCTCATAACGGAGTATGGTGTTAGGGATTAAAGGTATAGTCTACAAAACGGAATTCCGGGGTAGCCAATTTTAATTAATTGACTGAATTAGAAAAAGGATGGGCATACAATATGCGAGATAATCAAAAACAAGATGGAAAAATCGAATTTTCATTTCATTTGTCTCGTGAACTAGGCGAATTAAATTGAAATGAAAGAAAGTCGGCACTCAAGAAAGTGTAGGCTGAAAATTTTTCGATATATGTACATACGTAGGTGCCTGATTTTCGGTTTTTTGACAAATGTCCTCATTTTAAAAACAACTTTAGAATAAATATGTCTACAGAATAATTATGTTGATTTTTGTACAATCAAATTCAATTAACAAGCCATTTTCACTCTTTTAACATTTGTTTTGAATCTTCAATGGTTTGCTTTATGATTTTCGGAGTCTTATCAATTAGTTTAAATTGTTCAATTAAGCACATTATCGTCAACATGGATGCATTAAATGAATGAGAGCATCGGCTAATTGGCTTGACTGCGAATACAAATGCCCGTTCGTTAGGTTGGGTTCCTAGAAAATATCGGTTCTAGCCTTTCATATGAAAATATTAACCTGCGCGCAAGTCGGACGGACTGTGTGTTCTGTCCGTTTGCCTTAAATAAGTATTACCTACATGCCACGATTACATGTCCAATGACCCCTATCGTGATGTGAGTCCTTTCTACTCGCCATTGTTTGATTCAACTCATAAATCAACTCGAGCGCACATTCATGATTTGCTATATAGTCTAATACTAGCGAAGAAGATGTCGCCATACCTGGGCGTGGGGGTTTCGGGGGTAAACCAAAATACCCTACAGAATTCAATTTTTTGGAATTTTTTCGTTTTTTCCGCAATTTTTTGCGGCCAATGGATAGTGCTCGATGAGAAACGTGTCTTTTTCGCCATAACACTATACCTGGGCGTGGGGGTGGGGAAGGGGTATGCATTCCCCCAGAAACCAAAATACCCTTCAAAATTCAATTTTTGAAATTTTGTTGTTTTTTTCGCCATTTTGTACCGTGCACCCCCCAGATTTTTTGAAAAAAATCTTGCATGCCCCAGAATTCGGTGCCGCCCATACCTGGGCGTGGAGGGTGGTTTGGGGGACCCCTTTCCCCGAGAAACCAAAATACCCCCTCCCAGAAACCAAAATACCTCCCCGAATCCAATTTTTGAAATTTTTTTTGTCTTTTTCATAAGTTTTTGATGCCAATGGATAGTACTCAACGAGAAACGTTGAAAATAGTTTTTTCCACCATACCATCATTTTTAGGGCCATTTTTTGACCTTTGGAAAAATCATGCAATCCATTCCCCCAGAACTTTGGTGGCGCCCACCTATGGTGGTCGCCACACATAACGAAAAATAAAATTAAATTTTCAATCAGATGCGAGGGCTTTAAAACGCGATTGCGACCTAGAATTTATTATTCCAACCACACATTAAGAAATAGATTTTAAAGCTGATATCAGAAGTCCAGACATAACACTAATGAACTAAACACTTGAGTTAGCTTTTAAAAGCAATATTCTTTCAAATTTTACGCGTCTAAAATTAAAATTTTAATATGAATTTTAGAGTTATTACACTTTTGATAATATACGTACAAAAACAATTCTTTAAAATTAAAATTTTTGCAAAATTTCAAAATTTTTCGAACTCAAAACATTTTTTGACGGATCATAAAATTAAGCTGAGACTAAATGTAAGGAAAGGGCTCCTTCATTCGAACCAGCGTTATAAATTGAAAAAATATCGCTCAACTAATTTTAGAATCGCAATTGTGCTGTTTTATTTATACCTGTAAAGTTTGCTTCAAAAATGAAAAAATTAAATTTCAGATCAAATACCTCGATTTAAACAAAAGCGTGAGCTTTGATTTTATCGATTTATGCTTGCAAAAAAGCTTTGTCTCATTCCATTTCTTTCAATGAAGTATCTATCTAGATTTCCAATTTTCAATCTCATTTAATGTAGTTGATTTCATTTAAAAGCAAGTCAAGTCGTAGATCTTTTTCTGGCGAGAACGTTTTGAAGGTGCGTATATAGAAGCGTCTTTGGGTCGCTCGCTAATCAGATGATTGCAAGGTCATGCTATCGCCAATAAAGATGAGCATAAATTACGTAGGCGCACGCATTAATTATAGTCTGTTTCACATGACTTGGAAATGGGTCACCGAAAATCAATACAATTCCAGGTTATTATTCAACAAGGTAGGTACTTAGGTACCTATGAAAATATTTAGGACAGATGCAGTACCTATATTAGTTTTGAATTGCTAATAAAGCATCCCTAGGATTTGATCGCTGAAAGCATGACGATCACTACTATACGAAATAAATGTAGGTATCTCTGTGAAACCCTTTATATAAATTATTACGTCGATATCGCAAGTCAGCCAAAATTCTATAAGACTGAAATCCTTTTGTTTATGTACTATGTACACGCATGCCTATGAATTAAAATTTAAATGACCCTTGCTATTTGCTCACGCAAAGTTATAAGACCTCATTTGTTGGTCTCTTAGAACTTCAATTTGTATGTTCGTTGAAGTTCTATAAAAGATCTGTCGAACTTCGATTTGCACAACATCGAAGTTCTATTGAAGATTTGTCGCACTCTGTCTCGAAGTTCGACGAACTTCGATGTGCATTCTATCGAACTTCTTTTAAAAATTCATCGAACTTCGAGTAGCGTCTTATCGAAGTTCGACAGTCTCCTATAGAACTTCAATCAAAGTTATTTATAGAACTTCTTTGAAGTTCTTTATCGAACTTCTATAGAACTTCTTCGAAGTTCTTTATCGAACTTCTATAGAACTTCTTCGAAGTTCGACTGTCTTCTATAGAACTTCTATCAAAGTTATTTATCATTCTTCTATAGAACTTCTTCAAAGTTCTTTATCAAACTTCTATAGAACTTCTTCGAAAGTTCGACAGTCTTCTACAGAACTTCTATCAAAGTTATTTATCGAACTTCTATAGAACTTCTTCGAAGTTCGACAGTCTTCTACAGAGCTTCTATCAAATTTATTTATCCAACTTCTATAGAACTTCTTCGAAGTTCTTTACTGAACCATGAATTAATACAAGACGCCTAAGTAGGCAGCCATATTGAAAGATTACTATAGTTTCAGACGTGTCATTTACAATTAGTTGTGGTTTCAATATATTACGAAATTTTTTCGATAAATAGGTAGAAAATTTTATGTTCTTTTGAATGGATTCCTTGTACTTCTTTTGGCTGACTTGGAAAACCATTATTTTACGCTGAAAATAACTTGGCAAGAATGATGTTTTAAAAAAGTAACAAAGTTTAACGTCTAAATGGAAGTGTTGCACTGATTGCATGGGAATTATTATGCGTGTAGGAAATGAGACAGCAAGTGTTTCCTAGCCAAAACACGGCACTTTTGGTTCCGCTTACCTCTATATTTATTAATTAAAACACAGGTGATATCCAAATATAGTAAAAATGAATTGAAAAAACTGCTGGAAAAGCCACTAGGCTGAATTATTTATTACGAGACAGATGGTATTTAAAAGCTAGATCCGTTCCTGTTTTTTTGTAGGTCTGCCAAGCAAGTCTATGTTTCGTATATATGTTCCTGCTGCAGAAGTTGACAAAATTAAATATATGTGTAACCACTTATTGAAGTCAATTTAGATGAAAAGCGTACTAGGCTACTTACTAAGTGAATTTTATTACAATTTACATGATTTGTTGAATTTCCGAACTTAAGTTTTCAGATCTTAAGCTAATTGAAAGCTGAAATTTATCAAGGCCTGATTAAATAAGATTAAGGTTAAGAACTTTTTCTGGACAAAGCGCTGCAAACCTTATATTCAATCCATCTAGAAAATAGAAGTTATAGGATGATCAGGTGGTACAAAAGCTATAGGGAATATCATTGAAAATGAATATTGGTCAAATAATTCTAAATTTGATTCCAGCACAGGCGCTTTTCATTTGCTCACTACAGAAATTGGTGTAAATTATCGGAAGAAATCATAATGAATTTGCATTTTTAACGAACATTCCGATTATACGTCCGCCCCTATCCATCGACCATCTTGACTCTACGACTTTCTCGTATTTCTGACAGTAGATTTAAATCTGACAGGTGACACTTCAAAATCACATGGGTTAGGGAGCTTGAGAGAATTTGTATCCCTGAGAATCAGGCAGACTCCGTAAAAATTGATAAACCCCAAAAATAAATTTTTGACATGTCTATTTATTATTTTTTACCACTTTTGCAACACTCAGACCTCGGAACTCGGCTGCTGTCCATGTATGAATGGTCGGAGAATTGGAAAATTTTACGTGTCTAAAAAAATAAAGTTTCATACAATTAGTTGAAAATCGGGAGCATCGGGACAATCGGAGAAAAGGACTTACCGTATCCAAAAATAAATTCTTTTATCAATAAAAGAGAATCAGAATGGTCGAAGAATCAGGAAAGTCGAAGAATTAGGACGGTGGGAAAACGGGACAGAGCAGCAAGTATCAATTCCTCTATGAGTAAACTAGACTGGATAATGCTTCGGACATTTTAAGCGACATGCCTGAATATTTTGTCAAAAATCCAGCATACATTTGAAAAAATCAGGATTCTTTGAGATTCTTTCTCTTGTTTCGTATCCATTCAAATATCAAGCGACTTAAATCACTAGTGGTACACGCACTTGATTCGATCCATAATATATACATAAGAATGAATTCTAGTTTGAATTCTTAACGGAGCACTTTATTACCCATTCGGTTAAAAGCTCCCTAATTATCTAATTATAGCCGACATGTGTTCCGCCTTGCATTGACTAGTCATGTACATCTTATTTTCAATCAAAACATTTTCCTTTCAAAAAAATCATATCATTTCGTATATCTATCACTCTTTTGTTTATGGATTTTATTTGCCATACCTTTTATCCTATTTTGCATGAATAATCAGACAGAAAAAGCTAAATCATGTCAGCTGTCGATGTTTTTACTTGTGAATCGATTATGATCTTCATAAGGCTAATTAAGCCAGAAAATATGACAGTACTAATATAAATCGACAATGGTTCGAGTTATATGATGTTTTGTAACTCAGCCAAAATTAATATTACTCTGCTTACAAGGTGAATTAAGTTCAAGTTTCTCAATTATTTTTGACATTAATTGGTTACTTATTCGAATTTGCGCTGACGCCTGTCATAAGCAAAATGATGCGCGATGACAGGGATAACAGTTTTTTAGGTCAAGTTGATAACTTGGGAAGGATACCAGAATTGAATTATTTTTATACAAAATAGCGCGATTGAGTGGCTTTATGCCTGTTGGATCATCTGAAGATGTTATGGGTAAATGACTTGCGTAGTGACTTCGGTGAATATGACAAAAATAAAAATGTGTTTATTCAGCCTGATTTTATTGTGAATTGGGCCTTTTATCAAAAATGCTGCTTTGTTTTCTCTTCTAAAAAAATTTCTTCAAAGATGGAATAGAATAGCTTTGATTCTGTATGATGGAGAAAACATGATTTTTGATGTGCTTAAACTTTTTTACTTAAGATTGCTCATGAAGAGATCAGAATGCAATCTTATTTTGAACTGTTACATACTATGAATTTATGCAGACATTTAACTAACTAGCAAAGAAAAATTCTCCGATGGAGCAAAAAAGACGAATACACTTGGGATAACGGATTATTAGTATGTAAAAGAGGGGACTAGGAAAAAGCTACCATGTATATGTCAAAAGTCGCGCAATCTGTTAAAAAATCAGACTTTCTCTAGGCAACTCAAAAATTCGCAGTATATTCGCAGTATATTAAATTAGATTGAAATGAACTATTGAACCAAAACACGATTGAAAAAGCAGCAAGTTAGCTATGCAGTAGCTATGGGAAAATAGATGGAGTAAACTGGAGCGACTTTGTAAGCCAATTGAATGAAATAGCAAATATCGATGCATTCATGACAATCATGGAAATTGTTGGCTTAAAGCAGTAGGAAACGCGTAAGCTTACATGAAACAGACTACATGTAGGTACACTTGCATGCCCGCGACGATAGTGTGCACTAACCAATTGGCGCAAGGTTTGTTTCCTATAATGCTCATGATAACAAAATAAACATCTTCAAATACAATTGCAGTTAGTTTTCTATCAATCACGATACGAAGCAAATCAACATTACAACTTGCGAGCAATTTACAAAAGTATACATTTTAGAGTATGTTCACACACTCTTATGTTAAGCATTGAAAATTATTTAAAGAAGCTTACATTTTTTCTGAGACCGCAGGATATACTACGATTTTTTGCGTTGCTCAGAGAAAGTCTAATTTTTTAACAGATTTCGCGACTTTAAGCAAGTACGTAGCTTTTCCCTAGTTTCCTCCTTTTACATCCTTAATAATCCGTAATCCCAAGTATATTCGTCTTTTTAGTTCCATCGGAGCACTTTTCTTTGCTAGTATCCTACTTTTAATTAGCACAATTTGAGTAAATCAGTCAGTAAACAGATACGGTTAACATGCTACAATAATGACAGCAGTCCACGAACAGGGAAAACAATATTGTTCTGAACATCAGCATTGCCTTTTTTAAACAAGACAAACTTACCTTACTTAAACAAATCAAAGGTTTTCAGCATAAACTGCGCGGAAATATTGGGTGTAAAGAACACTTACGCTCATATACGTAATCCTAACGTTACATGGAACATTTAAAAAGCTTATGCAATGCTGTGAAACTAGATTTAATTTTCAGTGTAAACTTTACTTAATTACTGGGTGTAAAGAAAGCATACAGTCAGATTCGTAATCCTGACCTTACGGAACTTATTTTGAAAAAATTCACCTTATGCAACGCTCTGGAAGTAAAATAAATTTGTAGTGTAAAGTTTATGCATTAACAATAAATAAATTGTGCAAATTTTACACAACTACTCTTTATAGAAAAAACTAGCAATCAGATTCGTAATTCTGACGTTAGGTTTTTGCACTGCAAATTAACTAAAGTCAATTTGCAGTGTAAACTTTGCACAACCACCGAGTTTAAAGAAGATTTTAGTTGGATTTGTAATTCTGATATTACTCTGATATTATGATAAATATTTATGAAAAAATTAAGTCTCCACAGTAGCCTGAAGACAAATAAATATTAGATGTGAACCCGTTTACACCACTGTTGAGTGTTAACAAACGCGCCCAACTAGCTTATCACGTTTGACATCTGGTATACGTTTAGACTTGAGATAACGTCCAGACTTAAAACTGGAGAGGTTGGCAGAAAAAAACAAGGCAGAAACATATTTAACACACCCAATTGTTGATTTTACACCTCCCGAAAAAGCTAAATATTGATGTAAATAAACGCGATTTGCTGTGACGTATACCTCTTACAAAGTAAGTACCTTATTTATATATTATTCGACATATCTCGACTTCTAAACGTAGAAGTGCGAACAAAAAAGGACAAAAAGTATTTTTCCACCATCCACTACATTGTAAACTTTGAGAATCTGAACCTAACTCTCCATTGAGTGTAAATAAATTCGGTTTGGACCAGTTTGTAGACTTTAAATCGTAAAATGTTTTCGAGGGTGAAAAATTTCTGTTCGCAAAATATTTGAGATGTTGACCAATCGAAAAAAGGGAAGAAAACGTGTTTTTTCGTTCAATGCACACCCCTAATTTCGAACTTTACACTTACAGAAATAAATAAATATTGAGTTTTTTAGACACGGTTTACTGCGACCGTAGCCCTTGAAACGTGCTTTATTTTCATTTTATTAAACTTGTCCCGACTAATAACTGGAGAAGTTGGCGGAAAAATCTGAGACAAATACTGTTCTATTTTTAAACCATCCACTATATTTGTAAACTATAAACCCTTAAATCTAACTCCGTATTGGGTGTAAAAATGTTTGCTGGTAAGCAGAAAGGAGCCCTTGAATCTTAAGTACATTTCCATCAGAAAAAAATTCTTCCGATTCATAACTGGATTTATTGGCAGACAAAAAAGGCCAAAAATGTGTTTTTTTCACCCCTAGATTCTTTACACTCTTTACACTGCAATTCTGGGAATAAGTCCCTTTTCGGAAAAATAAAAAGCACTTTTGTGCTTACTCAATGGTCTACAATTTAAAAACAACCAGACTAAACAGAATGCAAAAGTGAATTAGATGAGTCTAACGTCCGACCAAAATTTAAAAAACTATGTTATTACGTTGCAGTAAAACGTTACACGCTCTTCACACGCCGGGTTGAAATGGAAAAAAACAAACAAAAAACAGGGGCAGCGAATTTTTCATTACCTATCTTTTTAAAAGAAACTCTTCTCCCAGATGCATCCCGTTATAGCTGTAGGGGCTCATATGTTTGGGTACCCCACTATATTATAGGTACGCGCCAACGCTACCTATGGGTTTAGGACCCTAATCACATATGGCCATTATTTCCTAATCTCAAAAACGAAAACTTACAGTAGAAGAGGCATAAAATTTATGTAATGATCCACCGTACATTTTATTTGTATTTTTCATAGATTTTGCCTTTTTTATACCCGTCATGCATTTTGGTACAATATGGTGGTATGGTACCTATTAATTTAAAAACAGTTCATCATTCGCACGGTCACATCTTATATATATATATTTATAGCGAACGCAAATAGCTTACTTATCGCAAAATCATTTTGTCCAGCGGAAAATGATCGGCAACCATACAATAGCTGATATTATTCGATTAAATCATGATCATATTTTTAAGCCGTATATTTTAGCTTACTTAGTTATTACTGGTTCGGCATCCCTGATCGGGGTCAGTGGAAACGTTCTCGTAAGTAATTATAAAAATTAATACATTTTATTATTAGAAAATTAAAATATTATTGAAAAGCATGAAAGAACACAATCAAAAAACGAACACATTATTTCATGCATTCAAGAAATTGAAATGGAAATGCTACATAGTTTCAGAAGGTTGAAGGTTCAGAGGGGTGAAATCCCGAAATTCGGTACCAGTAAATTTAGAGTTCGACCCTTTTTTTTCAGGTCAAATATTAAAAATGGTTAAAACACCCTTCATGAAATGTTTTAATGTAGAAAACTTCAGTACTTTTCATCCAATTCTGACTCGTTTCGCCACTTTCCTTAGCAAAAAATGTAAGAATTCATCGAAAATTTTAACTTTTCAGATCATTTTGACTTCATTCTAGGATCATCTTCGATACTTTTGTTCCCAAAAATCATGCAGAAAATGTTTGATATTTTAAAATCGTCTAGCAGTTACTCGAGTCTTAAATGAAAATGTTATGTACATACTCGTACATACGTGCCAGAACTTGTGTTGCTTCACGGGCAGAAAATTGCAGAAAATTTTTTTCTTTGGAAAAAGGCAAAATTAGAACCGAAAATGGATAAAAATAGAACTATTAAACAATTTTTTGCCATTTACACAACTTCGAGGTCCTTCCAGCTGAATTAAAAGAGAAAACAACACATTTTTAAACATTCGCATTCGGCTGATCATACAAAACAGATGATTATTTTATTGAATATGTGAATAATTAGCATTCGCGATAAACGTTAAGATATGCACTTGTTTTTCGAATCAAAAAAACTTTGTGAGTGTGAGTGTGGACGAATTTTGATATAATTTATACATAAGTATGTTCAGACAATCCTCACATTTGCTGTTACGAAATCATTGCATCTAACTCGGAATGTCTTTATCATAAATTTGGCAGTCGCTGATCTACTAGTCACTGGTATCGTGATGCCCTATAGCATAGTAGGTGAGTCAACGTCTAATTTTCATTAATATAACAAGCAGGTAAGGTATGTTGGTGCCTACTTTATTTTTTATTCATATCATTTACGGTGAAAGCTAATACTTTAGTATTAATGTATGCATAACAAGCATTAACGGCTCCTTAAAGCGCATTTTGTTGTATTTTAAAAATTCCTCATTAAAACAATCTAATTTTTTTGTTATTTTCGAAATTGCGTCGTTTCGACTTCAAATGTTTGTGTTTGTCAAGGTGTACTTTTTGGAAAGATCTACTTCGACGTGCATCCTGTGCTGTGCAGCTTTCTGGCAACTGTGTGCGCACCTGGATGTTTGGCTTCAATGTACACCATTTGCTGGATAAGTTGTTCCAGGTATGCACGATGTACATAGCTTAAAAAATACAGTGTTTTATCCAGAAAAAATTGAGCATTTTTAATAGATACATAATTCATTTAAATGCTTGCTGCAATGATTAATTTTTTTGTAAAACATGTATTACAGAGCAGCAAACCATAATGTACACAAATATGAAATAATAAAATTCATTAATAAATATAAAATAATTTAATGAACAGACGTTGCATACTACGCGAATGAATTGTTTATTTAACTTCAACGTTCTTGCTTACATATGGACAAATAGCAAAACTTTATTCAACGCAGTATGAATGGGGGCCGAGTCGGTATTAATGGGAAGACTTGCCAATATCAATGGAAAAGTTTGCGAAATGTCATACAAATCGAAGAAAAACGATGGAAATACATAAAAATGATTCTAAAACCAACTAATCAGTCAGGCAATAGGGAAAAGGAAGATGACTCAGAGAAAATACATGGAAATGATTTGAAAATCAACTAGTCAATCAACCAATTAACCAATGACTAACCAACCAATAATCAATTACTAATGAAACAACCAATAATTAAACAATCTACAACTATGTAAACAAGCAATCAATCAACCAAACAACCACTTTGTAAAAGGACAACCGAAACCAAAAAAATTGGGCAGTCGGTATCCGCATTTATTCTAATAAACGGCGCGCCGTTTATTTTTTCGATGTCCTTTTTAATGCGCCATTTATTGGAGAGCGTTGTCAATTATTTGCTCTACGCAGATGGTATAAACGTATACATAAATTTCACTTTACCTCTCAAAACGCTCACGTTTGAGCGAAAACAGATAATGATATTGTAGTTCAACTTCGCAGATTTCATCATCTTAACTTTAAATTTTCATTGAATTCATATAAAATACATTCTCGTTGAATCTTTATGATTGATAACGATGTATTTGATACATCTCACACACTTTAGATTAAGCATACAGTGCCATTAATAAACCGCGCGCCGTTTATAAGAGGGCGCTGTTACTTAATTTCTTCATTCAGGAGCTGCGCCGTCTGTTAGAGGGCGCTGTTAATTTAAGAGCGCTGCTTAGTAGAATAAGTACAGTATGTACCTATATCAATTAATCGATTTAAAGACCTTGAAAATTATTCAACCCAATCAATCCAAGGTGTAAAATTAAATCTAGCTGAATTGAACTTCAAATAAAATGAAAAAATACGTATGGTGGGTGGCACCAAAGTTCTGTGGGGTGTTCAAGATTTTTTCAAAGTTCCAAAATGGCCTTAAAAATAGTGGTATGGCGAAAAAACACCATTTTTCAACGTTTCTCATCGAGCACTATTCATTAGCATCAAAAAATTGCGAAAAAAGACAAAAAAAATTAAAAAATAAATTCTGGGGGTATTTTGGTCTCTATGGGGTATCTTGGTTTTTTGGGGTGCATACCCCCAAACCCCTCACGCCCAGGTATGGTATGGTGGTGTGTTAGAACAGAAAACAAAAAATCACGAATTTTATGCTTAGATACTTCTATATCTGCAAGTTCGCCCAGTACTTGAAATATTTTGAAAAGAAATACATCGTAATTTACATCGCGTCCATTTGGCTCATGTGCTTCCTCATTCATTCGCCCAATCATTTCGGCTGGGGGGACAGTCGAAAATTCAGCGTCGGTTTCGAAGTTTGCACGTTGGACATGGACGAAATTCCGTACAGCGTTTTTTACGGATGCTGGATGGTTTTGGCGATAAGTTTGACGTTTTTCTTTTACACCAAAATTTATTTAACGATTCGAAAATCTAAAATTATGAATCGTAAGTTTCTTAAGCCTAATAATAAAGTTGGCGCGGCCAGCGGCCCGAATAATAAAGACGATCAGCAGAAAGACGCTGCTGCTAATTCTCGTCACATCACTAATCAAGAAAAAACGCTTTTGAAAGAAATTCAATTCGTCAAAACTTCGTTCAAAATTTTTATCGTTTTCATAAGTTTTTGGACCCCAACCGCCATTCTGATATTATTGGGCACGAACGGTTACGTGCCGAAGGCGGTTTATCTGTACGGCATGCTAATGGCTCACTGTAACAGTATGCTAAATTTTTTCATATACTACTGGGACAATGCGGAGTTTAGGAAGGGTCTAAAAGTATTTTTCGGCAGTCGGTTCAAACGGAATGGAGTTATGGATATGCAACCCACTTCGTTTGCCGTTACGAAAACACAAGTAAACTGATAGATGGTACCGCAATTAGCGGATGGGTAACCGAATTTTGGGGGTCTGAGAATTTTTCGAAGAGGGTCAAACTGATGTTAATGACAAGATCATGTTTCCACTGGCATGAAGAAATTGTGAAATTTCTAAAAATGAAATTTCGGCTAGTGAAGTGAGCATGAAATCTTCCACGCTTATGCCCCATTTCCATGTACGATTTAAACGACTATTACATAAAAAATATAGAGGGTTGACATTAGACTTTTTTGGACACAGTTGCAGAAGCGCGTTTATCTGACGGAGTCAGTTGAGGATGTAGAACTTTCTGACAGGGAGTGGGACCCCAAATTTTCCTAATAGTGTTAAAATAATGCTTAAAGTAGAGGTTTTTGTCATCTTTCAATAGGTGCAAGCATCTCCGATGCGAAAAAAGTTGACAATTTTCGAAATTTTTTATGGAAAACTTACAAAATTAGCTCAAAAATCGATATAAAGCGCCGAAAAAATATAAGAGAACTAATTGTATGGACTAATAAATCGTTATTTTGCGTAAAAACTACTCTTTTGACGTAAAAACGGTTTTTAGTGCTCCAGGACGTCACTGAATCATTAATTAATTCTATCGAAAAAATTGAAATCATGAAAAAAATGGCTAAAATCATCTTAAAAAATACATATCTAGTCTTCATTGCGCTCAAATATTTTTTGACGACAGGAGGCGCCACCCCCCCCCCGGTCTAAATCCGTTCTTGCGTAGAGTCATCACTTATAAAACTGATCTTGCCTGGAAAAATATTTACATATATATTTAACGATCCGCGCGAAAATGTTTGGAGTGTCAACAATTCCAAGTCACTTTTTAAGTATGATCATTTAACTGACCTTAATGCCGCTTTATTTCAATAATTTTTTTCGAGGATTGCACCTGACGTATTCGGAGGCGCCCCTTCCTGCCACAAATTCTCTGAAAGCATCAAAATTTTATGTTTGCTTCACTTATTCACTTCCTTTTATTTATTGTTATAGTATTAATTTATGCTAAGTGTGCTTTTGATCCAATGCTGTACATAACTGTTACGCCGACTCGTCAAATTCGAAATTTTTAATTTTAATTTTATTAATATTGTATTTCTATTCTAATTCTCTTTCATGATTATATTGTGTATTTCGCGACGGAGGATGTTCGTTTTTCGCAAATATTATAGTCAGTCGGCTGTAATTTCCGCTTCTTTTCTAATAAAATTCACTAGTTAAGTCACACTATTAAGGATTTCGTTGCGTTTTGTTAAACATAAGAAAATTGAAAATTTTACAAAAATTAGAAATTTTATAAAAATTGATGAATTTAATGCTTCATTTCAATATTGACTTATGAAGCTCAATGTATTAATATCAACAAATCGTAGAAAATGTAAAACTTTCTCCATAATAGGAATCTGCTGAAATTTAAAAGTTCAGTGCTCACAAGTTACAGGATCATTGCTTTCATGAAGATGAGTAAACTTCAGAAAATGAGTTTTCTTGTTCTTGACCCTCCGAATGGCAAAAGGGTTAAAATGCGTCTTCAAATTATGAATTATTTATGCAAGACGCGTTTCCAATTCATAGGGGAAAACGAAAATATGTATTTTACTTTAAGGTTTTACTTTTACTTTAATCGGAACTTAAGTTGTGATAAATACAGGCAGCATTCGATTTTGTTTTGAGCAACTTGGCTTAAGAACTCATCGAAACCGACTTCACCTCGCATTTTCAAACACTGAATTTTAGGTTCAATACAAATTCAAGCCTCTGCGTATTGAAAATGTGTCGGGGCATTTCCTCATCGAATTCGAAAAGTCAAGCAACTTCAAATCGCCTTCCGCTTATGCATAATTCGATCGCATAAAGCATTATGCACAAAATTTCAATTTAATTTTTAAGTGAAATAACATTCAATCTGTAAGTAAGGATCTACAATGATTTTACCTCTGTATCTGTCGACTCCGTCTCGAGTCATGGATGTCTACAGATGCACAGCATTTGCCGATCTGGGATATAAGCCGGTCTGGGGCCAATTCATTTCCACTTGGAAATCCAAGTCCCAACTTCCAAGTTTCCAAGACTTGGAATTTCCAAGTTTCCTAGTGTCAGTTCATTTGCTCAAATAAAAGTTCCAAGTCATTAGCATTTTTCGACTTGGAAAAATGTCGTTTTTTCTCCAAGTCTCCAAGTAAATTTTCCAAGTTTCCAAGTGTCTGTCTTTTTGCTCTTTCCAAGCACTTGGAATTTCCAAGTCGGGCTCGGATAAAAATTCCCAAGTCTAATTAACATAAATCTGTTCAAAATGCGCTGCGCGTGAGTTAAGGTACGATAAAAGCAATAAGGATTGTCACACGCGCGTCTCTCGTGAAAACGCTGTTTTTGGTGGAATGTCATTGTGTTTGCAAACACTGCGCTATAAATGTCGGGCCGAAAACCACCGAACGATAAAACGCGCGAAAAAAGTAGCGTTTTTGAGGAAATAAGAGACGTAATTTTTGGGCATTTTCTGTAAAATTAACGAATAAAGACAAATAAGCGGCGTGCAAAGAAGTGCAAGAGAAACGCTATCGCGAGGATTAACGAAATATTCGGAAAAATCGTGGAGTAAACTTCGTGATGAATGCGGGCAAGATCTGCGGAAAGCTACATTACGGAAGTTCGACAAGAATCATCAAAGTGGATCCGGTGTAGAGTCGTACTCAGAAGTACGTAGAAATAAGTTGAAAACACAAAATACTCTACTATTTAGCCTCCTTGATTTGTTGGTAATTGCATGATTGTTGGATTTAAAAAAGTTGTATTCAGAGATTCATCACAATAAATGAGAACAAAGGAGAACTCCATCCAATTTTTACTATGTAGTGGAAACATGTACATTTATGTATTTACATTATATCTTGCGCGACGCCTGCAAGTCACTCTTGTATGCCTATTTATGCTTGATTATCCAATGTATTGCGCGTATGTACTGCAACTTAGCATTATAAGGCTGCATATTTGACAGAATCGTGTATTTTTTACTTATTTTGAGTAGCATTCTTTAAAATAACGGAACAGTCTTGCTTGACTCGTATAACAATTTTTTCATTATAATTGTCGTAAT
This sequence comes from Mermis nigrescens, assembly GCA_036768485.1. Lineage (NCBI taxonomy): Eukaryota > Metazoa > Nematoda > Enoplea > Mermithida > Mermithidae > Mermis > Mermis nigrescens. The sequence goes on from JAVLUZ010000043.1 coordinate 1,474,541, forward strand.
TATTATTGTCGTGATTATTATTATTATTTTTTATCATTATTATTATTGATATTATGAAATCTAAATAATGCAATTCAAAAGAATTTTAATTTCTCGACTTTGCAATATTTGTACTATAGATTTTTAGAGAAATAGTCTTATTTATAAATTGCTGATAAACTTTTTCAAAGAGCAACTTATGCTGATCTAGTCAATTTTCTGCAACATGCAAGAGAGGACGGATTTGCTTTGCAAGCGGCATCTAACACGATCTTGAGATGTGAAAAGCTATTTAGTTAAATCGGAAATGAAATAATTCTAAATGTTTAGACTGTTTTATAAGATTTTTTGTACGTATATTTAAAGCAGGGGCGGATTTAAGGGGGAGAAGGCAAAAATGTTTGGCTGTTTATGTAATTTGCGATGATTTTTGGCCATAAGTGATCATAATTTCTTAAATTTATCCTTTTTACTAATTGAAAAAATAATTACACTCGCATAATAATTTATTTGGATTTTTAAATGTCACAGGTTTATTCCGATAAATTTAAAAAACATACGATTTATTTATTAATATATAATAATAATTATTATTATTACTTTTATTATTATATATTGTTATTATTATTATTATGATTTATGATTATTCACTAACGCCAAATAATATGTATAAGACCGACTTAACGCGCTTGGAAAAATTTTTTCAACTGAAAATCGACTGGGATAAAATAATGCTATTTTCCAAGTAAATTTTCCAAGACTTGGAATCCAAGTCAAAAAATTCAGAAGCAAATGAACCGACTCTTGGAAAAATGCACTTTTGCTTGGGAAAAACACTTGGAAATTCCAAGTCTTGGAACTTGGAAAACCGAGCTGCAACTAAATCACAACTTGGAAAAAAGCCGGTTTTCCAAGACTAGGAACTTGGAACTTGGAATTTCAAGGACTTGGAAAATGACGGAGCAAATAAACTAGGACTTGGAAAATTTCACGTTATTCCAAGGCTTGGAACTTTGGACTTGGAATTCCAAGTGCAAATGAATTGCCCCCTGGAGGTCAGTTAGTGAGCTTTTTTGTGGCCAAAATGACGTATAAATTGCTGTAATGCTAAATTAGCGTTAAAACTACGTGTCATGCTTAATTTCAACCACGTTTAAAAACCTCTTAATTTTCATCCATTTTTTGCCTTTATTTTGCATCATTTTTCTTGCAAAAAATTCTCTAGCCGACTCAGGTCAGCCTAGCCTTTCATTTTTAGTCGGAGTCGACAAACAGGTACCTACCTACCTGCACTTCTGCAGCAAGGAGTCGCGAACACACAGCATGGCAGAGGTCTGAGGGTCAGCCGGAGAGCTTTATTTTTGTTCTAAAGTTAGATTAAAAGTTGGAATAAGACCTCGAGAAATGTGAAAATCATAATATTTGACTGTTTCTGATCGATTTCAAGCACTTTTAACAAAAAACTTTGTGTTTTTGTCTGTGTTCTGACCTTTTTGCCTTATTTCTTCAAAAATTTTACATTTATCTTTCTGGAAGGGAAGACCCAAACCCCACGTTAACGGTATCGGAGCGTGTAAGACACACTCTAGCCGGCTAAATCCTAGTGAGCGTGGACGTCAGTTTGTCCTTTTGTTAAATTTGACTCTTTCATATATTTAAAAATCAAAAGATTCAATCATTGCAATAAGCAATTTTTTACGACTAGAGACAGCACAGCATACCATAATTTTATTTATTTATTTATTTTGCAGGTTATGGATAAACATGTTATTTTAATCTTTATAATGCATGTTTAGGAATAATAATACATTTGAAAATGTAACAGCAAACAAAAAATAATCAGAATTATGCGTATGCTATCTAATTGTGCGAAGGAAGAATCCGCATGAAAGTTCTATAACATCCATATGATCATCAATACATTAACGAAAATCGTGCAAAAAGGCAGAGTGATCAAAATAATATTTATTTAATGTCCAATTCGGTGTGCCTAAAAATGGCTGATCCTCATCTCCTTCGGTTTCATAGTGCAGATACTAACGGCCAATAATAGATTTACACGGGACAAATGAATTAGAAAAAGATTCCGTTCGATCACTTTCGATCAGATTATTTCTTTCCGCACCACAACCGCTTGAAACCTTGCCTAAAATCTTGATTGAATCGCAAGTAAATAGGCAAGCTACAACAACAACGCAAACCGGCAGTGACCCCAGCGAAATAATTGAAATTGTGTCTCAAACTATTGTTGTCGAACGAGATGGAGAATAAGAGAAAATTCGGCAAAACGACCATAGAAAAGTCAACTAGTGCTATGCAAATTACGGCCTTTGTTAAATGGATTTGCTTTTGCATATCGGCTTGTACCCCTCCATTAGCGGTTGGTGGATTTCTTTGCAAGCAATTTCGCGTGTCCACTAAAGGTAGAACTGTAATTTCGAAAAAGATGATTTAAGGTATTATAGAACGTGTACCTACTTCACGTTGTAAAATTGTGAAACTGGTAAACGGCTTTCGGAATCACACCTGGGCGTGGGTAGTTTGGGGGTATGCACCCCCCCCCCGAGAAACCAAACTATCCCCCAGAAACCAAAATACCCCCAGAATTCAATTTTTAAAATTTTTTGTTTTTTTCTTCGCAATTTTTTGATGCAAATGGATAGTGCTTGATGAGAAGCGTTGAAAAATGGTATTTTTTCGCCATACCACCATTTTTAAGACCATTTTTGATCTTTGAAAAATCTTGCACTCCCCTAGAATTTTGATGCCGCCTGCCTATATGTTCGGAGCCTTTCTTCTATACTATCTAAAAATCCGGTGAGTGGGCTAAACCCTCAGGATTTCCAATTTAATCCTTGCATTTTTTGTAATTTTTAAACCGAAATGGATAGAAATAAAAAATAAATTACGTTTTCGGTTATGCAATTAATATTTTGGCCCTTTCATTCTTTTGACAACTTTTAATATCATTAAAAATCGACTCGAAAAAAATGAAAATTTGAGGTGAAAAACAGTTTTGAACGACTAGTCGAACTTTCGGGTAAAGAACTTCTTCGTTCCGTAAAGGCAGTCTCAACTAAACTACATCGACGTGTGATATCTTGAAATGTTTGCCTTAAAACAATATAAAGTGATTTTTTTATATTCGCACTTGACTTTGCTTATGTGAAAAATAGTTTACAATGCTTTTTATCATTTTTCCTAGTTTTTAGAAAAATTCTTTACTAAGTTTTCCCAAATAAAGAACAAGAAGCCTAATCGGTCAGTGATATGTTTATCAAATCATAATGATAAAGTGTAAAGGCGCATTCATACTTCGTCCGACTCCGTCCGATTTGGTGTCGGAATGCGAAAATTGACAAAACCGCTCCGACACGCACCGACATGAGTCCAACATTATCCGACATCATGCGACACGCGTCCGACTTTTCTTTGCGCATGACGTCATAATCTGTTTTACCATGCGACATTTTTGTCGGAACGGACAAGTTGAGTTGGTTTCAACTTTCGTCCGTCCGACACACATGAATTTCAAACTACAGCGTGTAGGAAGATTGGCGCGACATGAAGCGCATTGCACGCCTTGTTTATTTTGTACTATTTCATTTTTCAAGCTTTAAATTTTTGATTAATTTATTGCTCTGTTCTAGTCGTATAAAAGCGCTGTGGCATATCGTGTCTCGTTTATTTTGTACTATTTATTGTTGCAGTCAATTCATTTTATTGTATTTTTCAAGTTTAAAATTTAATTAAGTGCAAATGGCTAATGGCGATTTTGACGACGTTACTACGGAGTTATTAATCATAGCTGTTAAAGAACATCCATATTTGTGGGAAATAAGTTTAAATAAATTAATAAGTTTCAGTAAATTCACGCATGAAACGAACTTCGATACTTTCAGCATTTAATTTTTATTTCTGGAGGAGGGGGGGTGATAAAATTTTTAAACGTCAAAAAATGATCTTAAAAGTGGTTGAATGGCGAAAAACACCATTTTCGACGTTTTCATCGAGCACTATCCGATGGCATCAATATTGAGGAAAAACAAAATAATTTTTAAAAAATTGAATTCTGGGGGAGTATTTGGTTTCTGGGGGTATTCTAGTTTCTGGGGGTTACATACCCCCAACCACACCTGTGCGTGGGGGATATTGGGGGTATGCAACCCCAGAAACCAAAATACCCCCCCCATAAATCAAAATACCCACCCCCAGAATTTAATTTTTGGAAATTTTTTTCGTTTTTTCGCAATTTTTTGATGCCAATGGATAGTGCTCCATGAGAAACGTCGTAAAATGATGTTTTTTCCGCCAAACCACCATTTTTAAGGCCATTTTTTGACCTTCAAAAAATCTTGCTCCCCCCAGGAATTTTCTTGCTGCCCACTTATGCCCGCAACCCCCCACGCCCAGTTATGGTAGTTATGGTACAAACGCTGTTCGACAGAGAGACAATATAAAACATCAATGTGTGTTGCGCTGAAAATATTGATTTTTAGTCGGAAGAAGTCGGATGAAGTATGAATGAAAGTCGGATCCGATGTCCGATCCGACATCGGATGACACCGCATGTCGCATCCTGTCGGACGCGTGTCGGGCAGAGTCGCATCCGACTCTGTCCGACACGCGTCCGACAGGATGCGACATGCGGTGTCGTCCGATGTCGGATCGGACAAAGTATGAATGAGCCTTGAATCGGAAAATTTACGGGGAAGTATTTCAATTCGATAAATGCTGACATCGTACTCAAGATAACATGCGATGATACGTTTTTTGGGGCTGGGGTTTGGGGAGATGGATTTTTATCCTGCGTAAAATGGCTACTGGCCTTCGTAAAATAAGTAAAACCCCCAGAATTATAAATTTTTTGAAGAAACTTTAAAAATAAGGCGCTTGTAAGCGTTTCTAGCTTGTGGATCAAAAGTGTCGAATTTTCGGTGCTTCGCGCCACTTAGTCATTTTTGGAATATATTTTGCTCAATTCGCTAAATTTTTCAAATTCTTCAAGATTATGTTCTTATGTTCTAGAAAGAATGAACATTGTTCTAATGTCAAAAAAACATTGCTTTTAACGTGTCCTTATCGTTTTTAGCCCAGAAAAGGCACTTTTGGAAAATGTTCCAGGCCTGATTCCCAGAATTTTAATGCTGTACATGTACGCATGCGTATCTTTTGGAGCACTTTGATCGACGGTAAGCTGGCAACATAATATGTTAATTATGATAGAAATCAATATAATTTCTGAAAAGTGTTCAGCAGTCAGCTGAAAATTCTCAAATTGTAAGCGCCATCGAGCACACTATAGATATTGTCCAAACAAAGGGCCTATTTAAGGATAAATGCCATACAACTAAAATGAAAATGACTGTTTTCGATCAAAAATAAACTTTCTACACACACTATGAGCTTTAAATCAGGTCAAACTTTTGAGCTCTTATGTTCTGTAGCAGTTCGCGTTTATTTAAGGTCAAAAACTTTTGCTTTGTGACTTTTTTAGCTTCTTTTTTGTCAGTTTTGCCACAAAAATGTGAGCCATTTGCCTTCTTCCCGAAAAATGCCCGCTACCCCGCATAAAGTTTTGAGTCCCTACAAGTATATACAGAGATAAATTCATGCTTTCAAGCATAAAAACAGCTGATACGAACCTCGTTTCATCTTCTTCAAATAAAAAATGATCATTAAAGCAGCGAAAACAGCCGACAGTACTCCAATAGAGGTTCCAAAGCCGAAGTGATACTTCAGATAAGTCGTGCTCACCAATCCACCGGTGTAACAGAAAGTTTCTACCAGCTCTATACCATTGAAATTCAGAAAAGTGAAACTGACGGATACGATAGAAAAAACGTAGACGATCGTTTCAGCGGTCCACATAATTCTATTGCTCTTATTTTTAAAGTAGGCGACGGCGAGACGCTATCGCCAAAAATCGATCGATATTGATCAGCAGCAAGTTCAGCGATTGGATTTGATTGCCCACTAAGTAGTAGACAACATACAGGGCGAAGCAAAACCATCTTGGTACCTGATTTTAGGAATGAAAAAAGTGCATTGATCGGAGCTTACATTCTCTTTTTTGTTAATTTTGAAATTAAATTTTGTTTTCTGCTATATTGAAGGTATTATCTAGTTTCTGATTTTAGGAATTGCAAAAAGTTGACGTTTCTGAACATTTATGTTGTCGTCCAGAAATGCTAAAGAGCAATCATTTCCTGCTTCTTCAAAAATTCCATAACTCGTAGAATGAGAAACAAGCCTAGTTGTACAGAAGAATATGTATGATGACTAATTTCGCTCTATTATCATTTTTCTCAAAATGAGGCAAAGATAAATGAAATAGTTAGCCACGCGCGGATTGCAACCATTTAGAAACAGAAGAGCTTTTTTTGCTAAATGAATTAAATCGATAACAAACAAAATCAGATACCCTGCCCATAAATGTTTGCGACCCATATATCGATTCCCCTTTAAAAAAATGCGTACCTGCTTGCAAAAAAAATCAAAAGCACTTTTGCTCAATTCACGTGTCAAATTTTACCTTATCTGCTTCGTACGTTTGTGGCGTCAGGCGGAGTCTGTGCGACCCTATAGTGATAACGGCCAGACTGTATAATAAGTCGCCTATGGTCAAACCCACGATGAAGGCATAACTGAACATCAATTTTGGGCTTCTGATCAGCACAGCTAGAATGATGAAATTACAAGCTAATGCCATGGAGCTAGTTGTAACATAAATAATTGGAAATAGCAGCTTGAGCTTGGTGTCATCGACGCCTTCCGTTTCATTGGTGGCTTCGAAAATGTCAATCTCTTCCATTTCAAGTGGCATTTTCGAGAAGTGATCGGCTAAATTTGATTAATGTTGTTCTGAAAACAAGAAAAAATTTAATGTCATCGCCCAATTGTTATTCAAATCCAATCGCTTGACGGCGATAAATGACTGCCACTCCATCTCTAAAACTCGAAATCAGTTATTGTGCTTCACTAGGTAATAAGAGAGCCTGTTATAAGTATTTTTTAGAATCTGTTTTAGTCGGCATTTTTTGAAATTGCTGGTACCTAAATGGTTATTCATCAAATGCTTATGAAAAGCGCGAATTCGCTTCTGTAGGTGATACATTTAATCACGACAGAAAAGGTAGGGCTTAATTATAAGGAATCGGCGTGGCAAGATATAAGGCTTATATGCAGGTTGTTTATTTACCTACACAATGCATAAAGTTATTTTTGCCTCAAGACCAGGGTTTTCGTATGTTTGAATTAGCGATTTATTATTTTGGTTAAAATATACCGTAATTTTCTTTTTTAAACAATGCTTAATAAGCGGTCTTAACACATTTTTGTCTTGGTTTTCGACGCTTTGAGTCAAATAGACATTTTCGGACATATTTTGTTCAATTTCATTCAATTTCCTAAAAACTTTCTTTGCTTCTACGTTCTAGGAAAAACGAGCATCGTTCGGAACGTCGAAAAAATGCTGTTTTTGATACCTACCTATGTACATGTAGTTTTTTAAGCCAGAATAGACAGTAAAAAATTTTTTTGTGGCTGACCCTAACCCGAAATTCACATGCTATTTATGTTTGAATAATAAGGATTTGAATCAGAAAATTGGTAGCTAAGCTTCTTAGAAGTCAGTAACTGCAATTAACGTAGATGCAATGCATGACTGACCTGGAGAGGGATCAGCCGGTCCCAGCAGGGGCAGGTCAAAGTGGAGCCTTTTTCGGGCCAAAAGTACCTCAAAAACTGGTATATGCTGAATTAGCATGCGGTTCGGACAATTTCCCGTTTTTCTATTTTGCTGGATTCTTGAACCTCAAGCCCCCTTATATGCATGTCTGGTAAACACTTCGTGTCTTTGCTCTTTAAAATGAGTCATATAAATAAAGAAAGAAATCAGACAAAACCGAGAGTCAAAAAGCCAAACCGAACTTGACCGGTACAAATCAGATAGTGATTAAAACTCGGTCATCTCTCCACTTATAAATGCTTAAATTCAAGCGTATTTATTTCAGCTGTCTGCACATAATTGCGACTTAATGAAAAAGCAGAAAATTGTGCAATCCGAATAATTGCTAATACGTAATATATGTACATATGTAAGTATTTAATTAGGATATTCGATGTGTTATTCTTAATAATTAGGCGAAATCGTAAATATGCGTATATTCATCTCAGACACTCTTTAATAGCTAAGAGTGTAGAAAAATAAGTAAGGCTAATTGGAGTAGTTCATTCGCATCATTGTAAATATTTAATGTGAGCGTCTGTATTATTTTATTTTTCTGAGGCATCAAAAGCTAATATTGCATCATCCAGCAAGCGTAACCTCTTTCTCCTCTTTTTCGAGCAGCGAATTGCAATTACGATCAGCAAACCCAACTTAAATAGTAATGGATCTTTCATAGGTAGCGCGACAGCGCTACCTATAATATACTTGGCCATCCTTTTTTATTATATGTTTATCACAGCGAGTGCGAAAATTGTGTCACTCCCACAGCTATAACGGCACACATCTGGGAGGCGCGGTTTTTTTAATCGATGGGTAATTAAAAAATTCGATGCCGGTCTTTTTTTTGTTTACACTAATATCGAGTTAGCAATGAGCGTGTAAAGTGTAAACCGAAAAATCAAATAATTTGCGGAGGGCCACTTTTTTAAATGTTACCCCCGAGCTGTAGATTGCGAATCGGACCTTAAAATTTCTTTACACTCAATGGTTGTTGCACAAAAGTGTAAAGTATACGTGTTTTTTACTCTTTGCGTGTCCTTCAGCTTATCTAACTCAATTTTGGTTTCTGTGCAGTCCAATCAGATTTATGATGTAGAGGGTTGCAAAATCTCAAAAGCAAATTTTTTCTCTTATAATGCAATACTTCTTTATCTGTGACCGTTTTAGTGTAAAGGGTTCGAGACGAAAATCGATATTCCTCCAACTACTCCGCTAAGTAGGCGGAACATGCTAATTATGCTTAAAAGGTGCCTCTGATCTTAGCTTTACAGATTCCAGCTTATTTTTTTAACACCCAATATTGCGGTATTAGCACAAGTGTAAAGCTTACACCGAGAAGCATTTTGCGCCCAGAGCGTCATAGATGATGAATTTTTTTAAAATGTTCTCCGTAAGATCAGAATAACGAATCTGACCTTTAAACTTTTCTACAGCCAGTGTTTGTTGAGGTATGAAGAGGTGAACTTTGAATTATACCTACATCTATTTTCTAATGCCGATAGACAACTCCGTATTGCATGTTGTTTGATCAGATTTTTCTTATTTCAGAGGTTTTTGACTCGTCTTTAATAAATAATTATTTTTATCATCATAAATGCACTATTCTTAAATTTCTATAGAATGATGAATATTTTTCAAAATAGTATAATCAAGCTGAAATCTTCCGATATGTCGAGTTGGCCAGGGCCGGTCGCAGGATTTTTTTTTGGGGGGGGGGCTATCGGTGCATAGTTTATTCACAATTTATCGACCCTTTTTGTGTTTATCAACCAGCTAGGGGTATAAAATAACGTCTAGTTTTGTGCATTTCTGATCATACCGCATCTTTTTCAGCCAAAAAATAATTTTTTTCAAAATTTTTTTCAAAATATTTGTGTTTTTTTAAATGTAAAATAACGTTTTAAATTTATAAATCGAATTTTTAAAAACCAACCATCGTTATAGACTCAAAACTTACACATAATGCAAATTTACTAACAAACGTATAAACAAATACAATTTACCGCCAAAAACATTGTCACGTTAAACAGAATCAAAAATCGATAAGATTTATGCGTCGTGACAGTTTTTTTGTACGAGATCCGTTTGTACATGTACAAACATGGTCCTCAAAAGTCTTTGTACATTTTGTACATGCAAATTTTTGTGTACTTCAATTACATTAGCGATTTTAGTGTGGTAAAACAGGGTAATCGATCTTTGGTAATGTATTTTAGCTAATTTCTGGGCTTCTGACGCCAAAAATTACTAAAAATTGTCTAAAAACGGCGCGAAGCGCTTTCCCTTCTAAATGCAACTTCTGCTATTATAAAGATATATAGAACACACAATTACTCATTTCGGCACGAAGCGCCAAAAATTTTTGCTAATTTCAGACCTTTTTTGTAATTTTTGTCTTCCTAAAAATCATTGTACATTTTGTACACACAAATTTTTGCGTACTATTATATGGAACAGTAGCGATTTTAGTGTGGTAAAAAACAGAGTTGTTCTACTTTTGGTAGTGTATTTTAGCTAATTTCTGGGCGCTAAGTAAAAATCACTAATATCGTCTTAAAACGGCACGAAGCGCCGAAAAATTTGACAGCTTTCCTTTTGAAATGCAATTTCTGCCATTATAAAGGTATATAGAACACACAATTACCTATTTTGGCGCAGAGCACCGAAAATTTTAGCGAATTTCTAACCTTTTTTGCATTTTTGTCTTCCCAAAGGTCTTTGCACATATACAAAGACGGTCCCGAAAAGCATTTGTACATCGGAAAAAATTTTTGCCGAGTATAAAAAACGCTGAATTGTGATGACATATGAGCAAAAGAGTTGACAATGTTTTTTAAGAGAAAAATTAATGGAAAAAACGATCAGTTTTAGTTATTGCACATTAAGGGCCAAAGTGAAAATGCCTAAAAGTCGAAAATTGCTAATAAAAGTGCCAAAACCATGCCAAGGACCCTCCTCTAACAAATGCCAAATTGGCATTAAAAATGCTAGGTTGGCAAAACTGACAATGACATTCGTATTACAATATATGATGCTTAATCGGCATACACAATGAGAAAAACGTTATCTTTCCAATATGATGGGGTTGGGACCGATCCTCTATTCTTTCTATTTTTCCATTGGTCCCCCTTTGGTATTTCAAAAATTTCCTTCAGTTTTGGGGGGCTATAGCCCCCTAGCCCCCCCCCCGGGACCGGCCATGGTTGGCGCAGTGATTGACAACTCCGTTCTCGGATGCGGTCTTGAAAAAATGATGGTTCCAATCTTCTGAATGCTAACTTTTTTCATTTTTTTAATTCTTTTGGCAAAACCATGCGCTTTATTTGACTTATTCATCTATTTAGGTTCTGCAAATAACACTTTTTTGTTTTTTGAATTTCGCCTCAGTTCTCGAATGGGAGTGTAAAGATTGCGAAAATCTGGGGGTGAAAAGACACATTTTGGCCGAGTTTTCGACCTGTTTATGTCTGCCAACAACTCCGGTTATGAGTTTTAGGAAATTTTTTCTGACAGAAATGTACTACGGATCAAGGGCTATCTTGTGCGTACCAGCAACCTTTTCTACAATCCAAACGCAGCTAGTACCAGGGTTTTAAACTTCACACTCTATTGGATGAGTAAAAGAAAATTTTTGTTCAAGATTTCACTGCCAACTTTTTCGGTTATGAGTTGGGATGAATGGAATAAAATAGAAATAAAGTAACTCCTAATGGCTAAACGTCGAAGCAAGCCGCGTTCAAAAAAACGTAATATTCAGTTATTTATGGGGGTGTAAAGTTCGAAATCTGAGGTGTAAAATGGGCGAAAAAACAGGTTTTTTTCGTATTTTGATTGGTAAATCATATCAAATATTTTGCAGAACATAAGTTTGGCACATACAAACGTACTACAATCAGAGGGCAACAAACTGGCCCGGACCGAAGTTATTTACATTCAATGGGGCGTTAGGTTCAGATTTTTAAAGTTTACAATGTGGTGGACATTGGAAAATACGTGTTTGTACAGTTTTTGTTCGCCACTTTCTCTGTTCAGAAGTCGGGCGAAGTCGAATAGGATAAAAATAAAGTACTTTCTAAGGGGTACGCGTCACACCAAATGTCGTTTGTTTACATCAGTATTTAGCTTTTTCGGGAGGTGTAAAGTCAAAAAATGGGGGATTTAAACGTGTTTCTGTCTTGTTCTTTCCTGTAAACTTCTGGGTTATTAGTCTGGACATAATCTCAAGTCTAAAAATGAACCAGAAACCAAAGGTGATACGCCAGTTTGTTTGCACTCAACAGTGGTGTAAAGTGGTTAGCATGTGATATTTATTTGTCCTCGGGCCATTGTGGAGACTTAACTTTTTCATAAATGCTGATCGTAATATCAGAGTAATATCAGAATTACGTATCCGACTGAAATTTTCTTTACACTCTGTGGTTGTGTAAAGTTTACACTGCATATTAACTTTAGTTCGAGAGCCTTGTAGAAGCTTGACTTTTTCTAAAGTCTAAAAATGTACCAGGAATCAAATGTGAGACGCTAGTTGAGCGCGTTTGCTTACACTCAACAGTGGTGTAAAGTAGTTAGCAACTGATGTTTATTTGTTCTCGGGTTAATGTGGAGACTCAATTTTTTCATAAATCTTTATCGTAATATCTGAGTAATATTAAAATTACAAATCCGACTAAAGTCTTCTTTACACTCTGTGGTTGTGTAAGCTTTACACTGCATATTAACTTTAGTTCTAGAGCCTTGCGGAAGCTTAATTTTTTGTAAACTGTTCTACGTGAAATCAGAATTGGGAATCTGACTGTTAGTTTTCTCTACACCTAGTACTTGTGTAAAGTTTACACTTTTCATTTGTTGTTAATATGTAGTTTATACTTCAAATTTATTTTACTTCCAAATCTAAGCGTTAGTATTCCTAACACTTGATATTTGCGTAAAGTTTTAGAGTTTTCGCTGAAAAACTTTGATCTGTTTAAATAATGTAAGGTTGTCTTGTTTAAAAAGGATTATGCTGATGTTAATAACAATATAGTTTTCCGCCTTCTTGGACTGTTGTCATTATTGTGGCATGTTACTGTAGGTATTTACTGACTGATGTACTGAAATCACGCTAATTAAAAGTAGTGTACCAGCAAAGAAAAATGCTCCGAAGGAACAAAAAAGATGAATATACTTGGGATTGTGGATTATTAAGGATGTAAAAGGAGGGACTAGAAAAATCTACCAAGTCGCAAAATCTGCTAAAAATCACACTTTCTCTAAGCAACGCAAAAAATCGAAGTATATTCTGCGGCCTCTAAAAAGTGTCTTTTTTTGAATAATGTTCAAAGTTTCAGATAAGAGTGTATAAACGAAATCTGTAATGTTTATTTTTTTAAATTGCTGGCAAGTAGCAACGCTGACTAGCTTCGTGTCCTGATTGATAGAAAACTGAGTGGTAGTGTATTTAAAGTTGTTTTATTTTGTTTTGAGCAGTAAAGCAAGCAAAGCAGGGGCCGATTGATTAGTGCACACAATCCTTGAAGCATGCTAGTGTACCTACATTTAGTCTGTTTCAAGTCAACTTGCGCGTTTTCTACTGTTTTAAACCATTCATTCAATTAGCTTAGAAAGACTGTCAGTTTACTCAACATCATTGCCCATAGCTACTGCATAGCTAATGTGTTGCTTTTTCTATCATTTTATGGTTAAATATTTATTTTAATCTGTTGGCCGCAGAATAACACTTCGATTTTTTGCGTTGCTTAGAGGAAGTGTGATTTTTAGCAGATTTTGCGACTTAGGTAGATTTTTCCTAGTCCCCTCCTTTTACATCCTTAATAATCCACAATTCCAAGTATATTCATCTTTTTTTGTTCCTTCACATTATTTTTCTTTGCTAGTATGAATAATACATTATGACACATTTAGCCCGAACCGATATCATGAGGATTTTCATAAATTCCTTTCCGAAGAAAACTCGAGGCTAAAATACCGTTTTTGACCTTTCGTTGTAGGCGATTAAGAGAGGATGTTGACGTGACCAATGAGACTAAATTCACCTATCTAAATTAAACGATTTGTCAGATAATAATCAATCGTTCCTAATTAATCGGACCTAACCACACATGCACGTAGGGATATGGCTTAAGGGTTCCAACCTCCCCAGAATGGGCAATTGGAAAATTTTCTCGGAAAAGGATGCAAAATGAAGGCAAAAAAGTGATGAACATTTAGAATTTTCTTCAAAATTGCTTTAAATTGACCAGAAACTGAGTAATAACGTAGTTTTGACGCATTTTAGCGCTGATGTCAATTTTTAAGGTCATTTTGGCGTAAAAAGTTCAATTCTTGACCCCCTTCCCAGATCGGCTGACCCCTTCTCCCTGATCAGCCATGCTGTGCATCTATGGTTTCAACCATACATGAACAGCAAGAAAATTTTGGGGGTCTGGTTGGGTGAAATCGACAAAAATGTTACTAAAATACAATTCTGGGGTCAAGTGTAAAATGTGGGGATTTTCAACTTCTAGCAGCGTAACCTCCCCCTCCTAACCCCACCCCCTTACGCCAACGTGTGGTTCCCCCAACCCAACCCCCTGTGATCATAACGTACTGTTTATCTAATACGCAAATTAATACAAAATCCTGATTAATAAGCCGATCGTATTTTTTGATTGTCAATTATGAACACACGAAAGGTAAAACTAAAGTCAATACCCAAAAATTATCTAAATTAATCTTTCCACATGTAGCAATAGCGTGTAATACAAGTCGCAACAGCTGGTCTGATATAAAATAAATAGTTATCTAAAAAAAGCGTCTCGGTGCAGAACTGATAATAATGCAGCTGAGAGGGCACATTAGTGCATCTATATGAAATTAAGAATATGTAGACGATTTTACGAACGTTATCATCATTAGCATTAAAAAATCATTAATTTTAATGACAAACGTAATATTAGCATATGTGACGCAAGTTTTCTAGGAACGTCAACCTATAGGTACTTTTCAGCAACATTTCTTTTAATTAACATAATAAATATTTCGTTGCATTCACAAGTAGCTAGAAACAGTAAATTTGTATTCCTATTTTATTCTGTTCCTCCTTGTAATACGAATAGCGACTTTTAAATTTGCGAACGTCAGCGCGTTTTTGAAGTTTATATCACCTTAGGTAAAACTATAGTGTGTTCCACACAAGTTTAGCCATAATTTTCAAAAAACATTTTCGACAACAAGCTGTCATATTAAATAACAATTTACTCTAATAAATGGAAATTACATATTCGATTATCAGTGTAAAATTTTTGAAGATACAGAATGATTTTTTCGAAAAATGTAGGACAGCCAAAATGACCAGCAGTTTGCACACATAGAATTGAAGCATTGGGGGTTAAGCCTGGCTGGCTTAAGCGTACTTTTAACCTGGCTTAAACCTCACCAACGTATATTTAAACATTGAAGTCGAGTTTAAGCCTGGCTTAAGCCTTAATATTGAAACTGGTAGATGCTGAGGTTTTTCATGATTTTTGCTCCATAAGACTCGCCCTTGTGTGATACCTACTGTGTCTATTTCTAATCAATTTTGAACACTTTTGCAAAAAGTTCCGATTTTCGTCCGTTTATGGCCTCGTTTTTGCCTTATTTTCGCGATATAATTTTGGCTTTTGTCCTCTCTTCAAAAGTCTCAGCCACAACACCCCCGCCCCCGTTAATATCCATTGGGTTACATATGTCGGCCACGGAAGAGACGGTCGCCTGTTAGCACCGGCGGTGGCCAGTCGGTTTGGTAATGTCGATCACCCGATAATTTTTGATCGTCAAATCTACTACTAGGGGACACAAATTTTCAAATTATTCATAATTTGTCGGTCAAAAACTATAAAATCGTCAGCAGGACATGTCGGCA
The DNA here is from genome assembly GCA_036768485.1 of Mermis nigrescens. Lineage (NCBI taxonomy): Eukaryota > Metazoa > Nematoda > Enoplea > Mermithida > Mermithidae > Mermis > Mermis nigrescens. The sequence goes on from JAVLUZ010000043.1 coordinate 1,490,134, forward strand.
GATTGCTCTACATTTTTATTAAGCAAATAATAAATAACATTTATAAGTACCTATAACTAGGCAATTTTTTCTTGAAGTTTTTTCCACTCAATTTGATTCGTTTTCTCTTGATGGTTTGAAAATTCTTATTACTGTATTGATTTTTGACCGTTTATGATTTCTTCTATTAGACTCTCGCAATGACTGGTTGATTTAAAAGATTTTTATTGATATTTAATGTTCTTTACTCAACAGTCTAACGAATAGCCAGCAATCTAAGCCCGAAAACATTCCATTACGGAAATACAAATTTTTAATCCATAAAGCTGAAATGAGCCGACTGGAATCGAGCGTGATATATGCATGTAGATGCTTTTGTCTTAGATAGGCTTGGTAGGTACTTCTTTCGTAAGTGGTACCTATCTGTTTAGTTGATAATTTTCGTGAAAAGAATAAAGAAAATAAAATAATGAAAATATAAAGAATGTACACTCATCAATCCAACGCTGGCAGTGAATTGACATCAGTCCATGTTAAAATGTGCAAGAGTAGTTATTGGTGAAAATGACTTGAAATTTGTATTCGCGTTACATCACAAACTCAGCCAATTGCTTTTATGCTTTGGGGCCACAGAGAAGTTTAGGTGAGTTTGACTCCTAGAATGACTGCTGATTCTTTTATCCTCCAGAATTCACAATTTTCCAAAAAATTATCAAAAATATGCTGTTTCAAGAGGTTCTGAGATTTTTTGGCTCAAACGTGCCAACTTTTACCCATATGCCTAGGGTACCTACTAATTTTTTAACTATATTTTGCTTCAATTCGAAATGTCAAAAGTTTTCTGTGTAGTTATGTTCTACAGTCTGCTTAACATAAATTCAAAGAATTTCTATTGAAAATATACTGACAGATTGCGCCAGTCAATGTTATCATCTTAATTTGTCAGACAATACTTTATTGTCGGTGAAAATTTAGAGGTTGTACATATATGCAAATATGGAAGCAGACTATAAAGAACGAGCATCGTCAGAAACACCAAAAACAGTATTTTAGCGCATTTATTCATGGAGCCCTAAAAAGTTTACATACTTTATAAAACTTTTCGCAAGTGTTGGAATATAAAGATGGAAGACCAAAAGGCTTATCATTTGGCCTAGCTTTTGCTACACCAAATGATATACAATTATTATATAAAACTAGCAATGAAAAATGCTCCGATGGAACAAAAAAGATGAATACACTTGGAATGTGGATTATTAAGGATTGAAAAGGAGGGGACTAGGAAAAATCTACCTAAGGTCGCAAAATCTGCTGAAAAGCATACTTTCTCTAAGCAACAGAAAAAATCGAAGTATATTCTGTGGCCAACAGATTAAAATAAATATTCAACCATAAAATGATTGAAAAAGCAGCACATTAGCTACGCAGTAGCTATGGAAATGATGTTGAGTAAACTAACAGTCTTTCTAAGCCAATTGAATGAATGGTTCAAAACATCAGTAGGAAACACTTAAGTTGACTTGAAACAGACTAAATGTAGGTACACTAGCATGCCCTTAAGGATTGTGTGCACTAATCAATCGGTCCCTGCTTTGCTTGCTTTGATGCTCAAAACAAAATAAAACAACTTTAAATACAATACCACTTATTTTTCTATCGATCAGGATACGAAGCTAGTCAGCGTTGCTACTTGCCAGCAATTTAAAAAAATAAACATTACAGATTTCGTTTATACATTCTTATCAAAAACTTTGAACATTATTTAAAAAAGACACTTTTTTAGAGGCCGCAGAATATACTTCGATTATTTCCGTAAGTATGATATCCAGCAGATTTTGCGACGTTAGGTAAATTTTTTCCTAGTCCCCTCCTTTTACATCCTTAATAATCCACAATTCCAAGTATATTCATCTTTTTTGTTCCATCGGAGCATTTTTCTTTGCTAGTACCCTACTTTTAATTAGCATGATTTGAGTACATCAATCAGTAAACACATACAGTAGCATACCACAATAATGACAGCAGTCCAAGAACGCGGAAAACAATATTGTTCTTAACATCAGCATTATCCTTTTTAAACTAGACAACCTTACATTATTTAAACAGATCAAAGTTTTTCAGCATAAACTTTACGCAAATATCAAGTGTTAGGAACACTAACACTCAGATTTGTAAGTAAAATAAATTTGTAGTATAAACTACATATTAACAACAAATGGAATAGTGCAAACTTTACATAACTACTGGGTGTAGAGAAAACTGATAGTCAGATTCCCAATTCTGATTCTACGTAGAACATTTAAAAAAATTAAACTTCCGCAAGGCTCTAGAACTAAAGTTAATATACAGTGTAAACTTTACACAACCACAGAGTGTAAAGAAAATTTCAGTCGGATTCGTAATTCTGATATTACTGTGATATTACGATCAACATTTATGAAAAAATTAAGTCAACACAATAGACCGAGGACAAATAAATATCAGATGTAAACAACTTTACAGTACTGTTGAGTGCAAAAAACCTGGCGTATCTTATTTGGTTTCTGGTTAATCTTTAGACTTGAGATTATGTTCAGACTCATAACCCAGAACTTGGCAGAAAATACAAGGCAGAAACACGTTAAACTCCCCCATTATTTTGACTTTACATTTACCGTAAAAGCTAAATATTGATGTAAACAAACGCAATTCGCTGTGACGCGTACCCCTTAAAAAATACTCTATTTTTATCCTATTCGAACTCGCACGACTTCTGAACAGAGAAAGTGGCAAACAAAAATGGACAAACCTGTATTTTGCATTGTTCACCACATTGTAAACTTTAAAAATCTGAACCTAACGCCCCATTAGGTGTAAATAAATTAGGTTTGGGCCAGTTTGTAGCCCTTTCATTTTAGTACGTTTGTATGTGCCAAACTTATGCTCCGCAAAATATTTGATATGATTTACCAATCAAAATACGAAAAAGAACTGTTTTTTCGCCCATTTTACATCTCAAATTTCGAACTTTACACCCCCTATAAATAACACAATATTACGTTTTTTTGAACGCGGCTTGCTTCGATGTGTAGCCCTTAGAAGTTACCTTATTTCTATTTTATTCAATTCATCCAAACTCATAACCGAAAATGTTGGCAGAGAAATCTCGGACAAAATCTGTTTTTTTACTCATCCACTAGAGTGTAAAGTTTAAATCCCTGGTACTAACTGCGTATTGATTGTAGAAAAGTTTGCTCGCAAGCACAGGATAAACCCTTGATCCGTAGTACATTTCTGTCAGAAAAAATATCTAAAATCTCATAACCGGAGTTGTTGGCAGGCATAAACAAGTCGAAATCTCGACTAGAATGTGTCTTTTTACCCCCAGATTTTCGCACCCTTTACACTCCCATTCGAGAACTAAGGCGAAATTCAAAAAACAAAAAATGTCAGCTGCAGGACATAAATAGATGAATAAGTTAAATAAAGTGCATGGTTTTGCCAAAAGAATTAAAAAATGAAAAAAGTCGGCATTCAGAAGATTCGAATCCATTAGTCTTTTTCTGAATCTGCATGCGAGAACGGATGCGCGAGCCACTGCGCCAACTCGACATATCGGCGGGTTTTAATACTTAGTTATTAATTGATAAATATTCATCATTCTACTAAAGTTTAAGAATAGTGCATTTATGATAATAAAAATAATTATTTATTAAAGACGAGTCAAAATCCTCTGAAATAAGAAAAATCTGATCAAACAATATGCAATACGAAGTTATCTATCGGCATTAGAAAATAGATGTAGGTAAAATTCAAAGTTCACCTCTTCATATCTCAACAAACACTGGCTGTAGAAAAGTTTAAAGGCCAGATTCGTTATTCTGACCTAACGGAGAACATTTAAAAAAAATCATCATACACGATGCTCTGGACGGAAAATTTCCTCAGTGTAAAGTTTACACCTGCACTAATAATGCAACATTGATTGCAAAGAAACAAAATAAATTTTGCCGTGTAGCGCTTAGGACGAAGCCCATTTTAAAGATAATTACCACATTCTGTCTACTAAGTGGAGAATATGGCAGGAAAAAACATTTTTTGTCCCAGACTCTTTACAATAAACCGCCTCTAAATTAAGAAATATTACTTTTCCGAAAAAAATTAAAAATACTTCCCTAGATTTTACAACTGTCTACCTTTTAAAACCAATCAGACTGCATAGAATGTAAAAATGAGTTAGATATGCTTCTGCACATGAAAACAGTAAAAAACCGTTTACTTTAAACAATTTTGCTTTAAAAGAGATGAAAAAAATTGTCATTCGAGATTTTGTGACTCTCTACATCATAAAACCAATTGGACTGCACAAAAACCAAAATTGAGTTAGATAAGCTGGAAACAAACAAAGAGTAAAAACCCGTATACTTTACATTTTTATGCAACAACCATTGAGTGTGAATAAATTTTTAGGTCAGATTCGTAATCTACAGCTCGGGGGCAACATTTTTAAAAAAAATTGGCTCTCCGCAAATTATTTCATTTTTCGGTTTACACTTTACACACTCATTGCTAACTCGGTATTGAGTGTAAACAAAAAGAAGACGGGCATCGAATTTTTTAATTATCCATCGATTGAAAAAACCGCACCTCCCAGATGTGTGCCGTTATAGCTGTGAGGGGGGGGGCACAAATTTCGCACTCGCTGTGAAAAACATATAAGAAAAAAAGGATGGCCAAGTATATTATAGGTAGCGCTATCGCGCTGCCTATGATTATAAATCGTTTGACCCATGTATACATACGATAATTATGAAATACGCAATAGTTACTGTCTATTTAACTCAGACAGATTATTTTTTTATATAATAGACTGTTAAAACGAGATTTACAGGCAGACCTGACCATATGTGATCTTAGGGGGTTTAAGAGTTTCACGGCCCCCTTCCCCCCACAAAAAATTCTTCACCCCTCCAGAAATTTTTTCATAAGAAAATCGTAGAAGACGCTCTGTTTCAAGTGTTTGTAGTGATCTCTTCATCTTAAAGTGCAATTTTTTGGCGTTTCGCGCCAGAAAGTCATTTTTGCCTAGTTACACTGTCATTTTTTGAATTTTTTGAAATTTTAATACCTATCATTTATTGTCTCGGAAGGAAGAGCATCGTCAAAACGCCCAAAATTATGTTTTTTGACGCTATTCAATCGTTTCTGAGCCGAAAAGACACTTAAATTCTGTTACTTTCATTCTAGAATTACCCTATTGTGCAAGTACGCATAAAAATGCTCGAAAACGTCAGTGTTCTTGACTCTTTTTATTTGCAACTTTAGCAGCCTCAGCGATTAATGCCATTAGGTTTTATTTCAAAATTTCGAACAAAATCCCTCTTGGATTGAAATGTTATGATGATAAAGTAGGTAAAATTGCGAAATAGATTTTTAAGCAAAAAGTTTCAATGGAAAAAGGTACACACGCAGTCGAATTTGGTTATAAGACACCCTGGATATAAGACTCCTCGCTTTATAACGCTCAAAAAACTCTGGTCCCAGTCATCCGCAATGCATTAAGATATATTAGAAACTCGCCTATTAGACACTCGGCTATTAGACCATAAGACGCAGCTGACCTTTTCCTATTGCATATAATTGATACGTTAAAGCAAGGTCTATATGATGAGGAGCTATAAGGCGCGGGCACCTTGGCTATAAGACGCAGCAACTTCGGCAATAAGACGCGACCACTTCAACTAATCATACCAGGCACGTATCTCTGGGGGAATGGGGGGAGTTCGGCCCCCCCCCAAAATTCAGAAAAATCGGAAAAATATGACTTTTAAACATTATTTTGTGCTATTTTTGGTCTTTTTGGGCTTAGTCCTTCCCAACAATTGGTGTTGGTCTCCCCAAAATAGGACGGCCAGCTACGTGCCTGATAGATACAGGTCTGTGGACAGAGGTGAAATTCGGAACAACTTTTTTCTGCAAATAAGGTTTCATTGAAAACAAGTGCGGATTCAGGCGATGCATTATTCGTATCATGAAAAATCATCGAAACGAGCTATGATAACAGATTATTTCCAATGCACTCCTTACTTAGTATGTTTTTCAACTAAACAATAACCTTGCTTACAAAGCACACTCGGCTATAGAACGCATTTAGACCTGGTCCAATTGGGATGTCTTATATCCGAGTTCGACTGTACTTGTTTTTTGAATCTCTAAATGCTTAAGTTTTCATCCCTGATAAGATTTCATCTTCTTCTAAGTTGCATTTATGATTTAATGATTCGTCAATTTGTTTTCCATTACTAACTCACTGCGAGGATCGGTAAATAGTACCCTTATTCCGGCTCAGCTGTCTCTTAATCTTCGTCATTTAGGTTGCCGATTTGCTCGCAAAGAATTTTCGTTGAGAAGCTGTTTTTACTCGTCAAGAAATTGAAATCGCTTAAACTGTCTGAATTATTTTAATTTCTAGATTTCAAATTTTGCATTCGTGGTTGGTGTATTAAGGGCAAGAAGCAAACTTGCCCGTATTGCTAAGAGAAGGTCGACCTTATACGCATGTTCAAAAACCCGTAAGTTCATTGTTGTCCTGAAATGCTCGAGGTTTTACGCAATATCTACATTCATTTTTTTGCGTAATTTTGATCTGCGAGACTTATAAGCGTGGGTGGGCGGCAGCTTAATTATTCATTTTTATCCGTTGGGACAAAATCGCCAAAAATAGCACCAAAAATGCAGTTCTCGGGTCTCTCGACTCTGGGGAATCCAGACCATACGTGGGCAGCACCAAAATTCTGGGGGAGGGAGTTCAAGATTTTTCAAAGGTCAAAAATGATCTTAAAAATGGTGTGTGGCGAAAAAACTCAATTTTTCAACGTTTCTCATCGAGCACTATCCATTGGCATCAAAAAATTGCGAAAAAAACAACAAAAAATTTAAAAATTGAATTATAGGGGGTATTTTGCTTTCTTGGGGGTTCATACCGCCCCCCAAACCCCCACGTCCAGGTGTGATCTAGACCCCCACGTTCATGTGAGGTTATAAGTCATGTTTGATAAAACATTTTAGTTCGAAGGAAACGGTTTTTTATTGGCTTTTGTGTAAACCACTACTTTGCCTTAAACTGAAGAGCTCGACTGTCGTGCTTATGCTAGTTTATGCATAGATTGTTTCACATCAAATGACTTAAATACCTACGTTTTTTAATTTAGAGGCTTTTGAATCGCAAAGTTCTTTGAAATATATTTCTGCTTTAAGTACACAAAACATCAAGGTGGGCTTTTTATTGGTACATATATTAGCCGACGCGTATTAATTAATTAGGAAAAAAGCGATTGAAAATTGGACACGCGGTCAGGCGCTTTTGATTATGTACATATATTCGTACGCAGGGCCGTATTTAAGAGGGGGCGGCCCCCGACCTGAAAAAATTTTGAAAGGTGAGATAATGTACGAAAAGATGGAAAAATCGACTACCTTTGACGTAAAATCTTCAAATTTTCGGCACTTCGCGCCGGATGTGAACTATTTTCTATTATTTCGGCCTAAAAACCAAAAACAGCACTTTTTTGTAGCTTTTTGAGTAAAAATAATTTTTTCAAGAAGATTCGAATTTTATTATCTTAATTGATCATGTCGAAAAATGCGGGTTTTGCGAGCTATCCCGGCTAATTTTGCGAGATATAGACCAGTTCATGTTGGCTCGCCCTTGGCCGAATCCTGGATACGGGGCCTGTCATATGTACGTACGGGTGTTCCAGAAAAGGCTACACCAGTTCCAATATTAATGAATATCGAATTTCGAGACTAGTTGCACTTGATAGATAAAAATGACCTTTTGTAGACGTGTAAAAAATTTTGGCCCTGCCAGCGATTCATGCGTTACAACAATTTGTTTACGCGATTCTAATCTATTTATTTTAAACGCCCAAAGCCTGTTTGGTTCTGTCATCGATTCGCTAGCCCTATTGTCGATTTCCAGCCCTTTTTTGCACCTAGTAGGAAAAGTACATGTTCTTGGTAAACGTAATGTTATAATAATTTTTCTGACAGAAGATATTGTCATTAATTACATAATCAGCAATGCAATATTGTGCAGAAACTCAGGGATTCAAACAAAATCAAAATGGGTGTAAAGAAACCGTTGCAGCATATAGAACGTCGGTACTTAACCAAAACTATTTTCACATTTTAAACAATGTTTTCAGTTATCTAATGCGACGAGCCTCAAAAGTCTATCCTCATATTAGCCTAACGCAACGTAAGAGTATAGCGTTTTTAGGCCGCCCTACATTTTATATGATCGTAATGTAATATACATGCCTCACATTTTGGACTTTTTAAGTTATCAGCGTTGTTTACATTTCAAATTTCTCCTTATTTTTTCGGATTATATGGCTAACAGTTTGCATAAAGTTCTTCATCGGTACTTCTTACACGAGTTCCAAAAATTCTCCCTTTTTCTGTAGAAGCAGCTTCAATATCCAAATTTTCGAAAGGGCGATGATCTATATTCAGTTACACTAAATCAAATTTCATTGAAAAATTCAAAAGTATCCGCAGTTTTATCCTCCCATTCCTAGCATTTAGCTGGTCTTCGAAAAATTTTGTAGTCGATTCTCCTTACTTGATCATTTGCCGGGAAGTACCTATATAACTCGACAACGCGATTCGATGCATACATTTTGTTTTAAAAATTACAGCAAGTCAGTAATCTTGTGAATGCAGGGGCGGATATAAGGGGGGCGGCTGGGGGCGGCCCCAGCATTGGCCAAAAATATTTGGCGAGATAAAGAACGGATATGCGATTTGCAATGATTTTTGGCCGTGAGTGACCATAATTTCTCAGATTTTTCCGGCGCTACATGCCGGATGATACCTATTAATGACATTTATTTACTTTCTTAGCGACCTGGAAGCCATTTTCTATTCATGTAGGTTTCAAAGCTATTTTAACAACAGAAACAGCTATTTTTGCATAGTTTTCTTATATTTTCAATTAAAAATTTTCGATGTTTCGCATCAAATGCCTCAAATACAGGAAATCAAACAGTAAATCATGCTTCTAGACGTCTATCCGCCTTAATTTCACAAATTTTCCGGTGCTCGCGCCAGATTTTTGTCAAGTCAAAGGAATTTAATGATTTTTTTGCACAAAATTGTCGAAAATTTCAAGTTTTTCAGTGAAAATATTGCGTCAAAAGTGATTTTATGTAAAGTATACAATGTAAAACACCGAAAAAACCTTATTTCGCGCGTTATAGGAAAATCCTAGATCCGCCACTGTGTGAATGTGAAGGGATTTTAGCGTCTTGTGGCTCAAACTTCAATTTTCGTACTAAAAAAATAACCCTTTCGTCTGATCACTTTCATAACGGTCTGATGTGATATAATTCTTTTATATTTGTTAATTTTTTTGCCATTTCTCACACTTTATTTGTTGTTTTATGTGCTTCTTTCAGATGGGCAAAGCCGCATCTCTTTTATGGGCAGCTGTTAGACTGGATAAGATATCTGGTCGCGTGGCAGCCATTAATTTTGACGATCGTCCAATGTATAAATATGACGTTAGGCCTTGAGAGATAATCCGTTCTTTACACTATGTGATGTTTCCGTCTCATTTGTATATTTACCCTTGTTAGTGCTCTTTATACTCGCATCGAAATGCGCTTTGAGCCATATCTATCGTTTGTTTGTTTTTTATTTCAGTTGTGCAGCTATTAAAAATCGAATCACGCCTTTTCGTGGGATGAATAGGAAATCATCAGTATGGCAAAAAAGAAATAAATAAGTACAATAGGAAAGAGAATAAATGAGAAATGTTTGCATAAAATGTGATTGTTATTTCTAGTAAGAGCTTAAGATCGTGTAAAAGAATCACTGGCTTGAAAATTAAGGTTCATGCATAAGCTTCCGGCATCTCGGCTTAATTTCCCTATCAACAAACGTTTTATTCAAGATTTTCACTTTTGCTAAGAAATGCAGTCAATGAGAAATAGCAAAATGCCTACATACCTACAAAACATGATTGCGTTTTGAGCGCTTGGAATACTGTGGCGCAGCGAATTTCGGGGCTGGGTATTACACGACATGGCCTGTGGATTTTTAGACCCCTTCCCCGAGAATTAGGCATACCCCCTGAATTGAAATTTTAGGCATTTGTTTCGACTTTTGCGCCACCCCGGCTGTTGCTCATGTATGGTGAGTACTGGTAAAAGATGGAAGCGGTAACGTGAATTTCGGAAACTGAACAATTAACGACTATGAAAACAATTTCATGACAGCTAATTTTATGAGTGAAGCTCAGAAAGAGATTATCCGGTTATTTTGAAATCGTCTCACTCTGCTCCCTTCGCAATATCTACCCTAAAAGTGGTTGCGGCATGATACTGTGACAGCACAAGATTCCGGAGGGGGTCCGATGGGGCCACATCGCATTTTCCTGACCCCAGACCTTTCACGCTCATGTGTGGTTGCATTGCAGGGCATCTAACGGGTAAGTATGCACCTAGTCTATAGGTAATGTACCTACCACTCCGTTTTGCCGAAGCAAGATTGACCTCAGACTCAGAGCCATTGATTGTACCGGCTACATACGTTACATTACGTAAGTTATGTAGGTTGGTACCACGCATGGGGGTATGCACCTCCCAAAAGGCCGAGTACACCCCATAAACCAAAATATTCTCCCAGAATTCAATTTTTTGAATTTTTTTGTGTTTTTCGCAATTTTTTGATACCAATAGTGCTCGATGTGAAACGTTGAAAAATTGTATTTTTTCGCCATACCACCATTTGTAAGACCATTTGTTTACCTTTGAAAAAATCTTGTACCTCCCCCAGAATATAGGTGCTGCCCGACTTTGGTAGGCATCCTTCCGTTCCGTGAGGAGACCTGTTCTGAGGGTTCCTGAAGTAACCAATTTTACGTAATATAAAACCGGAAACGGGGTTGAGCAGAAACGAGAATGTGTGAATAAGTTATTTATAAGTCATAAATCAAGTTATTTATTTATTTATTAATTATTAATTTGGTCACTATAAAACGTGAAAGCTGGCTTCTAGTCAGTCCACATTATGTATGTAAAGTTAAATTTCCTTTAAAACTGCGTCGTGCCGCCTATTCCGCTGTACAGCAGACGTGCATCCGGCTTTCGTTAGTGCTTCTGTGGCATCATGCCGTTCTATTTCGCTCAACATATTGTTAGGTACGTATGCTACTTATGACTGCCCTCATTGAGAAGACTTTTCTCAATTAAACTTAAATTGCCACATAACTTGTTGATTCATTTTCTTAGCCTGTAAATACTCATTGGGAGCGAAGTGCTGCCCAATTTTTCCTAGGATCTAACACATATAATTCAGCCCCAAATTGCTACCTAAAATTGCTGCCCAAATTCCCATAGCCTTTAGGTACGTAGTTGTCAGTGGACAACTCCCCAAGGCTAATCTATCTCTTCGATCCCAATAGCCTTTAGGTACATAGTTGCTAGATATTTCTCACAACTTCCTAAGGATAATTAATTCCTGATTGCCATGGAACTCAAAGCTATTCAGCCTTACCTGCAAGCAATTTATCACACAACGTGTTGGTCCTCAAGTTAATCCAAAAAGTTAATGTAATATGAGGACCACTTAAACTACCATCTCACGCCCAAGTGTGATTGCCCTTGACTTGAAAGGTATGGGGTTAGATCTGAGCTGCACGTGCGATTTTTTTGTACACGGTCAGTCACTTAAAACCGAAATTTGAATAGCAATAATGCCAAGCGAAAGCTTTAGGAGCACAATACTATGCAGGAGACGAAGTGGCGAACTATTTAGCTCAATGGGCAGATGTTAAAAAACGCCTTTTGCCAAATGGCTGAATTTTTAGCACTTTCAAATCACCTTACTGTAAAACAGTCTCAAGAATTTTGAAACACACTGTAGAATTATGTAATGTATGGCATACTTCTAACTCTTTACCCATCTGTTCATTTACTATAGTCTGTTTCATTTATCCAGGAGCTTTTTGAGTAAATGTTTTCGGAGGTTACAGTAACCCCTTCTTTCTTATTTACTGCAAGTCGCTAGATCTCACTTTAGCTACGTAGCAACGTAGCAAAGAAGGATTTTTCAATAACATTTTTGCGGCGTAATTTTTTCGTCTTCCATCAGATCAATTAACTTGCCGATAAAAATCGAGCATTCAGCTTATCCTCAGTTGACACTTTAAACACAATTGAGTAAGATGTTAAGAAGTGTCGCGAACTCCCGCATAGCTCAGTGTTAAAACTTCTGCTTGTAGTCGAAGCAACCCGGGTTCGATCCCAGCCGGTAGCTTTTTGTTTAGCGCACTTACTGTAGTATGTCTCAACACTGATTAAATGCCTTAATTTAATGAGCGGATTAGTGCATTAAAAATGAAAGAATTCCAACCACTCGCCCTCACTGAGCTGATCTGACGAAGTACAGCGATTCGTCTTGTTTCGCTTACTGTAGCACTTAAAAGGATTAACTAAAAAGCTCTCGAATAAATGAAACAGATTATAAGTGGTTCTACTCTCATTTGCTGATCTTGCTGAGGCACTAGCTAAAAGGCTGTAGTCTGTTACATGTAAGCTTTAATTCAATCCAATATAAATTAGACTACAAGCGGCTTAAAGCTCCATGAAAATAAATAACAGGCCATCTAAATGAATTATCATACACTGTTCGAATTTTGTGGTCACTAAAAATTTGTTCAAAAACCGCAGTTATAGTCTGTTTCACACAAGTTTGGTCATATATATCAAAACTATCTCCTTCAATAAGCCGACAGATTGCAATTATAGAATTGATCTGATACATCGTAACCACACCTGGGCGTGGAGGGGTTTGGGGGGTATGCAGTATGCACCTCCCCAGAAACCAAAATATCCCCCCAGAATTCAATTTTTGAAATTTTTTTCGTTTTTCGCAATTTTTTGATGCCAATGGATATGTGCTTGATGAGAAACGTCGAAAAATTGTGTTTTCATCGCCATACCACCAGTTTTAAGGCCATTTTTTGACCTTCAAAATATCTTGCACCCCCAGAATTTTCTTGCTGCCCACGTATGATCGTAACCCTCGGCTTACTGTCAAAGAAAATTCTTAGAATTTATGCACGAACTTATGTGAAATAGACTGTAAATGCATGGGTGAATTTTGGGGGCGGCCACTGCCGCCCCCAATGTTCAAAAAGGATTAGCGAGATAACGAGAAGTACATATGTATATGTGATTTGCAATGATTCTTGGGCGTAATTTCTCAAAGTTTTCGGCGCTTTTCGCCGATTAAATACCAATTAATAACATTTAATTCCTTTTTGTCGGTCCGGACGCCATATTTTTGCTCAGAGAATAGGTTTTGACGATTGAAGAGCAGAAACAGCCTTTTTTAGCCAAGTTTCGCCAATATTCAAGTATAACTTTTTCAAAATTTTCGACGTTCTGCGTCAAATGCTATGATTCTTCTTTTGCTTTCATTTCGCGGATTTTCCGGCGCTTCGCACCAGGTTTTCGCTAAAATCAAAGAAATTATACGATTTTTGTCGAGCAAAATTGTCGACAATTTCAAATTTTTCGAAAAAAATGTTGCGGCAAAAGCGGTTTTAAACAAAATTAGACAACGCGAAATGCCGGAAATACGCTATTCAGCACTGAGAAGGGCTTATTTTTGAGCTTCGGGCCTACTTTATCTATTTTTGGAGCTATAAGTGTGTACCTAATTTACTTACTTTTCATTCGAAATGTAAAGATCAAAAACGGATTAAAATTATCTAAATACCGCTAAATCTAAATACCAATAATGTGGAATGACCAAATTTTATACTTCGCATTTTTATTATCAGATTCGAAATAATTGTCTCACAAAAAATTTTCGTCTAGTTAATCGAATTCCCCGAAAGATCGGTATTCGAACAATCTAAAACACAATAATCATTGTCATAGATTAAGCTAAAGACAGTTGATACTGGATCGAAGTTACTTTAGGATCACATTTCGTAGAATGTAGAGGCAATACAAGAACATCGGCTCTGCTGTCTGTTATACCCTCTCTCTCATCTCAGCCAGCAGCCTCATCAGAAAACTCGTACAAGACGAAGTCAAATAGGATCGAACAGAAAAACTCTTTCACGATATTATATCCTAAAATTAATATCGTTTTCGTTAAGGAAGACTCTCGAAAAAAGATATCGTTTCGTTAACGATTTTTTCCGTTTTAACATCGTTACCTAAAACAATCCTACACCTATGCGCCTTTATATTGTCCGGTAAAATCTGCTTGTTTAGAAGTAGAAGCAAGATTGTCAAGAGACAACTCCAAAGTTCTAAAGGCGCACGACTTTCCATCATAAACCGCAGTAAAAATAAGTAAATATCCAAATAAAACCAGTAAGTACGTATAATATACATGCCTAGCTGAATTTTCAATTCTGGTATAATATATCTCTGAGAATTTTTCTTTTAAAAAAGTGCGAATAAAATAAGCTTAAATCTCGAAGCAATCCTATGATGTTGAATAATTATTAAGCTCAGATTGGTACATATTCAGAAGAGATCAAATAAATAAACATGAATACAACTTCAATCTAAATTTAACGCTCGCAATACGAGATAAGCTGGACCGAAAATGTACAAAAAAACGGATTCGAATATATTAATTTTTGTATCATATTTCTTTTCTTGGCTCGAGAGCATACGAAAGCTCTATTAGTCGTTTATGATCATCTATTACACGAAAATTCCTGCAAAGCGAAGCAAGTAAAAATAGTACAAGCGGAATGAATGAAAAGATGCTACGTTACTTAATCACGTGATAGATATCTGAAGAAGTCCTCCAAGTGGATATCAAGTCGGATGCTAAAAGAAGGTTATATCATGTGTAAGGATAGGAAAAGTAAGGCGAAATATAAATAGGGGAATGATAAAAATTGATAAAAATAAGGAAACGCAAAAATATGGCCTCTTGAAAAATTCGCAGATATAAATCGATATTTGTTGAATATGCTGAAGATTAATCTAGCTCATGTTTTCAAGAAATTAGGTATGATCTGTACCAAAAATAATGAAAACTTGAATCAACGTATTTTAAAAGGTACCTACAATTTTTCCTCTTAAGAGAGCATGAATTGATATAGCAATTTACGAGATGATTACATGCGCAAGCTCAAAATACATATCGATTTGAACTAAACAATATACTGCATGAATTAAGCGCAATAAATGCCAGTTTTATGGGTACATAGAGCATGCCTAAAATTAATTTTATAAACAAATTTTCCGTCTTTTTCGATTTTTACGTCATAGGACAAAGCTCGATATGCTGAAAGATTTTCGAATCTCTGGTTCGTCACATAATTTCCCTGGGTGATTTTTCGCACAAAAATCTGCTTTTTAAACGCCAGAATTGCATTTCCAACTTTCCTGTCAGTGCTAATGCATTTTTAAGAACAATAAAACGGTGATTTTTTTAAAATTGCTCCAAAAGAGTCACATGGCTAAAGTACAGTGACTATGGCACGATATGCTGAAATGGTGATTGATGATTCCATTCGCTTAAATGATAAAAACATGTTCAATACGATCATTGCTCTGAAATCTATAGTTTTTTGAACGTCGGTTTATAGAAATTTCGAGTACTGTCGAAATATCAGCGAAAACAATACTACGGCTTAGAAAGTTAGTATTGTTTTCGCTGATATGACGTTCAAAATGGGTAGCATATTCTTTTAAGAAGAACCAACCTCAAATTTCGAGCTGACATGTAATGTGGCCATGTGCGCTCTTGGGGGAAGGTCTGGAGATTTCCACCTCCCTCCCTCAGAATGACGGCTGACCCTAGAATTATCGAATTAAAAAACATAGAAAATAATGTTGTTTTTGCATTTTTAGAAATCTTTTGGCTCATGAGTATAGGTTTTTTATTATTTGATTCGTTATAAATTTTTGTGAAACTTTTTGTTTTCATGGTTTAAAGAAAAAGTGCAATGTCACAAATGCCTAAAAGTTGATTTTCGATGCGTGACCATCATTCAAGCCCAAAAAAGGTATTTCAAAAAAAATTGTGGGGCCGACCCCCAGATTTTCCGCGCTAAACATGTACATATATTGTTTGTTGCTACGTATATATAAGTCGATATATTTCCGACTAGTAAAGCATTATTCTGAATTTACACAAAAAGCTTCTTTCTCCATCAAAAAGCAAAAACCATTCCAAATCCTAAATGCAACATGTACAACACAAATAATTATCGCACCTGGTGTTTGAGATTTGCATGTGCGGATATTTCGAAGCGTTTGGGCGATAACCCGCATTTTTTCGAAATTTACAAGGCCATCATAGAACGTTTTGTTGCCTTCGTGGGTAAAGGTCAAGTCTGAAAACGAAATTCGGAGTAAATATTTAGCATCTTAGATCTCAGTGAAACTTTAGGAAACTAATATAAAAGTCTTAAAATAAAAAAACCACAGCTGCGGAATTTAGAGAGCTTAACGACATTTGCTATCATCAACATAGATGAACGTTCAAGTTTTTCGCAGGTTGTTGAGGCGAATCATAAAAATAGTTACTCAAGTTTGAATACTGCAAAGACATTCCATCTGAAACTGACGATATATCGAAGTTTCCCTACTTCTTTGAAGTGCGCAATATACGAATGTGAAATCGTGTCATTAGAAAGATTCGAAGATAAAAATTTCCGGTAAGATTAAAGGACTTCAGGTATTGTCTTTATTTTTGAAAAAAATCGGACCTTAACTACTGCTCTACTTGGAATCGTAGAACAGAATCAATAGATAATTAAAAAAATCGACTTGTAATAGGTATCGTCGTTTTGATTCGAGATTTCGAAGAAGTAGAATTAATTTTCCACTACAAGCAAAATAAATAGAAGTGTCGATATGCTAAAGCAAAACTACTGCACATAAATTTTTGGCTACTTGTTTAGTCTGTCTTTTGGTGTGTCGAACAAATAACTAGAAACTCTATGAAAAATATAACAGTTGTGAATTTTTTAACAAAGTGTTACTTTACTGATATCGATTTATTTTTCAAACATTAAATTTGGATCAAACTTAGTTCTAATATATGCAAGAATAAAACACCCTGAATGACTATTATACCTTTTAAAATGAGCGGAATGAACGGTATTGTAGGCGGTGTCATTTTGCCCGTCAACAAACGATACGCTCTGTGATTTTTAGAAGGATCTAGAAGGCTTTCGAAATCGAGAAACATTTTCGGAGTTTAGCTGGAATTTTCTAGACAAAACACGAAAAAATTAAGTCTTGTCATAAGCAAGTAAGGAATGCTAATCTTACGTCCCATGTCGCCGTTAAGCGACTTATTGCCGTATTGCTGATGCCAAAAACGATAGCGAAAAATGTCAGTAAATCGTGCATTATTTTCGCCCTTAAAAGACAAAAATCTGATATAAAGATGCGTTTTAAAAACGCGACCCCAGCCAATCGCTGTAGGATAAAATATAGAAAAACACCACAAACGCTATAGATAGGTACCGTTTTTCGATCTTCTAGGATAATGATTTATTTTATAGCTGAAGTACAAGCATCATGCACCCAAATAATAGTTTAAATTCTAGATTGACAAAGCGCATATTTCAGAAATGTTTCAACAATTTAAAGCAATCCTTGTACCAGAACGAGTCCATAATGACTCGCAATCAGAGTTTGTTTTGGATTCTCAATGACCCTTTGACCTTCAAGAAAATTATTTTTGATAATTTCCTTAAAAATCCTATCGCTTCCTTAAATCCATTTAAATGTATGGTCGGAGGAATAGCTTCCAAATGAATAATTTTTACGCAGAAATTGTTGCTTGGATTTCCAGTTTCTTAATCTTCATTTTAGAATCGATTCTTACAAGTTTTTTGAGTAAAAACTATTTTTTATCAGCATTTTAATGATTACGTGTCACAGTTTTTAATTTTAACATACAAAATCACATAAAATATTGAATCATTACTGAGCGGCAATCTTGATAAACTTTTTGACGAAAGATGCCCGCTTCGAAACGCTCTGGCACATCAAAATTTCCGTTATGACCCAAAATTGTACTTCATTGAAACGCCTGCTCAATAAATCTAAATTCGTCGCGATTCGACCAGGAAATTTGGCCCGGCCTACCATATTGTATATGTACTCATATTCATGCACATTGCTGAACAAAATCCAGTGATGCATAAATAGATTGTACGAGATTTCGTTCACGTTTAACGCATCCAATATTAAATTACGACCAACGTCTTGTAGATAATCGTCGTCAATGATAGGAAGCTTTAGAAAAGATAAAAAATCATCCAGCGCTTACCATTTTATGATAAATTCTGTAATTAATAAATAAAATTTAGCAATGACAAGGTAAAGTTCCAGATAATCTGTCAATGATAGAACATTTTTTATCACTGAATATGCATGATACATTAAGACACAAATAAGAAATAAGTGCAATTATATATCAGCTAGGCGTACACAACTACCTATATTCTTATGAAACGCCTCCTTTTCTCAAGTCATCTAATATATTTATTTAAAAATCGCAAATACAGTGGAGCAGATCTAGGATTTGCTTAAGGGGAGCGGTATCCCAACTTTCCCAAAAACACATGAAATAGGTACAACAATTTGCCCTCCACGTACGAAATAGCGTTTTTCGACGTCTTACGTAGTCTACTTTTATTTAAAATCGCTTTAGCACTGAAATATTTGGAAAATTTTGACAATTTTGCTCGAAAAACTATTATATGTCTTTAATTTCAGTGAAAACCTGGCGCGAAGTGCTGGAAAATTCGTGAATTTAAAGCAGAAGGACGTTGATAAGCGTGAATTACTGCTTTATCTCCTGACATTTGTTGTATCTGACGTGAATTATCGAAAATTTCTAGAAGTTATGCTAGGAAACAGAAGAAAAATATGCTAAAAATACTATTTCTGCTCTTAAAATCGTTTTAAAACCTATTCCTGGAGCAAATGACTTCCGAGCCGCCAAGAAGGTAAATAAATGTCATTAATATGTATTATCATTAAAATAACTAAAATTATTAATTTATTATTATTAAAATTCGAGGAATTATCATCACTGATGGTCAAAAATCATTGCAAATTATATATCCATTCTTTATCTCGCCAATTACTTTGGGCCAATGGGGGGCACCCTACGCCTCCTTAAATCCCTTATAAATTAAAAAGTAGATCTGAATCAGATATACTGTATTTAATTGGAAATATCAAATTTAAAATCTTTCCCCTTTATAAACATCTATGTGTTTACTACCTTTATGAATCGTTTTGTGCAGAATTTCTATACAGATGATTCTGCGAGGCCGTCTAGAGTGGCCGTTAGTTAACCAACGACGAAAATATGTGTGAAAAACGTAAAATAATAAAAAATTGAAAATATGTAAAATATACAAAAAATATAAATATGAAATCGAGCTAAATGAATAAGAGAGTAATAAAAATGTTCATTCGGCGCAAGAAATTTTTTAATAGAAGAATTCTAGGATAACAGGTTCTTTTGCAATAATAATTAACGCGCTAAAATAGGTGAAAACCGATTTCTCATTACTAGCAGGCTCAAATCGCAAAATCTAAGCAAAAAGCAAGCGAATTACCAGGGTTTCGACTTGATCTTTATAACAAACCAGTAAGCGCCCATTCAAGCTGAGCAAAGAAGGCACACTCACTTGATTTGGTGCTATGGATACGCAATCTGAAATTTATATTATTGCGGTGCATGTCACCAGATAAAAACTCATAATTCCTTAAAAGAATGCCATGATGAAAGATTCTTTGTAAATTACGACATGAATTTCCATTAAACATCCCAGATTTCATGAAATTCCGCTAAAAAGTGCCCAAATTAAAATCATAAGCAAAATAATATTTGATTAAGAGAAGGAGTCTTTGCCATGGAACGCTAAAAGTAAAAATGGCATAAAATGTATTTTTCTATGACCGTCTTTCTACAAAATGTGACACTTTCAGGCGCCAAATTTTTACTTTAGGCTTATTTCTTTCCAAAACGAGATTAGAAATTTCACATGGATAAAACACAGAGATTAGCTGCAAAATTCCACAAATATATCGCTTAAAAGATACAAATAAACCGCTTGAAAGAGTAAAAATAAAGCTATTTCAAAAACGGCGAAAATTGATTATGCGAATTACTATTTTGTAATAACATTGCCAAATTTTACTTATAACAAGTAGATAACAAAAAAGCCATTAATATCAACGTATTTAATGAACTGCTTCAACACTTTTCACGATTTATTATGATAAAAAATAAGCTTTCGATATCGCAAAATAAAATTGACTTACTCGATAAGAAAAATGATAAATTAATTGCGGCTATATATCCAAAAAACTTGCCGATGGCGCAATAGAAAAGAGCCTTTACAACAAATAACATTTTATTAAATTGTAAGTGATGGAAATTTTCGCCTACCGGAGGTGAAAACACGACTCAAAAACGACTAAAAACATCATATACTGTTTAAATTTGTGCTCCAAATTTTGTGCTCGAGAAATAAATGAATTTTCTTCTATTTATCTTATTTCAATTTTTTATTACTTATTTTTGTTGTTGGGTTCAAAACTTATAATTTCGTCTTTTCACTTGATTCCCGCAAATTTTGATTAAGACGAGCATATTCTTATTATTTACCGCCGCTAGATTTAACTTCCAAAAGCTCGACGTTTCCAGTGGAATTGTCCATATTGAAAACCTTGCACGCCGTACTTCTGATCTGCGCCGCATTCTCAATGAATCGGCTTTTGATTATCGTCGAGGCACCGGAGGCATTAAAGATCTTACATACGGCTAAATAAGAAAAGATGATGAAATTGGATATCAAAGTAATAAGGGTGCAGAAAAATGCAGTTGCGGGGAAGTGAGAACCAGATGTGTATATAGGGATGGTTTTGAGGTCTAGATCATGGATGCGTAGCATGGCCGATCTAGGGGGCAGCTTATCTCGGTGATGTGAAAAACTGAGCTTTTTTGGGCCAAAATGACCTTAAAAACTGGCACTAAATGCTGAAATGTCCTCAAAAGGAAATTATTCCACAGTTTCTGGTCAATCTCAAGCACTTTTGAAGAAAATTTTCAATTTTCATTCATTTGTGGCCTTTATTTTGCGATATTTCCCCTGAAAATTGTCCATTTCCTATTCTGAGAGAGGAGTCAAGGCCACACGTGAGCATGGGGGTTTTAGAGGGTATGTACCCCCAGAAGGCCGAATACCCACCAGAAACCAAAATGCAACCCAGAATTCAATTTTTAAATTTTTTTTTGTTTTATTTCGCAATTTTTTGATGTCAATAGGTAGTGCTCGATGAAAAACGTTGAAAAATGGTGTGTTTTCCGCCATACCATCATTTTGAAGACAATTTTTTGACCTTCTATGGTCAAGACCCCGACCCCCGCATGCACGTCTGGTCTAAAAGACCTTCAGAATGAAAAAATGGGATATTTTCTAGGAAAATAAGGCAAAATCAAGGCCAAAAATGAATGAAAATCAAAAATTTTCGTCAAAAGTGCTTGAAATTGATCAGAAACTGCGGAATAACATGTATAATTTTAAGCCGCTTTTGAGCATTTACGCCAGTTCCTGAGGTCTTTTCGGCCGGAAAAAGCTCACTATTTGACTCCCCAGACAGGTCATGCTGTGTATCTATGGAGAAGACCACTTCGCAAAAAATTGCGTTTTAGCTTCGTTTTTGTAATAAGCGCTGATTTCCAAAGTTGGATGGCCAGCTGTGTTACTGAGCATGGCGATTCAAAATTTTTTCTGAAATTAAAAGAATAATGGCTTTTAGAGATGAGGCGTTGACTAACTTATTAGTGGCAAGCAACAAAACCCTCCCCCAAAGATAGCCAAAATCATGGGCAAATAACGAGGACTCGCCTGCTTTTTTTACGGATCGGCGATTCATGCTGGATTAAAAGCATTGATTTTTCTCATCATTCAATCGTTCGAAAGATATATTCTTAAAGTATTTATATTTTTATTACGACTACATATTTACTTCGCCTCAACTTTGTTGACCGAAGAGCACCTCAAAGGACTGAATCTCAAAAATCTCGCTTTTATACTCATGTCATTAAGATGAAAAATCGAGCAAAATGAATTTCTCAGTCAAGTGTAATAGGTCGATCAGGAAATCATTGATTGAATATCCAAGAGCGATGGTCTATCTGACAGTACCCTGTATATATGTCAAAAATCGCAAAATTATTAAACAAACGATTATAGATTTTTTTCAAAAATACCACACATTTTCTACTCGCGTAGACTTGAGACGGCTTTTAAAAACTGAGTCCCGGGAAGGCTTGATGTAATGAAAACTTTCAATTCATGATCTTGCCAACAATCGCAAACGATTAGCGATAAGTCAACCTTCTTCTCTTATCTTATAATCAAAATCAAATCAAATGATTAAAACGAAATCTTATAGAATTTAACTTAAGCTTCAGAATTTTTGCTCTGGAACGAATCAATAAATTGCTATGTGATTGTTCTGAAAACCTCTAAATAGAAGAAAATCTTCATCTTTTCTTACCGTAGCATTGCTTCGTTGTAAAATAAATTTACTGAAACCTACATTTAAGATACACGTATTCCACATTTTAAAAACGCATAGATATTTCAATTTAAAGAAAAATAATAAAAATCAGTGAAAATTATATTAACATTTTATACTCCGCCAAAGCTACGCTCCGTGCACGTCTTTAAATCTTATCTTTTTTACTTTCCTTTCGCACTAGAAAATTCAATCGAAATTTCGATGAAAATTCATTCAGTTTTAATGCTAAGCTACCTACCAGCTAAGCGACCTGAAATAATTAAAACTAAAATTTTTCACCCGTCTTTTTCTTCAACTTCAAAACTTTGAACGGCTAGACCTGGAGGTTAATCTAGTACACCGATTCATAAACCGGCTAAGTTAGCAATTTATTTATCATCTGAGAAAAACTAAGGTCGGTTATCTTTTATTTCGCATACCCAATTCAATTATTTGTTTATTTATTTATTTATTTATTTATTTATTTATTTATTTATTTTATTTAACCTATGTCAGACGGAGCGACTGGCGCTGGACCATCAGGTAAATCCTTGAGCATATCTTGATCGAGCACAATAATTGGACTGCGAGCCGAAAGTCGCATTGCCTTTTTCGCGTTGACACATAATGCTTTCCATAATAGAAATACATTGCTGATTCGCTTGGCTTTCTGACCCTTTGCTTACAACATTCGAGTAAACTTCCTGTTTAAAAAGCCGATATAATCCAATTGTTTTTTGACAAAAATTCATTCCAGGGAATTACGTTATGCGAATCGATTTCCTTCTAGAAATACATGTTATTAGTTTAAATCGTAAAGTTTGAAGAATAGCTTTATCATGTGATCAAAAACATAACTCTGATAGCCAGAGGCGATATCTGTTTGCTATAAATCTTGAGGAAAACATGTTTTTTCACCGCTCGTACCCAACTGATAAAATGAATATCGTGAATTTTCGCTTAATTTTCGACCAATCTTTACACGTGTTGCGTGGACAAAATGGGTAATTTTAAAATCTTTTTCACTCGTAACTAATATATTTCTGAAATAGATTCTCGATGGTGCATTTCTTCCACATTATCACTTGGCTTTTAGACTCACATGGCATAAGCGTTTAAGTACTATTTGACTAGAACCTGCTCAATAATTTCCAAGATTTTGAAACTCGAATAGAAAATACGGTTCTTTTCAGCATAATGTCATAAAAAATCAGACATAAGCAGAAGACAGGAAAAATAAATCAAAATATTACGAGATTAATTCAAAATTTATAAATAATTAGAAGTTTTTAACGATTTTGAATTATTCGTACTACCGAACTCATGGCCATGTGAATTTTAAATTAGTTCCATAATTCTAATATCAAGCGTATTCAAATTTAAAAAAAACAACGAATTAGCAAAAGCGATCAAACGTGTCCCGAAACCAAGAAACAAAATGATCACAGTTCGCACATATTAATGAAGACCTCTACTAATCGATCTCAGAATTTTTAAACCATCCTGTATTTTTATCGGAAAATGGTTGCTTTAACTTCGTTGACTTTGGTTCACAATAAAATATTAGATTTTTCTTTATCTTCAAAATCATTTAACTTTTTTCCATTTAGTATAAAAAACTATCCATCTACAACTTAGAGCCCGGTCAGCTCCACAACTCCAGCCTCCCGAGGAATTAGCTTGAAAAATCCACCAATTTTTTCTAGTTATAATATTACATTCTTGGAATAAATCGCGCATACCTCAACGAAAGCTACTCCCACCGGGTCTTGCAAAAATGTATATCCGGCTATATTCAACCAATGTTGTAAAAACTTAACAATTCGTCTTTTATTGTCAGGAACATGATCGTCACATACTTGACTGCAGCTATCGCTACTCGGCTATAAAAATAGTAAATGGAAAGAAATGCAACACTTTGTTCGACTAACGAGCATACGTTGCTTTGGAGGAAAGACTTGCTTAACCACCTCCCGGAATAGCTACTGGCTCCCGCAAAAGGCTGCAGACCCCCACCACAGTTTTAAGCCTAAAAACTTTTGAAAAAATTCTTGGTGCTGAGTTCCTAGTTTTTCTAGGCTCCAAATGTATAATTACCAGCATCGTGGATAAGTCTCGAATTCTCATAATTCTTCAGTAGTCCTGAAAGATGCTCCTATCATAATTCATATACTAGCATATTTACTATAGTGCTCATTATGCGTCTATAATTTACAATTTCATGATTAATTGAGAATTTCTTCAGAGACACTAAAGCAAATTTAGCCAAGTAGGCGATGAACTTCTTAATGAGAAATAATTATGATCATTGAAAATTTTCAACCCCTCAATTTTCGTACACGCCTCGTACTTTATCTTACTGCAAATTTTTGTAAACGTTTTGTAAATAACACAAGGAAACATATTATATTATCAAAGGCGAATGCCATAATATTTAAATATTTAAATCCACCCTGTACCAATCATACCGCCTTATAGAGTAGAAAAAAATGAAAATAAAAATAATTGAAAATTAAACTAAATTAACGAAAATAAAAATGCATGAAACTATCATTTCGATTAAACATAAATGTAAGGTATGCGCTTTCAAATTACCTTGCTTTCCTGGTATAGGTACAAGCTGAAGAAAATTGCATAAGGCGCTGTTGCTTAGACCAAAGGCGTGATATGTCAATAAAAAAGTCCTCCATAAACGTGTCGTTTAGCCTATCCATTTCGTCGCAATCGGCTCTAGTTTCCAACAAGTATTCCAACATTTTCTCTGGCGTTCCAGCCATAACCGAGTACCTTAAAATACACAAATTTATTTTTGCATAAAAAAAGTAAATGATAACTAGAGAACGGCTGGAAAATTTTCGCATGCAAAGCAAACAATCATTTAATTCCAGAATCATGCATATCGTGTGCTACATTCTGGACTATGATACAAATACGATGGATCTCAATTTTTCAGGCCGATTGTGATAAAATATCGACTCATACGCGGTTATGCTGTTCGAATGCTATCTTTGACTTTTTCAGAGTGTTTCTGAGAAGATACATTTATCTAGTTGCTCCCTTTTCAATGCATGCAAACAAACTTCCAATGCACCTTCTCTTCTTAATAAATGTTTCGTTTATACAATTTTTTCATGAAAATTTTTCTAGTAAAAAATTTAAAAGCTTCAAAATCATATTATTGCTTAGAAAGATTTCATTGTTTTCGGAACTTTAAGGTTCCGATTTTTAATTCTAAGAGAATAACGAATGTATTCTAAGTCACCTTTTCTTTGTTATCGACTATTCCATGAAATAATACTTAGTGCTGCTCAGCTTTGTCTACTTAATGACTTGAAATATACGTACAATTTAAGATATTACATATATTATAGCTTTCAGTTTTATAACATATGTATAATCCTAATACCTGCCGTAAAAATACAAATACATAAAAAAGGAAAGAAAAATAGAAGAAACAAAGGAAAATGAATTTTTCCACAAATAATCGCATAGCCGACATGGCACCTGTGAGGCCTATTTTCGCTCTTTTTAGCCTCGATCATTGAACTCCGAACGCACACTTTTTCTAATACGAGCACGTCTTTACCATGTTCTTTCAACCTGACCGTATTAGCTTCAACGTCTCTGAGTATTCTAGAAAAAAATCACATTGCGAAACAGTTCCGTTGGATAATGATTATATGCCAATATGTATTTCTAGCAGGAAGACCTAAGTAACCGAAAAATTTACGTTAATTGCATTTTGAATAAAATTCAAGCGGGAAAAAATGAGAACCCCCTCACTTCACTCAGCTATCTTGCAACCAGGGCTCCAAAATCTTAATTTCTCTGGCTACACATTAGTGTGAAATATATTTCAAAGATTTTTTAGCCATCTTCGAGAATTCTTTTTTTAGTCTAATTCAAGAATCCTATAAAAACGGAAGTGCTCGAGATGCTATTTAATATTAACGTTATAAAAGTTAAAAAATAAAAGTTCTCTGTCGTTATAGACATGAATTTGAGTAGTGGAATCGATTTATCTTGAGTTAAAATGTTATTGAAATTTTAAAAAATATATGTTCGTCTCCCCCGAAGAGCTGATTGCATTCTTTTTGTAGCTATTCAAGAGGCG
Organism: Mermis nigrescens; assembly: GCA_036768485.1. Lineage (NCBI taxonomy): Eukaryota > Metazoa > Nematoda > Enoplea > Mermithida > Mermithidae > Mermis > Mermis nigrescens. The sequence continues at coordinate 1,516,801 of JAVLUZ010000043.1, forward strand.
CATTAAGCGGAATAGGTAATACTTAAAATAAGTTGAGCAGTTTGGCTACAATTTGGAATTTAATTCTAAACTTTTTATCTTGTATTCATATCGTTTACACCATTAATCAATATACAGAATAAGGGGCAATAAAAGCAGTGGTTCCGGCAAAACGTTACATGAAGTACGTCTTCATATTAATGTATAAGGAATATATAAAAATAAAAAATCGGACGTGAAAGCAAATAAAAAAATTGTGGAGGGCATACGAACAGGAAGGAAAAACACAAGTAGAAGATTGCGGAAACTTTTTAGTCGGCGGATGAACATGATATTACAATCTTTTCAAACCTTAGTAAATTATCAGATTCCAAACTTTCAAATGTAAATACTATAGAAATTTTCCATGAAGATAAATCAAATTTTTTTGTTACCTATTGAAGTCTTCTTTGTCAACTCTCAAAAATTGCGAGTTATCTTCATTCGTTACTATGGTAGCTGCTCTTGGAGCATCATTCACGAGAGCCAGTTTACCAAAATCGTCACCTTCGTGTAGCGTACATACAACACCCTGAAATAAAAAAAATAAATATGAGAAGAACAAACGGCCAAAAATATGCCCTCAAAATAAAAAATAAAAAATAAATAAAACGAAGTCATTTCTTAAATAGAAAATTGAAAATAGAATAAATAAATGACAAATATAAATAAAGCAAATATAGGGTGGGCAAAAAAGATTACACCCCGATATTACATCATAACTTGGAATAATGTATACACAAAACATTGACATTAGTTGTATTAGCTGGAAAAAATGTTCATATCTTAAGCGTGTGAAAAATTTTGCCTGACTGCCATCGGTTCATGCGCTATGGCGATTTGTTTACACCTCACATTGATATTGTCTTAACCCCATTATTCCTACATTGTGTTTCATTTTAGGTACAATTTTTTGCAATATCTTCGGTCAAAAAATTATTAGCACATCAATTGAACTCTAGAGTGCATATTGCTTCCTACTGGTTGCAAAAACTGTAAAAATATCGTCAAAAGGGTGAGCAAATTGATGACAAGACCGAACAAGCTTTTGGGATTTAAACAATATCAAAATAGGGTATAAACAAATCATTGTATTGTCCGAACCGTTGGCAGATACCCAAAAAATTTCCGGCGATTTGAAAAAGAAATTTTTATCTATCTAACCAATAAAGGACTTAGAATTTATATCCACATTGCCGAAGTTATAACCTAAAACACTGAGGTGTAGCCTTATAATAAAAAATTAACTCACTTTGTTATGAATAAGGACATTCACCGATCCTTTGACAATGACGTACCAGGATTTGGCTTTATCGCCCTGATGGAACAAAACTGTTCCGGCATTTTGACATTGCTCGAACATCATTATAGCCGCCAATTCCCGTTTTACCATCGTGCTCAGATGGGAAAAGGCTTTGATGTTCAACATTTCGTCAAAAACGACATCAATCTCCTCTTGAGTTCGATCGGGAGGACTGCCGAAATAAAAACATTTTTTGCATTTTCGAAAAATTCTTATTTTAAAGGAAAAAATTTTTGCATTTCTACCATACATGTACAGCATGGGAATTCTAGGAGGTCAGGCCCAAAAACTTTTTAAAAAGCGCCTTTTTTGGGCTGAAAAACTATGGTTACACGTCAAAAACACTGGTGTTTTACCTTTCAGACGATGCCCACTCTTACTAAAACATAAAAACAAAAAAATTTCTAAAAAATTTCAAAAAAATTGAGTGAATTGAACAAAATCTAGTCAAAAAATGTATATACGGTGCTTCCGAAAATTTGAGTTTTGAGACGAAAGTGAGCTAAAAACGCTTAAAAAGGCACACTTTTTACAACTCTTACAAAAAATCGACAATTCTGGGGGGTCGTGGCAATTTTGCAAGGGATCAGTTGCCATTCTGGGGGGGCAAAACCAGACATGCACAAGGGGCTTGGGGGTCTAGACCTCAGAATGGAAAAACGGAAAATTTTGTGGGGAACAGGAGGCCAAATGAAGGCCAAAAACGAATGAAAATTTAAAATTTTCATCAATAGTTCTTCTAATTGTCCCAAAAGTGTGTAATAACGTAGTTTTAACGCTATTTTGGCGCTTATACCAGTTTTTGTGATAATGTTGGCCCAAGAAAGTTCAGTGCTTCACCCCTAGATTTGCCATGCTGTGCTTGTACGGTCAAACCCTCCCCCCAAACCCCTCAAGACCACGTGTGGTCAGTAGCCATTCTTGAGGAGGAGCAAACACTCCCCCTAAGGACACGTATGATTTCAACTGATTTCGCTCGAATTAGGGTAGAAGGAAGACTCAATCTAGTTAACGAGATAAATAATTGATATGCAATTTGTAATAATTCTAGACTATCCTTGAATTAATAAATTTTTCGGCACTGCGATTGAAAAATGACATTTATGCACTTTTTTGACGACCTCAAAACCATATTTTTGCGGCAGAAATAGGTTCTTTTTGTAGGAACGACGATTTTCGTGACTCTTGAAACGATTTGTGAAGCATAAATAAATATTGCAGCATTCAGTTTTCTCTCCTTCTTTTGCATAAATCTAAGAAATTTTGTTAAGTGAAATACAGGATAGCGGACATTTGGGTCTGTAGACGTCAATCTGCTTCCAAAGCTTCACAAATTTTCAGGCACTTCACCCGGATTTGTTGTGAGTCAAAGAAAGTTTATCATGTTTTCACATAGAATTAACGAAAATTTTTAATTTTTTGGAAAAATGTTGCACCAGAAATGATTTTAAATAGAAGTTGACAACGTAAAATAACGAAAAAAGCTATTCGCTCGTGAATATCGAATTTACGGACCTATTTTCGACATAGGCGAAAATGAACAAAAAGAGCTTGATAAGTATCTTTCAATTTATTTTAAACCATCACTTGCTCTTAAGCCTAAGAAAATTTTCAATACTTTTCTGTCAAATTAATAAAACTTTTGATGATGAATTAAAAGAAGAATAGTGAGAAGGATTTAAGTCAGATCTTTTATTTAATGGAATGTCTCCATCGATAACGATTAAATTAAAATTGAACAATTAATCAAAATATATGATTATTGATTCATTTATCGATGTAAAACATGCAGATTGTAAAAGATATTTTAAATTTTTTATCAATGCGTCCAAAGCAATTTTATGTCGAAGGTACTTAAGACCCTCCAATGTTGAATTATTAGCACAAGTGTTCAAGATGACGTCAGGAAATAATAAACAGTCTACAAAAGCATTATCACGCCATAGAATGGAATATAGAAAATAAAGCCGCTCAAAAGAGAGGAAGTCAAGAAAATCGTAATTCTTGAAAATTCTAGCAAACTGAATTGAAAGAACTTTACAAGGCTCAAATTTATTTGAAAGGTCAAACTTTGTGAAACTCAAAGCGCTTCTAAAAATGAAGCACGATAAAGTAGTCTACATAAATATAAGAATACCTGACTTATATTAAGGTCGAACGTAATTTACGCCAGCAAACTTTGAAAGTATGTATCATACATAGGGCTCCCACATACTTTATGCCAGAAAAAAGGACATTTTTCGCAAAAAGTCTAAATTGACATATGTTTACTGAAATCATACGCAACTTAGTTAATACAAGACCAATACAATGAGATCAATGATACATACTTATTGCTAGATTGAATTTGTCTAAGTAAGTTATCGTTCTGAGTTTAACACCTTACTTTTTATGGCATAATGAGCAGTTCAGAATAATGCAAAATTAGGTACGGGGTAATAAAATAAGTACAGTAAATAAAACTATATTAACCTAAAAAAGAAAAAAAATTAGTCTAGAAAACGTCCATCATATAACTGCAATGCTCATAATAACGGTACAACATTAATTTAAAACAAAATCCTTGGCGAATGGCCAGCCATCCGACACAAAGGTAATTGTGTAGAGATTTTTTCAGGCTAAGTAGCGAAAAAAAGGACAAAAAAGGACAGGTTTTAAAAAAGGACGCTGATGCAAATAAAAGGACTGTCCTCTTAAAAAAAGGACATATGGGAGCCCTAATCATACAAAGCAATCAACTGAAAAGCTGTAATTTTTCTATCAGTCGCTAAAAATAGAAATAAACATTTAATCATTACGCTTTTCTTAAGATCATTCGAAATAAGGCATCCGGTCCGATATGCATCAGGCAGTCAATGGCCTCGGCGAAGACAGCTTGGTCGCTGTAAAATTGTTGATCGGACAATGAGCTTGAACCGCAGTTCAGAGACAATTCGGCAACAGGTATATCCTTGTCAGTCCAGTAATAGAACAGGTATTTGTCTTCGAACGGATATTCATTCGTTACTAAATATTTTCAGTGATAAGAAAATGCACGTGCATCATTAATGACCAAACGTGGGCAGCGGCCGACTTTGGGGTCTGAGTGGTGTAAAACTGGCAAAAATTAGGATAAATATGTCAAAAAATCAATTCTGGGGTCTATCGATTTTGGGGATCCACCGAATTCTCGGCGGTCTAGACCAGACATGCATAGTGGGGAGGGGTTTGAGGAGTCTGAACCCCCAGAACGGGAAAATAGAAAATATTTTAAGAAAATGAGGCAAAATGAAGGCGAAAACGGATGAAAATTGAACAATTCCATCAAAAATCTTCAAATTGACCAGAAACTATGTAATAATGCAGTTTTAAAGATTTTTTAGAGCTTATATCAGTCTTTGAAGTCATTTTCGCTTAAGAAAGCTCAATTATTGAACCCCATACCGGCTAGCCCACCCCTCCCCAAAACGGCCATGCTGTGCAGCTATGGTCTGGACCCGCAACCTCACACGCCCACGTGCGGTCATGACCGTGAGGAGGGTATAAAGTGGTTTGAATCGCCAGAAGCAAAAAGGTAGAATGTTTTGGGGAATAGGGCGAAATTAAGGTGAAAAGTGAATAAAATTTGAAATTTTTAAGTGGAAATGCTTGAAATTGACTAAAAATAGTCATTGGGTGTATTTTTTACGCTAATTAATAAATTACGAGTATACCATCTTTTAGGTCATTTTACATCGATAAACTCGCTGGCTGACCTCCATTGGACAAGACAATGCTGACCCTCAGGCCAACCAAGCTGTGTTGCAAAGGATAAAGTGCTGAGAAGTCGTGAATCAACGCAATAAGATAAAAAGTGGGATCCTTAAGAAATGGAGCAAAGAAACAGATTATCGATATTATTATAAAATGAGAGACTGCAAGATGAATCGCGATAAAAAAGGAGAATCCAATATGCAGAATCCTGATTAAGACCTTTAGACGCAACATTTAATTCGCCTCTTTTCATTTTAAATCTGATTGAATATGAAAAATCAATATAAGCAAAACCATCTTGCCGTTATAATATGTGAATGTGATTACTAAAAAATAAAAATAAGGTTCAAAAGTAAATCGCACTTCCTTTTATTTTAAGTTTATACTAAGCAGAATGAAAAGATCATGACAATGATATACTGACATATTATGTATTACATTATACAGGGTGGTCCAAAAACACTACCAACGTTTTATGTCATATCATCAGAACCACGGCAGCTAGGCACCTGAAATTTTTTTAAAACAAATGAAGAAGGTATGTAAGACTAATGTAGAATCTGGCATTGATATCTGATCCCGTGAAAATATTGTTTTAAATTTTTCAAAAATTCTTATTTAATATAGAAGCAATACATTTAAAAAGACAAAAAACAAGTTCCACATAAGCTTCGTTTCAATGCAAGCTCGTTGTGCTTGTACCAATGGAGTTGAAACACTGCAAAAATTCGTCATGACTGCAATTTTCAACTTGATTCAGTCTTTTCGTGCCTTACTTCTCTAAAGACTCTAAAATAGCAATGATTTCAAATCAGTTAAGATGCTCACATAATATTTTACAAATTAAATATCAAATTTATGATAAACGTGCAAGTAGTAGAGACTTTCATCGCAAAACCGTTCATCGGCACTATGAATTTTCCTGTTTTTTTAAATATACCGGCTTTTAATTGATGTGCAACATCTGAAGAAAGAGTTTGTACTGTAATTTGAAAATACAAAGTCTTACTGGAGAACTTTTATTTTATTCGTTAAAAAATTTTAAGTGCCTACCTAGCCCGGTTCTTGAGATATAATATGAAACTCGGGTAGTCTTTTTTGGGACGTAATTATTGCATCATTGTGGCTTATTACCATGGAAAATCAGCCCTTCTTCCCACAACGCTTGCCAAATTCCTGTAGCTTGTGAGCGATTGACTATGAGCTGGTTCGATTGCGACATTAGCCAGTCCACCATCTCAGTGCCAATCATGCAATTTTTGTGAACAATCGAGTGCAGTTTACGATCCTTAATTAAATTCGCTCCATTCGACGCCATCGTCATTGCTTCTTTCAAAATAAAACCGGCCCATTTTAAGCGTTCTTTGCTGGTCTATACAATATTGCATATAGATATAAAAAATTAACGGATCAATATTAATAGAAATCAATTTGGGACAATGTCACATTGGTTTTTCCTTAATGTAATAATTATTCCATAATCAACTGATTCGATACATTCTAGATGCGTTATCAGTCAGTAACATTAAAATGGAAAACGAAATAAAAAAATGTTTCAGTTTTAGGAACTTTAATTATTCTAGCATCAATTCGAATAAATACATTATTTTGAAAATATTTTACAGCTGTAGCTTGCATTCAACATGTGCTTTATGATCATGGAGGCGTTTTCAGCGAATTAAAAATCCGTTCACGTAACGTGGAGGAAATGAGAAGAGCATATGAGTCGATAAGAAGACATAATTTAACAAAACAAAAAAATGTAAAGTCTGTTCTAAATATATTAGCGGACAATTTTTAAAAAAAACAATTTTTTTTCCTATTTTTCACAGAGATGACCATTTGTTAATTTGTGCTAATTAACATGAAAACAACCTTTCGACAATTTAACTTCCCCTTAATAAATTGAAAATATTATAAACTCTAATCGAGAAATAGCCAATTGACAAATTTTCGGATGCATGAGGATACATCTAAGTTTATTTGAATAAAAGTACGGAAAAATTTTAAAAGCGGACTATCTGTGACATAATTATTAATTTAAATAATGTAAAAAAGATAATATGAGCATGAAACCAGTATTTAAAGGATTGTAATGCTAAAATATTACAAAAAGTGGAAGAATGCACGAAAAAATTGTAAAACATTCAAGGAACCGATTTATTCACCCTGAAAAAGAAGGCTAGCCGAGGTCAGCGATGCGCTTTAAGCAGAAAATTGTTAATCGCTTACCAGGGCAAAGAAATAGGTAGAAATGGTAACAATTCTGAGTATCATGAAAGCAACAGAAGAAAAAACGAAAAATTGTACAAAGATGATCTCTGGAATCATAACCTTTAAAATAAAACTTAAATAAAATCTATTTAAAACATAAAAAACGTGATTCTTAAAAAAGCAATGTATACTTTTCGGTTTTTAAGCTCCACAATAGAAGCTGGCACCAATTCGGAGGAATTTTGTTCATCGAGATGTTGTTCAAAATCATTTTTTAATATTGTGGAAGCACCGAGAGGACCGAACAGATCACCTGTTGATTTTTTCACAGCAAATTGTTCATCCTTAGCTTTTTGCAGAGCATCGTCGCTTTTGCTGACCTTCGACTTTTCTTGCTGATTAGTACGGCCACCTATTCCGCTTGATTCGCCTGTTTCTTAAAATAGACGAGCTAGGTAAATTCAAATTTCGATTTGAATCTATAATCTGATATTACTGTAATTCAGCATTTAAGACTTCCGATGTTGTTTGGTGAAGTTCTTGATAACCAGTATAAGCAAATGAAAGGTGAAATGACTGAAGTTTGGAAATTTCATTCTTAGCGTTAAAAATTTATACTTATCATTTAATTATCTGTTAAAACTTGGAAGCAAAACAAGCTGACAATAATTCAAGTAGGACTCTCTTGTTCATTTAATAACTCATCGGCAAAAAAACTTTTTAATTCTCTACATAATCTCAGTCTCAAATATAGCTTAAACGCGCAAAAGGCACCCTTGGATTTTTTTTAGAAAAATGGGCAATGCTAGAGGGTCAGCAACATAGGTGGGCGGCTCCAAAGTTCTGAGGGAGGTGCAAGATTTTTTCAAAGGTCAAAAAATGGCCCTAAAAATGGTGGTACGGCAAAAAGATTACCATTTTTCAACGTTTCTCATCGAGCACTATCCATAGGCATCAAAAAATTGCGAAAAAAAAACAAAAAAAATTCGAAAATTGAATTCTGGGGGGGGTATTTTGATTTCTGGGGGGGGGGGTATTTTGGTTTCTCGGGGGTGAATACCCCCTCCAGACAGCCCCCACGCCCAGGTATGGTCAGCAAGCCTTCAGAGTACTATTCTTTCTAAGTTTACGATGGGTTCTTGCCAAAAATAACAATGGCAAGAAAACTTTGCTCCCATGCACACATCTTATTTTTCAATATACTGCAACTTTTGAGAAATATAATCGGTAAAACCAAAAAATAAATGAAAAACAAAGCGAAATGATAGGAAAATAGAATCATAAAAAGTTTAACCACTTTCATTACCTTGCATACTAAATTTGCGCATTTTGTTCGACATGTGATTGGCTAGCAAGTCCGGCATCAACGTGCATTGATCGGCGAAACTGACGGCGCTCAGTTTTTGAGCAATGCCGCCGACTAGTTTCGACACCGTCGCGGCAGCCGACGACGACGTCGTCGCCGCCGACGCGTCAGCGACGGTCGCCGACGTCCCGGTCTCGGCGACGAACGTCGGACAAGAAGTCGTCGGCTCTTTATCACGCTCGCATCGCGGCGACGATTTAGCCGATTTGGACGATCGATTGGACCAAATACCGCGCATTTGAGCTTCGCCTTTTTCTATTGGTCGGTTTTTTATGGCGCTGCGAAGCGATTGGTCGATTCGAGGAGATGGCAGTCCGTTATTTTCTGCGTTTACAATGTTAAATGATTTTTTACATTTTACCGTGATCGACGTTTTGACTGATTCAGTACGTTAAGAAAGTGACCTAATTAATGCTTACTCTCGTTATTTTGTGCCAAGGTTCCGGTATTTCATTATAAGATTTGGGAAGATTTAGAGTAGAGCTGTGCCGGGGCCGCCTTTTTTGCCGGGGCCGGGGCCGGGGCCGGGACCTGGCCGGGGCCAATAATAGCATGCTTTAACATGCTCATAGTACGACCCTGCCCTACCCCTTATATGTACCTATGCATATATTCCTGCTTGTAGATATGCACGTCAAGCGTTAATATTTGTTGGGATTACAAGATATAACAGAACATGGGCATCGGGGGATCTAGACCCCCAAGAATTCACATTTTCCCCCAAAAAAATCCGCTAGACCCCCATAAATTGATTTTCAGAATTTTTTCTGTTTTTCTGCGGTTTTTTGATGCTAATGGATAGCTCTCATTGAGAAACGCGATAAAACGGTGTTTTTTCGCTCTACCACATATTATCATGCACTTTTTGACTTTGAAAAATTTTGGAGACCCCCTAGAAATTTTGAGCTGCCCATGTATGGATTTAACTCCTTTGACTTGGTTCCTTCTTTCAATGTGCTTTACTTTGCACTTTTTTTAGGCTTATTATTCTATTTGTTTTGATAGACGTAGCTGTCTGCTACCAAGCAAGCTGGAAATGCTCGTCTATATGAATTCCAATTTAACATATGTCAATTTTGATTATTCACTAGAAATTTGCACCAATCTGACATAGTGAAATAAAGATTTGAATTAGCAAGATATATGGTTTGCGTGAGATAGAGTTTGAAGAAAAATCTGCCCAAAATATTATCAATTTTCTACATTATAATCAACTCTAACATTGGCCCCGGCCCCGGTGCCGGGGCCAGCCTGACCCCGGCACAGCTCTAATTTAGAGCATGGTTTGCTTAGAATGTGCGACAATAGTATGTGCAACAACTTTTCGTGCAGAAAAACTGATAATTCGAAAGTTTCGATTTATAAAAAAATATGCACATTATGAAGAAATGCAATATCCATACAATCACATATCTGACGAGCACATTGATCTGGGTCCCTATCAGTAATGTTTAAAATATCTTTAACTTTTCAACTGCACTCTTTACGTTGGCAAAATAGTAAAGAATATTGCTTTCCAATATGCAAATGGATAGCTCATCATTCATACTTATGTTGAATATCGCATTTTATTATTTTAATACCGCAACGCGTCAGATTTCAATATCGATGCCTTTTATGAATTATTTCAAACTTTATTCTGCAAGTGCTACATTGTAAACAGAAATATAGTCGAAAGAATGCAAAAATGATTTCTGTTTATTTATTATTAATATTATTATCATTATAACTTTATTATTACTCATTATTATCATTATTATAATTAAGACATTACGATGCGATGTCGCAAAATACCTTAAAAATAAAGCATAGAAATAAATACTGCAAATAAACGATTCTGCACGAAGCACCAAAAAATGAAAATTTTTGGTTTATTAGCTCAATAAGACTAGCGGGCGGCAAAATTTTAGAAATGCGAGCATTTTTTAGAACGGTCCTCCAAAGAGAACAAAAATATTTTTGAAGCGAGACCGCTACAACAGATTTCGGCACATTTTTGAACTAATAAACCCAAAATTTTCATTTTTTCGCGCTTTATGCAAATTTATATATTGTGATATTGATTTTTTCGAAATGCACCAGAATTGAGTATAAAACAAGTTAACAATTTTTATTAGAGTCGAGCTTGGATAGAATGTTGAGAAACGATTTGTTAAACTAAAATATTCGTTGTACTGAATAGAGTAGAGTGATTTTTTTTAATTTTTGATCTTTTTTCCCAGTGTATGGAGCTTGCTATGAAATGCTCAAAAATTATTATTATCATCAGAATTTTGAAGCTGTAACGCGCATCAATCGCTGCGTCGCATAAGCATGCGTGATTTTTGAGGCAAAGTAAAAACATAAATGACAAAAACCAGGAAAACCTCGGCTAAAGGCACAACGCGATTAACAACGTTTTACTAATGATTAAGTTCCATGCAAAAGCAACGAAAATTTAGTAAAATAAAAAAGAATAGAGCCTTCATAAGCTAAAAAAAGAAAAGTTTTCAATTAAAGCTAAGACGCACCTACTGCAACCCACCACAAGACGAGTAAGTAAAAAAAACTTCATGACCAAAAAAGTTGTTTACTTCGGAAAATCCGCACCGTTTGCCCGAGGTCAATTAACGTAGGGCGTATATCGACCGAATAACGCTGAAAAAGACGACGAGTGGGAGGTGAGTACACGCAGCAGATTTACCGATGAAATAACTATAATAAATGTTCAAATAAGTAGGAAATTCGCAAAAAAACGATCGAGGAAAAAAATTCGCGGTATTACGTGACAGCTGAATTATGTATTCACGTAACTAATTGCTTTTTGTCTAAAGTAAGCTAAAAAGAAAGGCGTTGGAAAATCTAATGGATTTTTCGCCGGCGATTCGAGAACGTTAGCAGTCCGCGTTGCCTATTTATTGCTTTTGACATAGTGCTAAAAACGGCTATCTCACCTTTCTGGCGTGGTACGTTTTATCAGGAATTAATGCTTAGTTGTACACGTAAATTGTAATTTTATATGACAAACTCGTGCAATATTCTGAATTATGCACACGAAAGCGTATCAAAAATGACATATCTTAGACTCGAATCAGGTATTAATTCACGTAGTCCCGAGAAACAGGTGTTTTGAAGCAGAGGCGAATTTAGGGAGCGGCTTACACGCTACACCGAAAGACACGCATATAAATATATTGACTTTTTAGAAGCATTTTCCAAACGAAATCTGAACTTTTCTTCATGTAACTCATCTGTACTAAAAATATATTAAAGAAGATATGTGGTTGCTCTAAGGGCTTAAAAAGCATAAACAGATTGCTGCAGCAGCATAAACGGGTTGATGCAGCTGGCCCCTCAAGCTTAACCAATAGGAGCTGCTTTCCTTACAAGTTCTGGTCATTATTTTTATGAAATTTTTCAAATAATTTTTGCGCAGGAATGTGATTTGTGCGAGTTTTAAATATTTTCGTGAAATGGGATAATTCAAAAGGTTTCTACTTTATGTATTAGGAATTATTTCGAATGAGGGTATAGTTCAAAAGTTTGAAAATGCATTTCAAGCCTAAGTAATAAATTTTTAGGACACTAATTAATTTTTACAAAGCCTAGTACACGGCAAAATAAGATTCCCCAAATCCATTCCCTAAATCTGCATGCAACACAGGAAAGCGCAAAAAATGCAATTTGAAACGTATATAACGCACTAACGCAATAAACGCGAATTATTGGTGTAAACCAGAGTTAGACGGAAAACTTTTTCCCGTTAAGTTCTTTCACTTATTGACATTCCTTCAGTTTTATTGCATGGTAGACAGTGATAATCCAATTATTATTACTCATAAAAAAATAATACTTTAAATGAATTACAAATATCAACCGAAGAGCAATAATTTAACTCTAAACTAAATGAGTTTTTAAATGAAAAAGGATACAGAAAATCTTTTTTTTAAATTATTTTTGTAAGAGGAGGGCATTACCCAGCTGAAGAGTCCAGAGATCTGATACTCTTAAATTATTTTATAGTTTTTAGGCATTTTTGACGGCAGTGCCTAAAAATAGCCTGATTCTAATAAAAAATGCCGGATTTACTCTACAAAGTCCAATATTTCGTTTCAGTATGACTACTCCGACTGCTTGTGTATTTGATGATATTTGATAATAGTCTGTTTATATATTTTTAATGATGATAAGAGAGAAATATTTGTTTTTTTAATTTTGTTCTGGTCAAGAAACTTGATAAGGAAAAGCAATCAAACCATATGTGCGCAAGGTCAAACTTGGGGGAGGGTGAAACCTAAAATTGGGAGATAGCTAAATACTTCGTAAAAACAGTTCTGTAGCGAAAAACGATGGTATCGCTTTGTAACAATCGTTTTTGAGCATTTTCGGTAAATAAATAGCCTTTCTGAACTCACAAGCATAGCTGTTATAGCCTTTTTGAACTAGTTTTTAAACGCTTGGGGGGTGACTTTTTTGATCTTATAAATTAGCAGGTCTCTAAGCTTTTGACGTCTTCTTCGGAGAGTTTTAAAGTTAACCTCAATAAAGTGAAATCTGATTCGAATGGCCCCAAACTCCAAACAAAGATTTCCACCTCCGGAGAGTAGAAATTCCAAGGGACCAAAATCTGAACGACAAATTACCTCATAAACTTGAGGGAAAAACCTTCCGTCAATAACTAGCAAATGAACGACGGACTTGGCAGCACAAGTGCAATGTCGAGATTCGCCGTTCAAAATTTCAAGACCACCGAAACTTTGGCCAGCTTCGAGAGACGATACAAGAAGTGAGTCCTAAAAATACAGAACCTATATTAAAGAACGAGAGCCAAGCTAATTTTTAATGTATCAATAAGCCCTCGAATGATCGTTCAATAAACAAGAATAATATAAAAACAATGAGGAAATCATATTCACTAATATCTTCATTCAATTTATTCATTTTATTGAAGACATTCAATTTAAAGAAAAAGAACATTTGAGCCGATGAAGTTTAACGTTTTTAAACATTAAGATCGCTCCATGTAGACCTGCCGGTGCTGTTAAAAATTTCTTTAATTCAAAATTGATAATCACGGTAAAACAATTGTCGAATTTGCCCAACAAAGTTGGGTTAACGCTGGAAATTTCATGTACTGGGCACGATTAACCCAACAAAGTTAGTTAATCAAATGTAATATTGTGTTGAATTCAACCAAAAAAGTTGACCTTTGCCTGACATAGAAAGCCAGCGCATGTTTGCATTCAAACCCTTTTAATAATGCTGCAGAATTTGCTTTTATCATGAGGCAACAGCATTGCTTGCACCCTATCTTCAACATGGGAAGCTTTTTTGCGCCTCGTATGTACAGGCGTTGGCTATAATAGCCGCTATGCTTGTATGCACACGTTATTTGAATGCTAAGTAGGATTAAGCCAACTTTAATCACTTATGTAGATTCCGTGAAAATTGGATAGACTTCACCCAACTTTTGTTATGCAATAATTCAGCAAAATTGGATAGGATTAACCCAAGTTTGTTAGTTCGTGTACATCAAAGTTGTATACGATTTATCCAACTTTGTTGAGTCCGATTGATTCAACGAAGTTGTAGCGTAAATTTGCACCCAACTTCATTGGGGAAATCCAGCAATTTTTTTACAGTGATCTTGTGATTGATTTAAGTTCATATTCAGAACTTGGGACCGGAATATCTGCTCTTCATTGTATCTTTAAAGGGGTTCATTCATCGAAAAGCATTTATGTTCTCGTTACATTCAGAAGACAGATAATACTGTTTAAATTGATGCACCGAATTTAATAGGCTTTCAACAGAATCGTTACGCTATAAAAATCGGACTAAACCTAATATCTGATATCAAGGCAAAGCAAAAAAATACGCAGGAATCAATAGAATCAATTGCAGAAATCTACCTAAATCTGCGGTTGTGGCTCGGTCGCCGTACACAAAAGCTTAATTAATGTCACAAACAACAATGGCAGGATATAAAAACAACATTTGGATAGAATCGACGAACAAGCAAGAAATAGCGTGGCGCGTGGTGAGCCCCGATCAAGCCGAGGCGAGTCGTTCAACAGCAAACAAACCGGGTGTAATAAGCCGCTAGGAGAGCAACGAATGGCGGGTTTCCGCGTCCTTTTTTAGCGAAACGGTAAAAAAAATCGGTTTTAGCCGTCGTTTTTTGCCGGTGTCAGCAAAAAAGGGAAAAATGCCGCAGATTAAACCGTTAACTGTCCAGGCTTGTACGCGCATACGCCTACTGTTAGCCATATTCCGCGTCCCATAACAAGCATCAGAAACGTCAAACGCTCTCATTAAGCTCAGCTAAGTGCATTGGACTATAATCCGGATTGATAACCTTACGCACCCAAAAACACATGCATACAAGCCGAGTGCCTAAAAACCCCGAAATGATACGCAAAGGCGCGGGCGAACATTTCGTTGATATATTTTTCGCAAAATAATGGACGACGGCGCAGCACCCGATGCATTAGAGATTGATTTGATTCTCATTTTTTCGTCCACCCGTTCCCTTGCTAACCGGAAGCGCGTTTCGCTAGCGCATTATATTCTATTCTACGTGTGTACGGTAGGAATATGCAAATTAGGGCACCTACGCGAGTGGGTTTCTTAAATCCACAATCGGGCGAGATTAGAGATAAGCGATTATATCTCAACCAATTTGCGCTACATTCGAATGATAGCTAGCCGGGCCGTATCCTCGGAGATGAGCTCAAGCATCTTATCTAAAAGGTAGCTCAGGGTGCATCACATGGTACAAGAAGTAAATCGCTCAAGTACCTAAAACGCGGATAAGCTCGCGCGACGAATGGGCGGAGAAACCGTAACATCGACGCTTTCTGTTGCAATTAAGATCCCAAAATCCGTACGGAGCATCGAGTCAGTTCCCGAATCGTATTTCTTTTGTCCAAAAAAATGGGAAAAGCGCCAGCGGCATTCAACCGCTTACACAATTTGCCGACAGCTTTGAATAGCGAAGCGCGCTTAGGAGAAGCGCATTTTAGGCTTTTGCCCGCTAAGTGCGCGCTAGTACACGAGCCTGCGAGCTACAAACTTTATGCAAATGCCTACGAAAAGTAGGCACTGAAAAGTCTATGCAAAAAATCGATACTTAAACTGTATATGGTTCAAGCATTGCCTTAGTAACAAACAAGTGCGCAGCTACCATAAAAGCTTATATGCGTATTCACGAGACGTGTTACCCATTTCAATTAAATAATTATAAACGTGCGTAAGTACGAAGAATGGCAAAAAAGTAGTCACCGTTTGAAGCCGGGCCTCAAAAGCAAGAATTTTTACATGCTAGCGAGAAAGGTGCGGCCGTTGGCTAATTACGTTAGCTTGCAATGCAAAAAACCTAATGCGCCAGCTAGTTAATTACCATTATTCAGCTGTCCTTTACTACAGGTATACGTATTAGATTAACGACTTTAAATATGAAAGTTGAACTTCAACTGCGATGGTCACTGCCACACGTGGGCGTGGAGGGTGATTTGGGGTCCAACCCCTAGAATCTGATAGACCCCAGAGTTGAATTTTTAGCATGCTTTTAAGCGATTTTTGCTGGTTTTACACCACCCGGACCTCCCCAGAATTCGGCTGCTGCTCACGTATGGTCACTGCGTTGCCGCCGATAGTTGCATGTGATGCGGCGTAAGCATTAGTCGACAACCATATCAGCGTATGATCTGCCAACAAACACCATTCTATGTTTGTTTTGGTAGATCAGTAGAATAACTTCTAATCGATACCTACTAGAGATTGTTAAAGTCGGCATGAAGGACCAAAAAACCCTACAGAGCCTCATAATTAAATGCTCAAAATTTTTTGATTTTTGTGCCAATTTATCAAAAACTAATTAGATAAAGCTTAACAAGAAACATCGGAATATGCTGTTTTTTGCCCATGCTATCGATTTTTTCGCCGTTTTCGATCTCTGATCTTTTTTTTGTATCACTCTCGAAATTTTGCCCTGCACATATATGGTCTCAAACACATTCACGTAGAATGATCTAATTTCTCAGGGCTAAGGCGCCGTAGTACGCCGCAGTAACCCTTGCTAAATCAGGAACATAATGAAAAATTACTGAAATCAAACTACTTCTTACATTACAGATTTCGCCCAAACTCGTACAATAGTGATATTCATCTGTGATGAGGCCCACTATTTGCCTTAGTTGTCAACTAGCATGCACTCAGGGGAATTCGTGGATCTCTAGACACTAGAGTGGTAAAATGGGAAACTTTTTGGGAACGATATTACTAAATGAGGTTAAAATTTAATAAGAATAACAATTTTCTGCAAAAGAGCTCGAAAATAATCCGATACTATAGGTTAGCATAGGTTTCACGCTATTTCAGCACTTGTTTCTAAAGTCATTTTGACCCGAAGAAGCTTTCTGGACCCCCAGACCAGCCATCTGTGCATCTATGGTTATCATCACACATAGGCGTGGGGAGTTGGGGGGTTTGTATCCCTCAGAAAATGAAATCCCTCCTCCAGATTACTGTATACCCCCAGAATTATATTTTTAGTAGCAGTTTTGGCAATTTTACCCATCCTGATCTCCCCTAGAATTTTCTTTCTGCCCATGTATGGTTGTATGGTTGTCACCTTATTATGCCTAAGTAATCATCGCGAATAAAATTAAATTAAATTTTAAGCATGCTTTAAATTAGTAATTTGAATGCGATTGTCACCTGTAATGAACCGTTTTCTGTGCTCTGTGATATTAGCACATCTACACGACCATCCAGTATATAATACCAATTTTTGCTCGGTTGATTTTCGCGGGAAAACTAAAATTGAAATAATACACGTATATAAAGTTTATTTGAAAACATTTTCATTCTTTCTTACTAACAGTGTCCTGCTCCAAAACTTCACGTTGGGCGATTCTTAACAAATAATCGACAAAGCGTCTGTCTAGTTGCTTTAGTGGTAATAAATTTGATTTTAAATCGGCTAATTTCATCGTCTTATCAAATGCTTAGGAGCATTTGAGACATTCTTTTGCCGAATTTTATTCATACGGTCGGTCGGCTAGCTGCGATATGAGTAAGCAATGAAAAATATTTTCATTATTGGCTTTACCTAGGTATGCAAGTGGGGAAAGGATGGAAAATGCGAAAATTTCAAAAAAATTTCAAAAATCTGAAAATTTTAAACGGTTTGAGTCATGACTCATGACCAGACATGTACGTGGGGAGGGGGTTGGAGAGCATTTAGACCAGACATGCACGTGGGGGGTGGAGTCTAGACCACACGTGGGCATGGGGAGAGGGGTTAGGGGCTGGGGGAATGTACCCTCCCCCAGAAGGCCGAATACCCCTTAGAATTAATTTTTGAAATTTTTTGTGTTTTTCTCAATTTTTTTGATGCCAATGGATAGTGCTCGATGAGAAACGTTGAAAAATGATGTTTTTCCGCCAAACTATTATTTCGAAGACCATTTTTTTACCTTTAAAAAATCTTGCACACCCCTCCCGGAATTTTGGTGCTGCCCACCTATAATCTAGACCCTCCAGAATGGAAAAATGGGAAATTTTGTGGGGAAAATGAGGCTAATGAAGGCAAAAAATACGTGAAATTTGAAAATTTTTTAAAAAGTACTTGAAAATGACCAGTGGCGGATCCAGGATTTTCCTAAGGGAGGGAGGGGCGGTACCCCTAAGGGGGGGGCGGAACCCTGTCTTGGGCGGAAAAATTAGCCGTTGTAACCCGAAAATCGCTAAAAATCGCTCAAAAAGCCTTAATTTTGCGCATTATTTTGGGCCACCCCTGAAAATGACTAGGAACTGTGGAACGATGTAGTTTGAATGCTATTTAGCATGTATATCAGTTTTGAGGTCATTTTAGCTTAAAAATGCCCAATTTTTGTCCCTCTCCGGATCGACGGACCCCCCCCCCACCAACATCGGCCATGCTATGTACCTATGGTCTTGACCCCCCAGAATGAAAAAATGGGAAATTTTCTTGGGAAAATGAGGCGAAATGAAGGCCGGAAATAATTAAAGTTGAAAATTTTTCTTAAAAGTGCTTCAAATTGACCGGAAGCTATGTAATAACGAGTTTTAACGCTCGCTTATACCAGTTTTTGAGGTCATTTGGCCCCAAACAGCTCAATTTTCGACCGCAGCCTAGATCGGCCATGCTGAGCATCTGTGATCGTGACCATAGATGCACAGCATGGCCGACCTAATGAGGGTGGTCAGCCTGCGACGAGGGTTCAAAAATGGAGCTTTTCTGGTGCCAAACTGAGCTTAAAACTATCGTATGCGCTAAAATAGCTTTAAAACTATGTTATTACACAGTACCCGGTCAATTTAAAGCACATTTCGAGAAAATTTTCAATTTTCATTCATTTTTTACCTTGTTCTTGCCTTATTTCCCCAAAAAATGTCCAATGTTTTCTTTCTAAGGTCTAAAACCCCGAACCCCCCCTCTACGCGCATGTCTGGTCGTGACCCGGCAGCTGACTCCGTGTACGACAAAAAATGATACTACGAGTCTGTAAATCACAGAAAATGTTTAGGAGAAATGATATCGCGGTACATAATGCCTCATCATCAGGCACGTAGCTCTGGGGGAATGGGGGGTCTTGACCCCACCCAAATTCAGAAAAAACCGGAAAAATATGACTTTTTAAAACTTTTTTGTGCTATTTTTGACCTTTTCGTACCCGGATCCCCCAAAATTGTTGTTGGTCCCCCCAAATAGGACGGCCAGATACGTGCCTGCTCATCATAATATCAAAAATTATCCGTTTTGTAAGTTATGAATAGAACGTCGCATTCTTTTTTGCACAAACCTGCATTTTAAAATTTTTGAAGCAACAGTTTCACATTCCTGATACTTCTACTGACTCTTTCAAAATAGAACCTTATATCGAATACCAACATCTTGATTAAGCCGAACATGGATAAGAAAGTTTTATCATAGCTAAATAATATACACCAGCGCTTGTGATTGAATAATTTGGAATATTTTAAGATGACGATTTTTTTAATCAGGAACGACCTGAAGTTACCGTTCATGGGAGATTACTGTCGGTCGAACATCCGTAATACAAATAAAGTCAAACATACGTAAAACACATTCTGAATTTCTTAATCAGTTAGCATTGTCTAAACGGTAATCGAATCGAATGACACGTTTTTACATGCTAGATCAGAAATATCATTAATTCGAAAGCTAATAGGACTGATAAAGATTAAGATGCTCACAACGATTGGTCCTCAGCATACGTGTACAGCATGAGGATTCTTGTAGGGGGGGGTCAGGCCCAAAAAATTTCTAAAAAGTGCCTTTCCTGGGGTAAAAAACGATAGGTACGAGTACACGTTAAAAATACTGTTTTTTGACGTTTCGGACAATGCTCGTTCTTTCTAGAACATAAAAACATGCGAAAAATTTTAAGGAAAATTTGAAAAAATCGAATAAATTGAACAAAATATATTCAAAAAATGTGTATATGACGCGGAGTGTCGAAGATTTGAGGCTTTTGAGCCAAAAATGAGCTAAAAAGGCTTAAAAAGCACACTTTTCACAATTTTACGAAAAATCAACGATTCTGGGGAGGGGGTCACAGCCATTTTTGCGGAGGTCAGTTGCCATTCTGGGGTGTCAAACTAAAAATAGAATTCTGGGGGTTACAGTAATCTGCGGGGATGGGGTTTAAACTTCTGGGGTTGTATAACTTCAAACCCTTCCTCCTCCCCACGCCTATGTATGGTCAAACTCCCAACCCTCCCCCAAGAATACGTATGGTCCTCAGATTAGTTACCTTGGAACAAAGAAATTCTACAATATCAGACTTTGTTTCTTGAAAATGCCCATGTCGAGCATTTCAACAGAATTTACAAATAGGTTAGGAGATATCGTATCTTAAATTTACCTTGTCCGGAATACTAAATTTCGCATTCTCTCAGTTGTCTCAAGATGTTTTTTCACAGATTTCGCTCCTGAAGCATTCTAAGTTTATCATATAAATCACAACCTGACAAAGTAAGACCAGGAAGAAGGTTAATTTTACAGAAGTATTTAAAATACTAGCAAAATAATGCTTCAATGGAACAAATTAGGACGAATATACTTGGAAACATACATGATTGAGGATATAAAAGATGGGGACTAGGGAAAAGTCACCTATGCATGCAAAAATCATAAGAATATGCCGAAAAAATTAGACTTTCTTTAAGCAATGCAAAAATTGAAGTATATTTTGCAGTCTGCAGGAATAAACACAAACAGTGTATTATTCAAGTAGAAGTGATCACTTCAGAGTAAAAAAGGACGAATTTTGCGGATTATTAATTTTAAGTGCCATCAAATTCAGATAACGCAGCAAGAGCGCTAATTCTGACAAGGATTAAAAAGGCGCATAAATAATATTTAACACTAAGACGTATAAGGCAACGAGGAATATTGAGATTGACAATAAGAATTGTGAGTAAATCAGGACAATAATAAAAGAAGGAAAATTTGAGTAGAATACAAAATGACGATAAAAAAACAGAAGAAAATGTAACTGCAGGACCATAATACAACAAATAAGATGCGAATTCAATAATTCATTTATCACTTGTTAGCACTGTTTTTTGTACGAGCCTCTTTGTACATGTACAAAGATGTCCGGAAAAGTCTTTGTACGAGCGAAACATTTTTTGTGCATATAATATACAGATATATTATTAAATATACACATTTTTACAAACTACTAGATTGTTATCCGTGACCCGCACGCTTCAAAAAACTGTTACTTTGTCCTCAATTCGGCTGGTGAGTCTTGGGCTGAATTTACACATAAACTTTTTCTCATTAAGCCAAAATAAGTTGTGTTATACAATCAGAAATAATACAGCGATTGAATTATGCTGACTGAATCTCATCATAGACACCAATTTGCTAATAAATTTAACGCAACGCAAAGATAAAAGTCACTTTTATCTTCAAACGGCGGAAAACAGTGCAAAGCTGTTTAATAGTTCTTTTTTCTGCATAAAATCTTTATAAAACAGTAGAGATAGATGTAAAAGATGCTTCAATCTGTACAAAGACGCTTAAAGATAGATTTTCGAGTGTTTGATGCACGCGCTTGGAGCTAAATGGAATGTAATTATGATATTCGGCTCGAAGCGCCGAAAATGTTTAGAGATTTTGCTTAAAAAATATTCAAAAAAAGCGTTAAAATTAACTACTATTACATTGCCCCAAAAAGTCTTTGTTACAGAGTATAAAGATGGTTCCGAAAATCTTTGTACGAGCCTCAAAATCTTTGTCTCGCACAAAAAACAGTCCTTGTTAATGATTATATTGGCTAAATGCGATATTGATAAGTAACAATTTGAATGTTTAATACACATCACAGTTCATTCGTAAGCTCTTCTGTGAGTGAACCAGCAAATAATGTTTTGAGAAGACACCTTCTCGTTCAGAGGTCGCAGAACATACTTAGATTTTTGCATTGCTTAGAGAAAGTCTAATTTTTTAGCATATTCGTATGACTCTTGCATGCATAGGTGACTTTTCCTTAGTCCCCATCTTTTATATCCTTCAATCATGTGTGTTTCTAAGTATATTTGTCCTATTTTGTTCCATCGGAGCATTTTTTCTTGCTAGTACCCTCAATTTTAGTAACAATATTTGAGTTCAGTGAAGTTCAAAAGGAAGATGCCGATTTTGGTGGGGGGTTCCATGGGCCTGCCTGATCCCCAGCACCTGTGTGAGTGTGTTGCGTAGTATGGTGTACCGTATATTTACTTTGTTTATTATAATCAATGTTATTAATGATTTGGAAAAAATAAAAAATAAAAAGGTTTCACTTTGATGGGCTCGAACGCGTGACTTCACAATTTCGAATCCGACGCTTTTACCACTAGTCAGGGGATGCAGATGGTGCGGCCGCACCCCGGTACCGCATATTGAAGTTAGAAAAATTGCGCTTAAAGACGGAAGGAGCTTAAAAATTTGTGAAAAAAAGATAAAAATATGTTAAGATCATGTTATCTCTTGAGGAATTTAGCCGTTTCAAGTTATTTTTGATTAGTTTTTAAAGTTGATTACGAGATTTAACAATTTATGCTTGAATGGTCACTATACATGCACAGCATGAGAATTCTGGGGGTGATATTAGGTGATATTATAAAGTGCTTTTTTGGTATAAAAATGGTAGGTACGCGTCAAAAACATCGTGTTTCAGCAATTCTGACGATGCTCTATCTTTCTAGATCATAAAAACAAAACATTTTTGAAAAAAATCAAAAAGTCAGAAAAAATTGAACAAAATATAGTCAAAACATTAGTATAATGGCGCGAAGCGCTGAAAATTTGGTACTTTTGAGTAAATGGATACCTAAAAACACTTTAAAAGTATCTTTTCTACAAATTGTTAGAAAATTTTTGGGAAGTTAAAAAAAATCGCCAATTCTGGGGGATGAAAGAATTTTTGCGGGAGGGGGTGAAAATTTTTCTGGATGGGAACCCCCTATACCTCCCTCCAAGATCGTGTATGATGGTTAAACTTAAAACTATGCTCGCAACCCCGGTCAAGAAATCTTGCCTATGGGCCTGGACCATGCCACTATAATAATTATAATTGCGTGTTTTGCCTTGTTCTCCTAAGAAGGTATAAAACTAACTTATAAGCTTTCAAGCTTATTGAGGTCATGTCCCATTCAGAGAGGTGTTGACAGAAAAACATGTACCAAACAAAAATACGACTTTTTTCACCACAGAGTTAGTACTTTACACCACCATCACTTACTCCGTATAAAGTGTAAATTACTGCGATTAAGTGCTTTGGGTAACCATTATAGGTGGGCGGCACCGGAGTTCTGAGGAGGGGTGGGTGCAAGATTTTTTCAAAGGACAAAAAATGGCCTTAAAAGTGGTGGTATGGCGAAAAACACCATGTTTCAAGGTTTCTCATCGAGCACTATCTATTGGCATCAAAAAATTGTGGAAAAAACGAAAAAAATTTCAAAAATTGAAATCTGGGGGTATTTTGATTTCTGGGGGGGTATTTTGGTTTCTGGGGGTTGCATGCATACCCCCAAACCCCCCACGCCCAGGTATGGTAACCATTGTTACGTGAATTTTGTAGAATATTCTGCGCGACTCGGTCTATAACTGGATGAGCTAGCAGACAAAAAATGTCAAAAAGACGTGTTTTTTACCCCAAAGTTCAGCTTTACACCATCAGACCTCACTCTGAAGTGAATTTAATAAAACGCAACAAAGTGCAATGTGTAACCCTCAAGGCGCACTTTATTTTCTTAACTTTTTAAACGTTTAGATTCATAACCGGAGAAACTGGCAGTAGCAAACTGAAAAAGAGATAAACGTGTTTTTTGTCAACCCCGGAGTGTATATTTTAAACCCCTAGAAATAACATCGTATTGACTTTATACAAACGCGGTCAAGTTCTACGTTTAACCATTGAAACCTACTTTATTTCAACTAATATTTAAAGATCGGAACTTATAAGCAGAGAAGTGGACAGTCAAAAAAACCGACAAAAACTTGTTCTTTTAACCCCAGATCTTTACACCTAGCGTAGTGTAGATCAAGACCTAGCGCGAATTTCAAAAAAAGGAAAAAGGAGCCTTTTTAGAAGGATCAATCTTCTACAATTCAAATACATTAGATTACATCAAGTATTTAAACTGACTTATTTACAGGCAGCATTAATGGAAAAAATTTGAATTTGACATTTGTCTTACTGTAGGTCTAGACCCATTTGATGTAAAAAAATTTTAAGTACAGATTCGTGACCTACAGACCATGGGCAACATTGAAAAAAACTGGTCCTCCGCAAGCAATAGACAGAGATTTGAATTTTCGGTGTAAACTTTACACGTTCATTACAAACTGGGCATTCAGTATAAAAAAACAAAAAAAAACACCTGCATCAAATTTTCTTAATATCTATCCTATGAAAAAACCGCATCCCCCAAATGTGTCCCGTTACAGTTGTAGAGGGGCTCATATGTTGGGGGGTACCCAAGTATGTTATAGGTACGCGCTGACGCACTGCCTATGATATGTCACATCAAAATACAAGCAAATCATAACGGGGCGCGTATACCTGTAATTTTCTGAAGCTTTTGGTGCTCTGTCAAATGGCTTTGCGTAAATTAATGTACAATGGAGTTTAAAGTGGTAGAAAAAATTTAATCACTATTTTCCGAAGATGTAAATATTACGCTATAGTCTGTTTCATTTAACTTTGTAGTTTTATTCTGGATTTATCCGCAAGAATCAGACTACAAAGGCAGTTTAAAATTTTGATGCAATAATGTAGCTTGACAATGGCATACGTCTCCATATGACTCGATATACTGTGGAATATCGCATTTGCCGTCTTAGCTTAAAAATTTTTTAAGTCGCTTTAAATTTTCTTCAAAGACCTTAAGTAAAATGAAACAGACTATATGTAGATACATATGAGTGCAAGGCTTACATATTAATCAGACTTTTACGTTTCTCTACAATACCTGCTTAAAGTTCGGTTAAACACTTCAAACGGTCTGAATGGCTCAACAGGTCGAGGAAAAAATAATGAATGGAAACCGAAAAAACTGGGTAAGCTGAAACAAGCAACTGTAAAGTAGTTGTAGTCGTTTCACGAAACATTGTGCATGTATAACAATTCTTGAAAAGCAATTTAAAGTGAAGCAACAATCACGATACTGTTGATAGTAATTTATAAGCATATGAAATTTCAGTACGCAAAATTGTATTACAGTAAGCTGTCTAGAAACCGCTTTTGTATCTGCTCGCTAGATCGCTGAATTTTGATTTCCATGTACAAGGTTTTGCGAAATAGACTGCATTTAGCAGTTTTCTTATGAATATAGTCGGAGTGCACATCATCGGTTTTCTTTCAAGAATTTTTGTCGACGTAAATTGATAGAGAAGTGTAAATGTACTGATATCAATTCAATGCAATCACCGAGAAAGACGGTTAATATCTGCAAATCGTGAAATGAACGGCGCAACTTATGCAAAATTAAAATAAAATTTCAAAGTAAAAAAGTATTAAGAACAAAAGTAGGTTAAAACGAAGAAGAGAAAGAAGCAAGAAGGTTGCGAAATATAAATTCAACCGATTTTATGCATTGATGTTTAACGAATGATTTTTTAATTTTAGTTTTATTATTTTTTAGCGACAGTTAACTAACAGATTACGACAATTAATCGAGGAGTTGATCTATAAGTGCCGTTGAATGTTAGCTTAATTTAGGCTTAAATTCTTAAAGTTTATGCTCAAAGTCACAATGTCAAAAAGACTATAATATTTTGGGATATGCTAGCAGTCACCAACAATTGAATTACTGGCTTTCGTTCAAATATGCATATGAAGTCTCGATGACGACTTTAAATTAAAGAAAAATAAAAGACATGCATTTGAAATAGTCACGTTTGATAATATTTCAGTGAACAGACGTTCGAGGCAGCAAAATAAATGACCATAGAAAGGTTCCTGGATTGATAGATGAAAATGATGTAGAAGTTATTTTCCTAAAATTCTACTAATTAGGTATTTCAATTATTACCACTTTCGTTTGCATTACTTTCAATGAAATATTTAAATTTTTAGAAGTCAATATCATTAGCCATGCGTATTAGTACCTGTTTCCTAATTGAAAGATTTTCTTTGCTCGCAAAAAAAATATAAATAGCAAGTGGGGCATAAAAAAGCGTAACATGTGCTTTGTGCCTTAAAACTACACATCAAAATGTTAATAAAATTGCCTTGAAGCTACATGTTTACATGGATAATCATAACATCCACGGTCATTCAAAACGATCAGCTTTGCATTTTGAAATTTGTTATATTCGATCTAACCTCAAAAATGACTGCAATTTCTTCAAAAATTTTGATAGCCCGCCTTTTTGTATCGTTACAACGGTCAGTAGATAACGATAACTTCGTATTAGTAGTGCAAACTCAAATAATAGAAAAATAATGAAATTTGAAATTGGCTAAAATTCTTTAGCACTTTTTATGAATAGACCAGTCTCATTAAAATATTGATAAAAAATAGCAAGACTGCTTGAATAGAAAAAAATATAAACGACGACGGGAGATGAGATTGAGTTAAGGATTTTCTTTATTTCCGACGAAGCTTTTAAGAGCAAGCCAAATATTCCTTCGTGTTTCATTCATTACAGGAATCAGGGCGTAAAATTACATTATATCAATCGAAGTAGTGTGCTTAAATTGAATCCGGAGGCCGCAATTTCAATACATGCTATCGCATGCGAATGGTGCGAAAAAGGCTAATGAATCCATGACGCAAAGGAACAGGTTGACGTGAGTTCGATCCAGAACTTAGGCCGATAGTCAAATTAAGCTGGCGACGATGCAAAGTTAGAGCAGGCATAAGATGCCTATATTATATCCGATCAAGGGAGAATAATTTGAGAAATTCAAGGGATGAATTTTTGTAATCTCTCCGCCTAAAAATTTACTCCATTTATCGAATCAAATAAAACGAGTCCTGCCTGATCGTATTGAGATTTAGGATTTAGATTTAGGTTTAGGATTTTCAATTTTATTTCAGTTCAATAACATCAAATTCCCGAACTTTAATTATCTCGATCGTACCTTATTGTTAGAATGAAAGTATAAACGATTGAACTGATGCTGGGATAGAAACAATGTGTGCATAAGTTATTACATATTTATGGATATCAATGAAAAATACGAATAAAAAATGGTATCAGCAAAACGACTAATTCATAAGCTCTCGAACAACGACTTACACGACATGCCGACCGGAAAAATTTTGAATATAGTTCAAAATATTCAGACACGTTTTTAT
The DNA here is from genome assembly GCA_036768485.1 of Mermis nigrescens. NCBI lineage: Eukaryota > Metazoa > Nematoda > Enoplea > Mermithida > Mermithidae > Mermis > Mermis nigrescens. Next base: position 1,544,265 of record JAVLUZ010000043.1, read on the forward strand.
AAATTCAGATGGAAGCTGTTCTGATGTCCACCACACGTGAACGTGAGAGAGTATAGACATTCCTCTCCGAAAATTCGCCAGATTTCCCCGAATCATCAGAAAAAGATTTTTAGCATGTTTTTTAGCTGTCTACTACGTCAAAAGAATCTATGCATTCAAGATGGCAACAAAAAGATCCTGGAATCTTCAAAAGAATAGGTTCTGCGAAACAAATTTTTCACCGTCTCGAAAGCGCTTGAAAACAAAGTAATAAAGAAGTGGAAGGATTGAAGATCAAATCTAGTACCTACCGCGAGCGTTATTCAAGGAAAATCTTACAACATTTAAGTAAATAGACACTGATGATATTTGGTCAATAGGAAAATGGTTCATTATCTTACAAACTGATAATTAACTTAAAAATTTTGATAATATTAGTTCGAAACAAATCCGGTCGTAAAACATTTTACCCTTCCTGCATAGGCGCTCTTTGCCACGTGAACCGAAAATATGCAGTGCGTGCGTAGAATGAGCTGATTATCCTTAGATTATGCAAATGTAATTCGTGCGAAGTATCGAAACGCGATTCAAGTCTGGGCAATTATAAAAGAGCTTTTCAATATGTAAATGTGATTCAGAGATTAGAGAATAAAATCGATGTGTTGTAAGTAGCTCGGTAAAATATATGCTTAATAGCCTATAGTGCAGCTATTTCAACTGAAGTTATATATAGTATTGCATATATTATGCAAGATGGAACAGGGGTAAAATTTGAATAAATCATTCTTGACCTATATTTAGCGTAGAAATTATTAACAGTGTCCTGGTAGCAGCTTGTACGAGATACGGATCTGTTATTTTGCATTTTATTCTGTAATTCTTAGAACTGCAATAAAAGTTGACAAAATGTGATGGTACCGAGAGCGAAATACACCTGGTCTTGAGCAAGAAAAATATCTTAATATTAAGTGCTCATCCTGACGCTTTTTCGCGTCTTGTTTGCTTATATGTATATTTAGCTAACGTCAATCACATGGGGCTGCTCACAACATATAGTAAGCGAATAATTGTCAATCGTAGGTAAATATGTAAGTGATAATTACTGGCAGTGCCTTAGCGAAGAAAGGAGAAATTTCCAGTAGCAACAGCAGCAGTATTTAAAAAATGCCTCCTGGGTTCAATATGGCACAAAAAATAGCTTTTTTGGCAAAAACTCGAGAAAAATTGCTTAGCAACCTGATACTTGTCACGAAACGAAGCATTAATTGAAAAACGGCGATGTGAGATGATAACAATAGAGTCTCGTTGTACGTAATGTGATATGAAATGCGCGCATAATACGCACCTCGATATAATTGGCACTCGACAACGAACATCGTAATTCAAAAGAATGCGCTCAATAAGTATTTAATTTGATTTACGAATGGACAGATCACATTTATTAACTGCCTAACCATTTTGCTTTTGAAAACGATGTATAATTTTGAAATACTCCCATGAAATTATAAAACACGGCGAAATGCTTATTTTGAATAGATATAGAATGAATGCATAGTATATTATTTTTTCGACCGAATTTTCAATCTAATTTATGGTCGGGGTGAAAAAGAGGATGAAGATCGTAGTTTAACTCCTAAGTCTGCAATGTGATTAACGGTTTAGTTTTACCACATCTATTCTCGGTTCATAGATCTAAAATGGATTAAATGACAAAACATTGTCAGGAGGGCAATTTCCAGAAAACAGTCCATTATGCATTTTCAAATAAAATTATTTTTTAAAACAATTAGCAGATAAACGAGTGTGTACAAGCGACAGGCTTGAGTTAATCTTTTTTTATGGGCCTTTGGGTTTACGATACAACTGATCTAAATTTCATCATCGGATAGATTTGGTCAAAAAAAGGTAACTAATAAATCCTGATTTTTAGTTTTCTTGCAAAATGCTTTAGTGAGAAAATTTTGCAAGACGAATAGCCCAGACCTATACTTAAGCACAATGGCTGATTTTGCAGGGTATGGAAGAATCAGGTGGACATGTCCACAATCACAAACTTAGCGATTCAGTTATGCTTGCATATACGAGTAGAAAAAGGGGCAGGGCACACATGTTTTGGCTTTTCATTGTCATACGACCAAAACTACAACCGTGACTTTGCAGAATTTAAAGACAGAAATACGTTCCATTTTTGGAGCGTCCCTTAGTAAAGGGTATAAGTGCTTTTCCCCAACGTCAAAACTTTGACACGAAAACTTGACACAGTGAGAAATTTCGAAATTTCTTAACTTTGCCCAAATTTTCTGATGCTGAATCTGATATATTTCGATTAACAAACTGAATGTGGACCGTTCGAAGAGATGGGGCATTCATAAGAATTTCGAAGAGGCAGGACATCCGATGAGATGGGACTCGAAGAGTTAGGACATTCGAAGAGGTGGGACGTTCGAAGAGATGGGACATTCGAACAGATAGGGCACAATCTTTTGATTAAGCTCGAGCTTTTAGAAGAAAAATTGTAGAAAATGTACATAGCTCAAGTGGGCACAGTTTCCGTATTCGCAAAGATTTTTCAATCACAAACATTTTAGTCTTTTTATGTTAACGATAATACGATTCTAGGAATACAACAAGAATAATGATGTGACAATTTTGACAATCATGTCTCTGCCAGCCGAATACAAAATGCTCATAATTTTCTTAATAATGGTGATAAATAAATCTTCAGACACTCGTGCTGGATTGAGTAATTTTTTGGGATTCTTTGTATTAAGTAAAGTATTTACTTACGAAAGCAAAATTTTAATGGTGTAAAACAATGAATTTTCTTTAGCGAATCTTAATATCTTTCTTATTTATATATCTTTTGAAGAAACGCCAGCAGGAAAAGACTCAAGAAAAAGAGACTTTTGACAATGATTGACTTAAGAATTTTCGATAATTTATTGAACTGATTCGGTGAGTAAAAAATGATTTTTAAGATAAATTTATTCAAATTCATAAGTACAAGTAGAAATGGCTTTTATATTTAAAAATCCTCATTGTATTATTGTCTGAAGAATATACAATAATCTTATGCAAGTAGGATCATGTCTCGCTAATGCGGTCTAATCAGAAGCAGCTCAATTGGTCTTGAACTATAAATTGACTGATTGATTGAATAATTAAATTGATTATCCTTAATTGATCTTAATTTTTATGAATCACACAAAAATTATGTTTAAAAAAATTCAAAAATGTAGTACCAACAACCCAAATCAATTGCCAAATGCCAACGCACACACATCAAGCATTTATTATGCATGAACTGCGCCGAATCAGTGTTATATCGGCCATTGTACACATTTATATTTTTGATTCAAGTAGCTGCTTTCGATAAGCTGCCGAATATTGCTAGGGCTATTTTTTAAGCTTCGTTAGTGCAATATGTACAGTAATTGTATTTAATTCAGTTTTTACGACCCAATCGAAAAAATTCAATGCTTTTCGTTTTACTCTACGCGATTTGTACACGATGTGAGGTCTGAAATCATGTTTTGCTATTAGTGATGTACGTATATAAAGTGGCAATAAGCAACGCTCCTGTTTTGCCAATTTGACAAAACCCTTCCAACGCAGACAGCCTGGCATTAACTTTAATCTGCGGCTTATTCATCAAGAAAAAATATCTATCTGATTGATTTTATCTTTATTTCAGGAAACATGCGTATTATGTACATGCTCTCCAGACGAAATATTGTGCTTTTCTATGCATCATTGCATGTCGAGTACTTGGATTAGCACTAAACTATAATAGCCGTTTGATTAGCATTGTAACTAGCTTGTTTTGATTGATCTCAGCTAAGTTTCTACATACGTACATCCATATAGCAGAAAACAGCTAAATGTTATCAAGATAGGCGCCAAAAGGGGATGAGGAAAAAACTCGAATTTCATCGTGGTCGGCGAATGATTTTCAGAGTGAAAATTTCCATCAAAAGGCAGCCGCCTATTATTAAAAGACCAAATAAAATACGGATAAATAGACGCACATTTTCGGGAAGGGATCGTCGTTCGTTAGGGTTTATTGGCTTACCCGAAGTGCTCGTAAGTTTTTAGTGCGAATCATTAATTGGATTTTCTATATTTTTTAGCTTTTTTGAGCAGAATTCGTTCTCTGAACATATAGATGGACGTTTATTTTAGAGTGAAATTCGACTTAATTGAGTTTTAGAACATGTTGACGCTAGAGCAATCCAACGCTTCCAATAATAATACAGGTTTGTCTCTCAGAAGAAGTATCCACCCGGCTTTAATTCGGGCGCTTTGCTTAATTCGGCGGCGTCAGCCGCCGATATACATTTATCAATCTCACTTCGTGGCATGGAGTTACCACCTGGGGCTGTTGCATCAAACGCCTCTGAACCTTTCTAGAGGTTCACAGCTTCAGAGGCGCCTTAATTCTGTTGCACTAACGTCTACACCTTTGAACCTCTAGAAAGGTTCAGAGGACCTCTAGAAAGTTTTAACATGCACCTCTAGAAAGGCGTCTTTTGCCCCGAAATCTAGTGGTTCAGAGGTATAGAGGCGCTTAGTGTAGGTATTTCTAAAGGTCGATTTGTTCAGTTGATAAATAATTTTCTAGAGCTAAAGCAACATCGATTAAAGGTTTTCACAAATCAAATATGGAATTTAGCATTTCTAGCTGCTTACTGGAAAATGAATAATCGATTAATTTAGCTTAATCGCTCTAAATTTCATTTTTAAATCATTTGTGATTGTTGCTGAAAATGACCCTTACATAAATTCGTGCGCTTCTCAATTTCAATTATCTGCATTCAATGAATTTTTCGATTAATTCTGTAGAAAATGCGACAAAAATTGAAGGAAACAACACTTTATTCGTATGTACATAGCGCTTTACTATTCGTCTACATGGTGCGCATTAAAGAAATAACTATACATTTGAACCACTGAACCTCTGCAAAGTACCTCTAAACCCCTGAAACACCAACCTTCCGAGAAGTCGTTGGTGCAACAGAACACCTCTGAACCTCTAAGAAATTAAACATATCGGATTGCTTTTAAAAAACTAAAAACTGTAATGCACCTTGTGTTTTGACCATACAAGGGTAGCAGCCAAATTCTTGGTGGGTATAAACCGGCAAAAATCCAAAAAAAACATTTCATCGATTTTAGCGAGGGTGTTTCAGATTATCGAGGTGTAGAACCCGCAACCCCAAGCCCATGTGTGGTTGTGATCAGACACATGCACAGCATTAGAAGTTTGGGTGGTGAAAACAAAAGTTTTTGTAAAGTGTTTCATGGGCTACGATCCAAATGTGTCAAAACATTATTCATTTCTGACGATGTTCTTTTCTTCCTAAAACGTTGAAATATAAAAAAATTTCTTAAAAATTTAAAATAAAGTGAATAAATTGAATAAATATAGTCAAAAAAGAGTATATGACGTGAAGCGCTGAAATTTTGTTACAGTTAGGCCGAAAAAACCCTAAAAACGCCTAAAAGACATCTTTTCCACGATTTTTTTTAAAAATTAAAAATTAGGGGGAGTGAATACATTACTGGGGGCTGAAAACCCCTGTTCGTGTGGCTATGGACTTAAGATTTTACATGGCAGGCAGAGGCACTCGATGATAATTAGTTTATTTCAAATTGGTGCCCTACATATTTGCATCTTTGGAAAAATTAAAAAATTCAAAATAGTAACAAGAGAATGTGAAATTAGCAATGAATGTAGATAATATGTAATTTCAAACGGTCAGGTATTTTGTGAAATAACTAAAAGGTAATAAGGTCATAAATTGAATTTTTCATCATAATTTTTTAAGCATTTTTAAAAAAATGAAAAAATTGAAGATATTCTAGAATTTTGATCGTTTCAATTTTTAAAGGTTTTATTTTCTTGAAATTGAGATAAAATTGAAACGATCTGAGGCATGGAAGGTAAAGTGGGTATATAGGCCTGAAGATCATTCTGCTTTATCATTGTAACACACTAACCAGTCTTAGAATAAATTTTCTTTAATTTGAGCAGGCACGGATCCAGGGAGCGGGTTTTTGAAAATTATTTGAACTGCGCAAAAACGTCAAAAATTTTAATCATCATTGTTTCTCGTTATACTGTTTCAGCATCGTTTAGAATCTTGAAGCAGCCAAACTATTCCAGTGATTCATATCAATTCAGTGATTTAATGTACTATTTATCGCTTAAATCAATACCCGGGCGTAGGAGGTTTGGGGGTTTGTATCCCCCAGAAACCAAAATACCCCCCAAAATTTAATTTTTGAAATTTTTTGTTGTTGATTTTTTCGCAATTTTTGATGCCAATGGAATGTGCTCGTTGAGAAACGTTGGAAAAATGGTGTTTTTTTCGCCATATCACCATTTTTAAGGCCATTTTTTGACCTTTAAAAAGTCTTGCACCCCTCCCCCTAGAACTTTAGTGCCGCCCACCTATGGTTGAAACTCTAAACGCTGCTTAGACATAATAAACATGACTTTGAAAACCATTTTGTCCCGGTCCGGCAATTTTTCATTTCGGTTTTCAATTCAGAACGCATTTCACAGCAAGAGTTTCTTTGTGCGTATGACGGAGCTGGTTAATTCGAAATCTTTGTAGGCTGAATTAAGAAGCATAATTCGACCAATTTTGTAAAAGTTTCAATGCTACAATTCAACAATTCATTTAACAAAATTTTCCTGGGCTCTGCCACGGACTCCTCTGGGGCATTTGAGCGCGTCAACCCAGATCCTCAGCTATAAAAGGGAGGCAGTTTTTTGCATTCTCTTGGAATCCAAGGCAATGAAATGGCTGAGTTACGCATGAATGTGTAAAATAATCCATGGGGCGGGACCGCTGCTTCCCCGAAATGGAAACAAATTTTTTCTCTCATAAAAGTCCTGCAAAAAAATAATTGAAGTGCGTCTAAAACTTCGCCAAAACAGGTTTTTAGGGTACTTTAATGCAAAATGTTCAAACACTTCGCGCTGGATTTATTGTTAATGTACATACATCTAGTTTTTATCCACTAAACCGCTCAAAAACGCTAAAAAATGAGTTGAACAAGCGAAATTTTTCCACCGAATCATTCATTTTTCATTGTTTTCTGCGCAAAAGACAATAAGAAGCTCATGGATTGAATAATCAGAAGTCACTTGTGTAGAGAGCTTAAACGGTATATTTCTTGCATGTGAGTATGGAATAATTGAAATTTTTTGACTTTTTCATATTCGTCTACCTCCGAATGGTTCTCGAGATATCTGACTTCAAATCTTCGAACCACCCTCCCTCTATAAGGAAATTTTCTTCTCGGATCCGCTAGTGAATTTAAACTCTTTAATCTGCATTCTTCGAGCTCCTAATTTTATTCAACAAATACAAATTGACAAATTTTTGCTTATGTCATTTAAGCAAGCTTAGTTGCCAGTAATTATTTAAATATACCTACCTGAAATCTTGCATAATAATCAACGTGTTACAATATGATAATTCAGGCGCAAATTTAAAACGCTTAGAATTCATTCATTAATAAAATATTTTTCATATTTATTTTTAACACTGGAGCATATTTGAAAACGAACTCTAGTTTGTAATAAACCATAATTTTGCTACCAAAGGCAGTTGATCAGGTTATTTACTTATTCGTGAAAAAATAATTTATGTACATACATGTGGTGTGAATGTCGAAAGCTTGCAGTTTCTAATCATTCATCTTAATGCGTGTAGGGATCAGGGCAGAGGGCCCTTAATTGGTTTGGAGTCTTTCATTTGTGTGACACGAAAAGAAGAGGTGTCTAGCATTTTTAGCGGAAATAGAATCGCTCGGTATGTAACGTATCCATTCAAAGCTATTAGCTACAAACGCGTTTTAGAGAAGTGTTAACATAAGCTAATTTTGCATAATTTGATTGAAGGACGCATCAATAAGTCTGTTTCACATAAGTTTGGGCATAGATTTTGAAAAATGTCTGACAGCTGACAGATTGCTATTAGCATTCATCTGATATATAATTATCGTAATTCGGCATACTGACGATAAACATTCATTAAATTTATGTCCAAAGTTATGTGAAACAGACTATAGAGACAGGGGGACGGTCGCAGAAATAACAAAAGTTGCATATTTTTACCAAAGTGATGGCGCAATCATTGTACGAATCAGAACGACCATAGGCGTACAGTAAGGCTGATCTTGAGGGAGTCAGTTAGTTAGCTGGGGCCTAAATGACCTCGAAAATTAATATAAATGCTAAAATAGCATGGAAACTACTTTAATTCATAGTTTGTAGTCAAATTGCAAGCACTTTTAAAGAAAATTTTTGATGTTCATTTATTTCCGGCCTCTTTTTGCATCATCTACCCAGAAAATTACCCATCTTTTTCTATTATGGGGGTCTGTATACTCCATCAAATCCCGACGTGCACATCTAGCCATGACGCCGCCGTTTTTTAATTGTTGCTTTAGCAATGTTAAGACTTCTCAAAATAAAAGGTCAATAAAATCGTCTGTGAAAATTTCTCAAATTATCTCTCCAAATGAATAAAAACACTCAAAATAAATAAAAACGATCTCTCAAAATAAATAAATCCTTTTTCCTAGGCCACTTATTGGCTGAACAAGATAAAAGTTCTCATAATTGGAGTTTGACTCTAGTTTGGAGTTCCCAAAAACTAATTCTACAATAAATTACTCAAAAGATGAGCACTTCGAATTTTATATTCATTCAAGTTTATAAATCTAATGCTACAATTTTGCAGAAAAATATTTCACAGCGGCTTACAAGAATATAGAACTGACATTTTCATTGTTTGGACTTGATTATGAGCTCCGTAGACGTAAACAGTCAAGACTGTTGTTCAATCTAATGCTAAACGCTGGGAATTTTCGACTTCTCGCCGTTTTGGTCTCCATGAAAATCTTTATACTTTTACGAGGATTGTCTTTATGCCAATAGAAAATCTATCACATACCAAGCCTTCAACAAATTCGATAGAAGTGAAAATTACTTTAAACCAATCAAAAAATCTACCCAATATCAAAACTTTACGAGCTCGATAAAAGCTAACAGAATAATGTTTAAAAATAAAAATTATTAAAGAATTGTACAATTGTTATTTAAAAAATAATATTCATGTTGATCTTCCCACCGACGACTCGTTACTTCATTAATCTTATCACAAGTTAACTGAAATATTGATGTGTTTTGTCCTACTGATTCACTAAAAAAGTTACAACTATGATCACTTGCTAATTTCATCCGACTGCTAAGCATCATGGAATGCAAGACTAAAAATTTTGGTTTTGCATGCAATTTTAAACGCCATCGAGCTGATCCACATATTTTTACCACATCATGCCCATACATCTACGACTCACCTATTTATGCTGTTATCCGATTTTTTTCACAAGAAAGAATATGAAGGATAAGATCACATTGGAGCGTCTTTCGATATATAGGTACTCATAGCTTCTTTCTGGTCATTCCACGAAACTGACACGGCATTTACACAAAGAGCGAAAGAATTTAGGCTTAAGGAAGGTAAATCTGTTTCTTCCAAAATTTTCATTTTGCAATCTCAAACGATGAATGAACGTTTTCATTACATGATATTAACCATAAAGCACGTGTCGGACCAACCTGACAAAATGAACATATTAGTACAAATATCCCATCGCGAGAAAAGTAACCAAACAGCATTGAATGGGTATGCGAGATAAAAATGGTTGATGAGCGTACACGATGCACGTATAAAAATAACTACAAATAAAAAGAAGACTACAAATCGCAGAATAAAAATTAAAAATAATTAGTCCTAATAATGTCCTCTGTACGACGTCGTCTGACGATTGACATCCGGGTATGAATCATAGTAAGACTGTAAAAAAGCAGCTTACAAAATCGTTTCAATGTACGAAAACGGGGAAGTTAGAACTAGTCACTAATTTACCTGATTATAATATCCATAACGCTGTTGATGTTGATTGCCATTTCCATAGTTATAACCGGACTGGCTAGCCTAAATTCCGAAAAAGTAATCATTCGCGTATAAGCTAATAACAGTTCAATTCTGCCCGGATACGTTTTTACAAATTCGTTAAGTGCCAAGAGGTCTGTTGACAGAAATTCAGCTCAGAATAATATTCGTGGACGGTATAAACGCAGTATGATTTTTGCAAGCATTATTTAAACGTGCCCTCAGAAAGAGGTAGAACTGGGCAAATACAAAGAATGGGAAAAATATGAATAATAAATACTCAGGACCCGGTTTCAGTATGTTTAGATTTAAGCCAGACTTAAATCTGACTTTAATGTTAAACATACATGGCCTGGTTTAAGCCAGGCTTAAGCTTGGTTTCAGCCAGGCTTAAGCCTGGCTTGAGTGAGGCTTAAAGCAGGCTGCGTGTGTTTACACATTGAAGTCAGGTTTAAGCCTGGCTTAAGCCTAAACACATTAAAACCAGGTCCTGGTCTTAAAGTCTCAATTAACTCGGAGGGTATAAACGAACGATTTAACGAGACTCGAAGGACTCATGCAGCTGAATGCAAATGGGTTTCAGACAATATCCTTAACAATTTTTCATTTGTATCAGCAGAGTAATACTTAAGGGCATAATATTCGAATAAATAATAAGTTGTAGGTTACTTCGTAAAGCTCTAGAAATAGTTGCAAATAGTTGAAATAGTTGTTCCGTAATTAATTTATAAGGTTATGCTATATCAAAAGCAACGCAAAAGCTCATTTCTTTCTCTTATCAAAATTTAATAATGATGATGAAACGGGCGTGCCAGAGATTCTGTACATTTAACTCGTTCTTTTTTAAAAATATTTTTTGTGACATTTTGCTTTAATACATAAGACGATCATTACTTTTTCTATATTATCCCAATTTCAATTGCGCACTGAAATCGAGTCATTTTTGAACAGCGTGATCATGATTTTTGGGATTGATGCAGGTCAAATGAGAATAAATGTTAATTTCTTCTGCACGTCTTTAGCTAAAAATTTCGGAGATAAAATGTTTGAAATAAAAATGGCTGCATTATCGTTTGTCAAGTCGCCTCGTTCGTGCATTATTTTTAAGCAGACAAGCAGATGTCATTTTAAGCGCATGATAAGAAATAAAATAGAAGAAATCGCAGGAAATATAACAAAGCCTGAAAAGAATTGATTTTCACAAATAAAAAAAGAAAAATAGCGAATTTTTTCACAGTTTCTTACGGGCCTTCCGTGTTGGTACATCTCTGTATGCCTATGCTCTTTGTGATTGCCTTGATAGCCTGACGGCGAGACATTAGCCGAATACCCGTTTGTATGCGTCTTATTTTGGGGCTGCTGTAAGACCACAGCAGCTGGGTGACTCGTAGTTATTGACCGCAAATAGGCGGCCGATGGATCGTATTTGGTTGCATGCTTTTTCTTGGCAGTCCTGCAAGCGCAGTTTTTCATAACAGAGCATTTTCCTGTTTATTGAACGACGGATACAAAGATATGAAAAAATCTTGAAATTTGGATTCGGAAAAAAATAAAAATTGGTCGAAATTTGGTGTTCTCTACAGTTTCAACATTTAATCTTCAATGTTGACACTACTTCCTGCGTTTTTTACACTCTATAAAAGTTAAATTTATATCTTCCTGGTAGTAAGAAGAAAGTTACTTTCCAAGTGCAAAAATCACAGGTAATCAAGTTAAGATTGAAGGAAAAACGGCGGAGATGAAATTGTGAAAAAATCCCGTATTTTTCAGCTGTTGCCTTTTTGCAAACGAAGCGCCTCTATTAGCACAGGCATCGGTATTTCAAGAGTAACGTCCCAACCTGGTCACCAGTCCCAACACGGCCACCGTGCCAACACGGCCACCAAAATTCCCAACACGCCATCGTCCCAACACGGCCAACGAAATTTCAATATCCCACCGTCCCAACACGGCCACCGTCCCAACATGGCCACCGTCCGAACAAAACCACTGTCTCAACGAGGCCACCACCACACGAGGGCGTGGGGGCTTGGGGGTATGTTCCAGAAGTTCGAATACCCCTCCATAGAAAACAAAATACCCTCCTCCAGAATTCAATTTTGAACTTTTTTTGCTTTTTTCGCGATTTTTTGATGCCACTGCATAGTGCTCGTTGAAAAACGTTGAAAATGGTGTTTTCATCGCCATACCACAATTTTTAAGACCATTTTCTACCATTGAAAAATTTTACATCCCGCCAGAATTTCGGTGCTGAATGTTTCCGATGCGCCCAACATATACAACCCGATTACAGTGCAGAACAATGCTTTGTTGCATGCAAAATTCTTTATACATGTAAAAAACTAACTTTAGTCATCGATTTAATTGCTGCCACTTGTATATCCATGCCAAATTACCTTCCTCCACTTAACTATTAATACCTACTTAAGTGATTAAAATACAGTGATAGTGGCCTTGTTGAGACAGTGACTCTGTTGGGACGGTGGCCGCAGGGGCGGATTTAGGGGGCGGGGAGGCGGCCGCCCCCCCCCATTGGCCCAAAAAAGTGCGAAAAATTAAGCATTTTTGAGCGATTTTTAGCGATTTTCGGGTTAAAACAGCTAATTTTTCCGCCCAAGTCAGGGTTCCGCCCCCTTAGGGGTACCGCCCTCCTTAGGAAAATCCTAGATCCAGCTACTGCGTGGCCGTGTTAGGAATTTCGGTTGCCTTGTTGGGTCTGGTGGCCATGTTGGGACACAATGATTTCAAGTTGTTTATATTGAATTGATTGAAAATCCACATTTAGACTGAAATTCCAAACTCTCGAGAGTATTTATAATTCGATAGTGGGAGACAGCTTTCGTGGCGAAAAATAATGGTAAATCGAACAAGAGCGGAATGACAGACGCCACGCCATAAATGGGCAGCGCCAAAATTATGGTAGTCCTAAAATTTTAAAAGGTCAAAAAAGTGCTGACTGATGGTGGCAAAGGCAAAAAATATAATATTTTGACGTTTCTCATCGAGGTCTAGCCATTAGTATTAAAAAATCGCGAAAAAACAAAATTCTTGAGAGGCCAAATATTGGGATCTTTCGAATTTTGGGAAGTCTTTTAGATTCTGGGAAGTCTTTCGAAAGGGAAGAATGCTAATGTATCTTCTAATGATTTATGGCTAGCAATTGTTAAGATTTCTGCTAAAATTTGAACGCAACACTAAATAACGACGTTAACTGGCTTTCTTAAGGACTGAAAGCCATATTTTCCGCGTCAGAAATAACTTATCTCATAATTAATGAAGATTTTTGGTTTTTGTAAGGATTTTCGAGCAACAGCCGTATTTCAGCAAAAACCAATAAAAATATTCGGCAATTAGTGCTAAGTTTCTTTGATAAACTTGTATATCAGGCTTGAATACATGAATAAAGACGAGTACAAGGAATAGACTCAGAGATTTAGTGACTCTAGTCATACTTCAAAATAAATTCCTCAAATGTCCAATTCTTCGAGCACTTTTGCTCAGAAATCACGCTGAACGAAATTTTTACAATAAAAGTACATTTTTTCGATAAAAAATATCAAGGATTTTAAGTCTTTAGGGAAAACGCTGCACAAGAGATGATTTAAAAAAGATGCCGAGAAATCGTAAAAATATGTAATTATTTTTATAGCTGTACTAAATAATATTAGATTATTAGGCTATTGCTTATTCAACTTTAAATGATCCCTACCAGATCCAATGTGAATTCTATGTTATCTTTTTTCTTCTCAATTCTTCTTAACTCACTTAGCTCAATTATGATTGATAAAATATGACGATAGGAACAATAATTGTTAATAAAATATAGAATCGGTGAGATGCGTCAATAAACGAATTTGTGATTCAATTATGTAAAGAATAATTAATATTAAGGACGACCGTTATTTATTGTGTCTAATAATGCAAGACAAGTGACGAAACAACGCAATTTTCTTATTTTATTTGCAATACAAAGTTGAAAAAATATATAAGTATTTAATTACTTTGCTTATTACTCGTCAGGAAAATTACGCACAACATTTTAGATTACTTAAATAAAATCATAAAAACAACCATTCGTAGCATTTCAAAAAGCTTGCTGCAACTTATGGTTTACATTTTTAGTTAAAAATCTGAAATAGGGAAAATGTACGTAAAATTAGACTGCTTAAATTCTAATTTATGAGAAATTACGTACATCAATCCAGAACGACTCGAAAAACTTGTTAAAAAACTACTCAGCCCATTGCTTTTCAGCAGAACTCGAATAGCTTAATAAGATTGAAAATTTGGAATAAAGTCAAAGGATTTGGAAAGCACACAGTACGGTTTCAAAAATCCAAAGCCGAAAAATGGCTTGCTTTAGATGACTATCCTCCCCAAATCTTATAAAATACCTTCTTCTGACGCAGACGACTGCTCCAATAACAAACAATATCAGCAGCCACACTCCCACAATAGCAGCTGGAATGATAATGGCAAGTTCTGCAAAGAATGTAATTTTGTCGATGAAATATTCAATAATCTCGAATGAACGAGGATAATGAGGATAAAACGTCTTTAGAAAAAAATTAATGTAAATCGCAATTTGCGGAAAAACGTACAACAGCTGCATGAAAGTAAGTGAGATAAAAATCTGACAGCTTGAGCAAATAATCGAACCTGATAGCTAAATATTCAGTTTCACGATAAATAAGGAGGCTGAAAGTAGCATTAATCTTATAAAAATACATATTTGCTTTATTGAAATTGAAAAGTTCAAATGATTCACGCGGTTTTATCAATAACAATTAAACAAAATATCCAATATTACTATTCGGCTGTATTTGTCAGCTCGAATAGAATTTCACAGTAAAATGAAATCACAGTAATGAAGTTGCTGAACATTCACACCAAAAGCATTCAACTAACCCATCCTAAACTCGGTCGCTAGTGAAAATTTAAGAGCCATACTTCAGACTACATACAGGTCTTACTTTTTAAATTTTTACTTTAGTTTTCATATAATTTATATAGTTCTTTAATAATTTCGTGTTTCTTAATTTTTATATCCGGGGGTATCGATTTTTAAAAAGTGCTTTATGTAAAGATAGTTCGGATTGATATTAATTGATTGATGGATAATTATTTTATTATAAAATGCATGAAATCAGGTTCTTCATAATACTGAATACACTTACTACGCTATCAAATATATTTAGCGATAAAAGAATCTCGTTATTGAAAGATAAAAATACTGAAAATAAGGTCCAATTCAAAACATAATCGTTGCCACAAAAGAAGAAAAATTAATAGCACATAAAAATACAAATATAGGCATCTTCAAGGTCGTTAAAAAATTGGGCTCACGGCCAAATCGAGAATTCGGACAAAGTGAAAAAAAGACTATTTCTATTTTAAAAAACTGAAGAAAAATTTAAAACAAATCTCACTTCCAGAAGAGTTAAGTTGATCCTCGTCTTCGTCCGACAAGTGACCGGACTTGCCCGATTTCTTGCCGCCTTTTCCGGTTTTCGTTTCATCCCCGCCTTCCTTGTTCGGCCCCTTAGGCGGTAAGCCGAATTTCGTAGTCGCCGGTTTTGTCGGCAAGTTAGCCGTGGGACGCGGTTGCTTCCTAGTCGTCGCTCCCACCGTAAATAATTGCAGGGGTGGCAAATTCGGCTCTTCGCCGCCACCGGACGAAAGGTCCGTTTGGTCAAGATCATTAATACCGGAATCGATCGAACCGACCCTACTTACCGTAGCCATCACTGGGCCCGTCTGAGGGCTTACTGCAGGTTGTAACCGGATCGGAATCGTCACAACGAAATCGTTACCGGGGGCGACCGTCGTGGCGTCATCGGAATGACCCCGCGACCCCGACTCAGAGCCGAGGATCGTTATAGCCTTAATTATTACAGTTTCGTTAGATGGACTCGTTCTTACTGTAGGTGTTCCGGCCGAAACGACCGGAAAGTCCTCGGGGCCGATGTCCGGTTTTTTGGCGGTAACCAGCAAGGGCACTAGGGTGATGAAAGACGGAAAGGTTATAGTTTCGCCGTTGTCGTCGAAATTGATTAGAGAATGAGAAAATTTTGGCGTTATCGATTTGGTCGATATATTATCAAATTTAAGAGTAGAGGGACCAAAGGCCGATTTTTCGATCGCGTGGTCGCACAAGGGCGGCTCCGTTTCGCTGTTTAGGCAAAATTCGAGCTTGTTAGGTCGATCGACCCTGAAAAGCCATTCGCCCGGCACCGCAATATTACTCAGCTTGTCCAGCTGTCTCACGTCGTCCGGCTCGGGACCGAGTAGATCGAAAGACAATAAGGGATCGTCGTGCAGAATCATCGCCTAAGGCGGATTTGACGAAATTAAAATTACAAGAGCCATGTAGATGTAAAAAATAAATTAATTAAAACAGTTATTCTGATTATCAATATCAATTTATTCATTTATAATAAATTATTAGTTTATTCAAAATACAGAATAAAGAAATTAATCGTATGCGTACCTAACGATCGTATTTATTTAACTCCAACTCTGAGAGCGATGCATGGTGATAAAGTAAGTATAGGTAAGTAAGAAAAACTCCGCATTTATCTAAGATCTTATCAACTTTAGCAATATTTATCAAGTAGCGGACAAATTGCGCTAAATGTATAGAATGTATCTATTATTTGGGCAAAGTGACGGCTTACGCTCTATAAAAATCCTTTAAATTTATACTTAAAGTCATGTGAAACAGACAACTGACTGTTATAGTCTCTTTCACATAACTTCGTGCATAAATTTTATGAATTTTTATCGACAATAAGCCGAGGGTTTACGATAATTATACATATATTAAATCAATACTGTAATCGCAATCTGTCAGCTTATTGTCGGAGATAACTTTACAATTTGTGACCGTTGTTTGAAACAAGACTTTAGTTTTGTTTGCATTAAGGTTACCAGTGTTGAATATTATACGTCACGTCCACACGTGGGCGTGAGTGGGACTTTGAGGGTATGCACCCTCAGAGAGGCCGAATACACCCAAGAAACTTAAATACCCCCATTCAATTTTTTGAAATTCTTTTTTGGTTTTTTTCACAATTTTTTTATGCCAAGGAATACTGCTCGATGAGAAAAGTTGAAAAATAGTGTTTTTTGCCATACCACCATTTTTAGGACCATTTTTTACCTTTGGAAAATCTTGTACCCCAGAATTTCCTTGCTGCTCACGTATGGTCACGTCTCGATATGAGAAGTATAAGACGTTCGCATACAAAAGAAACAAAAAATAAATAAAAGTGGCACGTGTTTCAATTACAACTATCCATGGTTGATAGGTTGACTAGTTGTGTAAGCTTTAGCATATAAAAATTCTTGAATCTTTATTTTTACATTATTTTCTTATTTTTCTCATAATACGCATCCTGAGTTTCTAATCAGCTTTTTATGCGCGGAAACGTACCCTCGGACTTTTCAACCAGTCAATCTTATTGTACACATATGCCGCGTATGTGATATTCTCCTTTGCCAGAGTATGACCCGCTATTAAAACAACTTCGAACGTGTTGGACCCCTGAAAAACAAGCATTGAAAATTTTGTCATTCTACAAGAGAAATTCTAGAAAATGAATAAGTGATAAGGTGAAGAAATATGGAAAATCAATAGTGCATTGATGAGGCCATATATAAGCAAGGCCCTAATTCCGGGATGGGTCTGGTAGTCCCAAAAATTTCAAAGTCAGAAGAAGTACTGTCAAAAAATTTATGGTAGTACTGAAAATACAACTATTCGACGTTTCTTCGAGTTCCATCATTAATATCAAAAAAGGCGAGAAAAACTTATAAAAAAATTTTTCAATTTTATTTTGGGGGTCTTTCGAATTCTGTAGATCTAGACCCCAGACTGTGCATGCCTATATGTCAGTTCAACACGTCTGGAACTCGTAAATCACTCCGATTCATTAGTATGGCATTTCTCCGGATACAAGAACGTGTCTCTGCGTCATCTAAATAATATTGTTTCCAAAGTGTTTTTTCAAACGAAATTGATACGCAAAAGTAACGAGAACTTAGATGATAAAATAATAGCAATGACTTACGATACATTCGCCTACTAACTTTAAGAGGCTTATCGCTGAGACGCTTAATTTTATTTATCCATATAAATTTTTTATTTGTTTCCTTTTTACAGATTGTTCTTTAATTTGTGAATCATTAAAGTATCAATCAATAAAAATTCTTACTGAATAATTAAACATGACGACTAATTGTAAGCAGAATAATATACATTTATCCTTGAAGTTTCATTTAGTATTCTATAAAAATTGTACTGCTACTTTTCACTCCAACTCTTGAAATACAAAATAAAGGAGTATCTTATTGACTCAATACCTTTGGTGGCCAACGTTCCCAATCAAGAACACATCTTCAAAAATTTTGTTGCAAAAAACAACTACTCACTCTAATTTAGAACCAAGGCTTTCCCGATTTTGATAGGGCAAGCAAGAGTGTTTGTCTATCACCCTTGAGAGCAATTTCAAAACTTGACAAAATTTATGATGTACTGTGCCTCTGCTGCCTTCTGTCCCTAAGTTTAACCAGTGATGTAGCGAAAGTTTGTCATCTTTATAAATTTGCATATTACCCAACTTGATCGACATACAAAATTTTTTTTTTTAGGAGAGCAAATGTCATGCAGTCATGCTTGCAGAGGTTTTCCATGATCATTTTGATATGTTATTCATTTTTATTTAGTTGTTCATCAAAAAAAGTTATATTTAAATTTATATTGATGTTCCCGTTTGGGGAACGTTGGCTCCTGAGGAGTGCAAAAATATTTAATTCCTGGAGATGAGAGCAAAAGCTATTGGGCAGCATATGTAACCTCGGCTTTGCTCTTTAGTGACCTCTCATGCATTCCTTCGATTCTCTAGAGCTCCACAAGCATTCTGGTATGACTCCAATGCACATATTCAAAATATTCTATGTGTTTTGATTACACAAGAATGTAGCTCTTGATTTCTAGCGGTTTTAGGCAAAAATTTCAGTGTTTCTGTAAATAATTTTAGGTGCTTTTGCAGAAATTACCTGTTCTACATTACATTGCTTTATTTTTTTACTATAACTTCACATAGAGCCATGAATCTTTAGAGGCTTAGAGACAAATTTCTTGAATTCATGCACAATATCATGTGTTTTTGATCTGTAGAACTTGCACTGTAATTTATCGAGACTTTATATAACTACTAATTTCTAACATTTTTTAATAGCTCAGAAGCATGCTAGCATCATAACTAAACTTTGGGTGTAAGTTTATTTGACTATTGATAACAACTGCGGATAGGTAAATTTCCGAATGAGTAAACGTATGATATTATGACTAACTTTTATTCACTGTAAAATTTTACTTATTGCAAATTGTATGAAATTGCCAAATTGACTATATTACGCCCTGACTTCCTGTTATTTCCCGAATCTTGATTCATGGTTTCTAAATTTTAGTATACCGACATACGTCAATGTAGTGTGATAGCTCTGAGATCACGAGGCATTAGTTCAACAGCGTAGTGATGAGAAAATCAATAAATTTTGAAAAAATCCAGAAAAAACGGAAAATACAGTATTATAGCTTAGTAATAGTTTTTTACTCATCTTAGCTAGACATTATTTAATGTTATCTAGAACAGCAAATCTAAGAAAGAACAAATATAAAGTTACGGTGTCCACTGAAACTTCTTGGTTTTCTGAGGTTTATGGTCCCCATAAGATTTCAAATACTCAAAACCTACACCCTTGTAGGTCTCTATTTGACAATTTGACAGTTTAGATTAATTGTGTTATCAATGTTTGTAGCAGATCGCTTTAATCTTATATGTTTTGCAAAACATAACAGAACATGATATTTGGCAAAAATGTTCCCCAAAGCCAACGTTCCCAAATGGGAACATATGAACAACATGATGGAGAGGAGAGCTTTCGCTCTGGTTTTTTGCATACATTCTTACATTTTACAGATATGAAACATATTAAGATTGCATTGCTGTAGCACCATCTGCATCATAGAGCGGACTCTAATGGTTAACAATGAATCTCCTGATATTTAATTTACATTAAAGATCATTGTAATGTAATGCTTTGATTTCACACTTGCTGATAAAACTAAATACGTAAAAACAAATTTAATGAAATAAAGCCACTGCGCCGTGGAATTTTCATATGATGAAAGACTTGTCATGACACATATGCGTGGGAGCCTGGGGTCTGGACCCCCTAGAATCTTTCAATTTTAGGTGCTATTTTCGCCAATTGGCGCAACGGACCCCTCCCCCGCCCCCCAGAATTTTGTTTCTGCCTATGTATGCTTGTCGTATATGTTTTAACCCAAGACCAAAGACAAGCCGCACTAATATCAATTTATGGTATTAAATTGAGTAGATCAAAACAGATTAAATAACTTCAAAATACAAAATTCCTCTTAAAAAACGAAATGAAAAGTCAAAATATTAGCGAAAGAATAATGTCGTTATTCATTTTCCTATTCTTCGTTTATAACGCAATTTTTTTATTAATTGCTTAAAAGTGACTGAATCGCTTCTTAGTTAGGCGTCTGCCGTCAATATAGCACAATATTGTTGCGAAAAACATAAAAGTGAAGAAAAAACCGAAATTTAGGATAATTAAGCGGATTACTCAAATGCTCATACTTTGCCCGTAGGTGAAGTCACATTTTGGAATGTGACCGTGAGCAAAAGATTAGATTCAAATCCAGCTGATCGTGATCGGCTACTTATCATTCTCGACACTTCGGTCAAAATAACAGGGTCAGTCGACTCAGTGACAAAAACGTTGCCAAATGGTTGACCTAGGTCAACCTGGTCAAATAAAGGCGCGAAACCAGTCACTTTGGCGTGATACAAATCACGCCCCGGTTCCAGTGGTGGAATGTCGCCCAGGGCGACAAGGCCAGTGCCAGACCTGCGCAAAAGACCACGTCATCCACAGACTTATAAGTAATGCCATCTAAACATGGAATCTGCAGAGAATAATTCATGGCTAAGACCTGATAAGATGAGTCACGTTGAAAGCAAGGCGGACCTTCTCTATATGTAAGACAAATATTATTATTTTAGACAGAAATAAAGTTGAAGAAATGCACCGGTAAGCAAGATTAGCAAAAAAATTAACAAAGTACGTATAAATGCGTAAACAGCACAAAAAATTCGAAATAATTGTAAGAAATATGAATTTTGACTTAATTTTTCAAAATAAACGCATGCTCCCCCTTTATTTTTGTCTGCCTTCCTTGAGAGTCTAAAGGATCAATATTCTTCCATATGCGCATATTTAACGACATTACGCGACCAGTCTGAAGTTCTAGTCAAGGTTGAAAGTTTAGACTATCTAGTTAGACTATTTTAAAATGGTTTTAAAATGCTTAAATTTCAACTGTATAAAAAACGATGGCACTTTCAAAATTTCATCTCAATCAAAAATTACAGATTTTTTCATACGGAGTCGGTCATGACTACAGGTGGCCTGCAGAAGTTCAGAGGCGAGTGATTTTAATATTTTTGGCTCTATAAAGCTACAGTGGTCAAAAAATACACTAATATATATGAGAAAAAATACATAAAAATGAGCTTCAATTAAACCATCCGATGTGGTTCAAAGGACTATTACGATTTCTAATGATTTCGACTTTGGTCCTTTCGAGCCCTTATCTAATTTTTTTATTCACATAAATTTACTTCGTTTCCCAATCGAATAATTCCAAATGGCAATCCCGCATGCACGTGTGCTTTAAATCCCAAAAATCCATATTTGCATATATGCGTAGAATAAAAATTAAGTTGAGTATTTATGGCATTTCGAAATTCCTATATTTTTAAAACTGATGATGTAATAGTGCAAGTGCGGGCATGTTTAAAACAAACTATATTTTGAAAAATTAAAATTTATAAATTTTGAAAACAATAAGCATTATGCAATGGTCATTTTGGTTCATAAAGTCATTCGCTGCTGAAACGACACAGATCATGTAGAATAAAATGGACTAAAGTAAACTAAATGTTATCATGCAACAGAAATCAAAATTATCAACTTGTCAATTAATCATATCAATAGATTGCTAGTCAAATCAATATTGAAAATTTTAGACCTAAACTATATTGCTTACTGTGAACACGTCTCGCAAACGACCAAATATTTGAATCGGGCTTTGCAACTTGTAAAGCAAATGCGCGTTTGTTTCTTTCGCCAAAAATTTAACTGCAGTTGTCATATCGTATTTTTCGTCTGCATCTGTAATTCAAACTTTAATCAGAATAAAGGTAATTAAATAATGCACTTTGCTCTATATAAAAACCCGAAAAAAGCAAATTTAGAAAAAAGTTCTAGAGAAAAATATTAAAGGAAGAATATAGTGAAGAAATGTGAAATCATAAATAAAATAAACGATTCGTCCATGCTGTTCCAACTTCGGTGAAATTTCTGTGGAAGGTAAAGAGCGGAAGTAGCATGTCATCGAAGTCCAAAATTTTTAGCGTGTGCTAAGTGCCCGCTTAGAAGATTATTTGAATGCAATGACAGCTTATTCGAATGCAATGACAGCAAAAATAAGTTTATTTCTCTCTAATTTAAACTTTATAATGATCCCATTCGAAAAAGTTACAAAACTGAAAAGCTTCAGTGTCGTACAAATTTTATTTCTTCTTGGTACCTACGGCTGTTTCTAAATAGGATTAAAAAGAAAAATTTTATATCATATTTTACGTCGTACACAAATGTGGCATAGTCGCAAAAAATCATTCTTCAAGGACAAATTCTATAGTCAACAATATCCATTTTGTCTACAATAATATCAGCAACACTACCGACGTATAAGTTATTTATTCGCAACTGAATGAGATCAGTGCAATTATGTATAATGCAGTTATCCTCAAAACATCAGACAACATCGAGAAATCTTGCGGAAACAATCAAATAATTAGTATTGGGCAAATTTTAAAAATGTGTTGAGGAGTTCTTTCTATTTAAGATATGTCGAATTTACACGTCTGTTTCATAGCTACAATTCAACAATGCAATCACGAATGAATTGAAAACTGCTGAATGCTCGAAACAGGAATTCTTCGTTTTTGAAAAGAATGAAAATTTTATGATTTTAATCATTCTAAAATTGATCAATTAGTACTTTTATGAATACACTGAATAAATCAATATATTACTAAATAACAGACATGTGAATAAACAAATAAGATAAATAAATAAACTTGTTAATATTTAAATGAATAAGCAAATAAACAAATAAATCAATCAAAGTTACATTAATGATTAAGTGATGAATAAGCAGATTAGTCGACAACTAATATAATAACAAGTGAGTAAATGAATAAAATTTTAGATTAATGTTAGCTGAATAAAATATTTTGGCAAGGATTACTGCAAAACAATTTTATTGCAATTTGTTTTTCTGCAAACTTTTACATGAATCATAGCAAATCAATAGAAATTCGTTTAATTTTTTATGTTAGAAAAATTTTTAAGAAAATCAAGCTTTACAAAGTATCCAACGCTTGATTTTTTTATTCATTAAAATGAAGACTGTATTGAAACGCCTACAATTTCTTCCATTAGAGCAGTTGTGATAAAACTTTCCGGCAAAAATGAATTTAGTGTTCTCAGTGGCGGATCCAGCATTTTCTGACAGAGGGCGGGACCCAAAAATTTTCTGAAAGTGTCAAACATTGTATAAAAATTCGCATGTTATGCTCAAAATACCGGTTTTTCGCTGTCTTTTGACTGGCAGAATTATGTCTGATGCAAATAAAAGTAAAAGATTGCCCGATTTTTCAAAGTTTTCTAAATAAAAATCTCGCAAAATTAATGCAGAAGTCGACACAAATCGCCGAAAAAATACTCGATAAAAGATTGTAGGAGCTACAAAATCTTTGATGTGTATAAAAACTACTCTTCCGACGTAAATTTAAGGTTTTTAGAGTGCCCAGAGAGTCAGTAAATGTCATTAATGAGTACTGAAAAAATTTGAAAAATCATTATAAAATGGCTAAATTCATTAAAAAACACAAATCTATTCTTCATTGCGCCCAAATATTTTTTCAACGACAGGGGTCGGCCGCCCCCTCTAAATCTGCCATTAGTGTTGTATAATAATTAAACATAAATACGAAGACAGATTTGCAGAGAAAATGAAACAGGTCAGTAAAAAGGTCAAAAGACGGAAAGAATCGACTATTTTAAATTTTGTTTCAAAGTTCAAGAGACGGAAAGGATCGACCGAATATTATTTAAACATTGTCACAATGTACTCATTCAAAATCTTTGCTGAGTCGAACTGAATAGTGAATAAAGCGTCTGGCAGCAGACTGTCTAAAATCAATCGCTCCAGTACAGTTTATCGCATGTTTGGTGGCAAATTCGTGATTGTTTCAGACAAGGTAATAATTTCTACTAAACTATACCACACTTGACCATTTAACGGAAAGATTCTCCATAAAAAACAGAATTTACTTATACAATTAATTCACTACCTTCTAATGCAAATGATGCGACACTGCTTGATTCAAGACTAGTTTGTTTATAGAAGAAGGCAGTCGAATTCGGACTCAATTTGGGACTTGATGCCGATTCTAGCACAAATGCCGGCTTTTCGGTAATATTTTGCGGAACGGTTATCAAATTGATCGTATTATTTAATCTTAAATTAATATCCGGAACGCAGGCGGCTTTGTTGTTAGCCCTGGTCGAAAATCCAGGCGGACATTGACAAAAATAATCGCCTGGCGTGTTAACGCATTGAGCGTTTTCGGAGCAATTGTGATTACCCAAACATTCGTCGACATCTAAACAAAACGAACGTATTTGATTGGTTTTAAAATGACAAATCGGAGTAACTCTAGAATATGGTTACTTTTAGAATATCTCAGCGGACAATGTTCTGATTCCCACAAAATGCGTAGAAAGAAACGGCCGAAAAATCAGGGGCGTAGCTGGCCTTCTGAATGGGGGGGATTTCGAAGTCGGATATCTCAACAACAGTTCGTAGATAGGCAAAAACAATGGTTTTTTTAGCTTTTCACACAGAGACCTATGCACTGAAAATTTTTTGTAAGGAAATCAAATTTATTTGAATTATATTAAAAAAACATGTTGTATATGAATAAATAGGCGCGAAATGCCCAAAAATTTTAGGCATATCTAGTCAGAAGTAAGCTAAAATCTATTCAAGTGGTCTTTCAATGAGCATTACGAATTTTCCATTTGCCTTGAGGGACCCTTGCAGAAAATACTCTTACTCCCAAAATTTTGGGGGATTAGTCTCTCCCAACCCCCACCCCCACAGCTACGCCACTGCAAAAAAACGTAAGTGGTTTTTGATTTTATTTAATTTCAATCCTTTTAAGTATAACGATTAGAAAATATTCTTTCAATCAAATTTTCAGAATTATTAGCCTAAAGCAGTATTAAAATTTCACCAGCGAAACAATTCAATATCTGATTCATTCTGACGTAGTTTTATATGATTATTTACATAAGCTATTAATAACAAAATTTAACGAATTTCTTACCTGTGCAATTATAGCCGTCTCCAGAAAAGCCACTCATACAGCGACAAATGGTAGAATGCTCACTGCAATGATGTTTGTTTTCTAAGACAATGGCATTCGGACCACAATCCTGCGGTTTAAGTGGACAAGCAGGATCTCCTAAATTAGAAACTAATCGTGGAGCATGTTGAGCCGAGCACAGGACACTGGTATTATGAATTTTGTAGCAAACATGAATATGGAACAACTTATTTGCGTCACAAATATTAGGTGATTAGTTGTATATCATTCATAGAAATAAAATTGATGAAAAATTTAGAGAAGTTGCATATGATGCACGGACAGTAGCCAAGCGAATTTGGGCCTTTTAGTGAAATTTTCAGTCCTATGCTGAATAGTAATTGAAAACCATTTATGAAATATCTTGCTTTTCTCCGCATAATCTGATGCGACGGTCGATGATTCACAGAGAATGCTTAAAATACATTTTTTGCATGAGTTACAGATTTTTAACCTACCTCGAATCTCGAAAGAATTATCTCCAATCTCACCGAAGTATTACCAAAATGAAAAAATTATCGTACATCAAATGACCAACAGCACAGATGGACGACAAGCAATGTAAAAGAGGTCAATAAAAAATTGAAAAATCAAAGTGGTACTAATAATTAAATTAGTCGAAAATTTCTAGACTGGAAGACCAATGTGAATGATTCAAAAGTACTTTGCAAATTTCAAAAATGCTCAATGAGAGTGGTCTGCCAGCTCTGGACTTGGATATTATAATGATAATCGCTGGAATAAAATAAAATATTCAAAATCAAAAGAAATTTTGCGAAGCAAACGACTCTGAATTATATTGTTTAGTTTTCTTTAAGATTAGCCCGTACTTTTTTGAAGCCTGTAGTCTGTAAAAACAAAACAAAAAACAGAGGGAACAAGATATAGTAGTAAAGGCATCAAGATTGGCTCCTTTTGCTGCTTTCAGAATTAAAACACAGATGTCCGATGAAAAAGGTCACTTCTATCTATGCTATCTTCAATTTCTTGGACAATTTCACATACGTTTGGGTATACTCGTAAATTTAAAGAATTTTATCGAAAGTAAGCCGACGGATTATCGCAATCTGTCGGCTTATTGTCGGATATGGTTTAAATGTATGCCCGAACTTAAGCCTACTCCGATTTCTTTTGATGTACTATTAGAGCTCGCTCGATTTTCAGATAGATACCATCATGAACATTTAGCACTAAAAATGATTCAGCGACCTGAAAGATATTTCGAAAGGTCAAAATGTGAGATTTACTAAAAATTCACTACTCAATTTTTGATAAGTTCACGTTGTTAAGATGACTCAGTGGTTTATCCTACTCTGGGCAAAATTCATATGACGACTTTGAACAAGTAGGTAGGAGAGTCATCGAGGGGTTTGACGACTATAGCTAAGGAGATCGTTGAGGAAAACCGCAAAAAACGATGAATCTTTTGAGTCAATACAGTCAAGCTCTAAAAAAGCAAAAGGTAGCGTTTAAGAAAAACATCACTTCGCCTGATATTTACACTACTTCTTAATCTTAGTTACAAATTTTATTGGTTAAGCGTAATTGTACTGGATCTTGCATTTATTGAGCCTTCACATATTTTCATGTTCTTTAGATTTTTTATCCAAAAAAACCAGAATCGTCTCAACTGACTCCTATTGCATGTCGGATGACCAAGCCAGCATCGCTTGCACTCGCCAGATTCGCAAACGCCATTTATTGGATCGCATTTGCCAGACAAGCAATGACAACATTCGTAGCAATCATATCCCCATTCGTTCTTCCCGCATTCTGAATGGAAAAAATGAAAAATCTATTTTTCAATTAAAAGATTTTTAAAAAAATGAAATTATCAATTTTGATACTAAAATTTTTTTAGTGTATGATCAACATTATTGCACGTTGAAAGCTGATTATTGTATTGAGTAAATAATATATCAAAAATTCAAACCAGCCCATATTCCAATATGGTTCTACCGTACCTGTACGTTTAGAAAATAAATGCGCAAAAGCTGTAAGTATGAGTGTAAATGAGTATGAATCATACATGCGTATTCACGGATAGGCAAGATTGAAAAGTACATAATAAATAAGAAACTCAAGAAACGGTAAGTATAACATAGTTTGGCATCAGCAACAAAGACCATCGTTCTTAGCAATTTCGGGCTCAACCTTAAAATTCTACTTACTACATGTTTTTGAGCCGCTCATCTTTTTTGTGTAAGTTACAGGAAGTGAAAACCCAATTTATTAAGAAAAAGTGAGGTGCACTTAGGCCCGAATGACAGAACGTGGGTTAGATTAACGCAAGGACTAAGACTAATACTTCTTTCAAATCAGCGTGCGTTTGCAGAAATTTAATATAGTATAATATTTCGCAGATTCGTACAATTCAGGAACAGATATAGTCTGTATTATAGAATCTTGCGGTTTTCTCAAGAATTTTTATCGACAGTGAGCCAAGTGCGGTAATTCTGGATCAATGCAATTAAGGAAAACAGTTGGTTTAGCAGATGAAGAATCTTAATTGATAAGCGCCATATAATGTGAAAGAGAGTATAAAACTCAGTAAGTGCGATTAGGCTTTCGCGATTGCGCTTCAGGCTAAAATCCCAAATTTTTTTCTATTCGCTTTCTTTATTTCATACCATGTTTTTCGTTGAGTGCCATTCGTATCGCCAAAAAATTTTGATTTATATACGGCCTTGGTAATAGTCTCATACGTGAGAGTGAATTTTTTATTTTTCCATACTGTTCCAGATTTGTTTTATCCGCCGATTCAAAATTACACGAAGGCCGGAAATTCGCAGTTTTTTCATTTACCCTCGGAAGAAAAAATGAGGTACATGAGATGGAATACAAAGGAGCAAGTACCTTCGTCACACGTGTCGCCTTTAGTGCCCGGCTTGCATTTAATGATTCTTTCACCGTCTATTTTGAACATCCATTCGCCAGGGATACCCGTGTTGCCGTATTCTTTCAGCTGGACCACATTTTCGGTGCCCGACTGAGGAAGAGTAAAAAGTTGTTGACCCTGACCCCCAGTAAAACCGGCTTCGGCGTTGTACGACCAGGCCAAATGTTTATAAATGAAGTTCGAAAATGTACCATTTTCCGTATTGATCAAAGCCATTTGAATAGTATTTGTATTCTGAGAATCAAACTAGTGGAAATTCATCAATGAAATGAGAGTAAAAATTTAACGGAAAGAAAACGAGTAAAAGTGATTTTGTTTGATTTTATTTTTTATTTTATCTTTTATTTTTAATTTAATTCAATGTTTTATTTTATATTAACGAAATTAAATTGAGTAATATGCCGCTGGAGCTCTTTAATCATAATTTAAGATATAAATGTATATACGTAAATTGTATGCAGTTTTGATTTAAAGCTTTGCGTCGTTATAATTCAAATAAAAGTATGTTACTTATCGAGTGATATTAAATTTTTGGAACAGCACAGCAAACGGCAGGAAATAAAAAGCAGCATTGAAAGCTAAATATTATTTTTTCAAAAGTTTTTCACCGTATCTACGAGCGTTTTAATTTTCTGGCAATATAAATTTTTTGGGAAACTTCGGGGCCCTCTACGATTCGATCAGAAAAATTATTTGGCGATCAGGAACCTCCGAAATGCTAACGATGCCTTATCCGGCGCAATGGGGATCAAGATTACTCAGAAGAATATGAAATCACAGCCCCATCGTTTTTCGGTTTGGCCAAAATGGACCGATGCTTTCCTAAATCCAGTAATAAATGCAAAGGATATCTTGAAATTTATTAAGGCTTGAGCTGAGCTCAAGTACAAATTAAGCTATCTCGTTTTTAAATTATTTAAGCAATATTCGTATGTTTCAGTACCTCTATTTCCAGCTTTCTGTCG
This sequence comes from Mermis nigrescens, assembly GCA_036768485.1. NCBI lineage: Eukaryota > Metazoa > Nematoda > Enoplea > Mermithida > Mermithidae > Mermis > Mermis nigrescens. The sequence goes on from JAVLUZ010000043.1 coordinate 1,573,684, forward strand.
CCGAAAGGTTGAATATTTACCCATGTTATGATCACCATCGAAATCGGTTTCACTTCAATTTCATATTGATAGCGAATTTCGCTTTGACCTCGCTCTAATGCTCGACCAGCTAAAAATGTGGAATATTTTATTATTTTGTAACTCATACAAGGAATGATGCAAAATTTTATATTTTTTGTAAAGTCATAATAAGCTGGAAGTTGTACAGTATGCGAGTACAGCTTCATTGTTAAACAATAAGAAATGCATTGATATCATGGAGTAAATACAGTAAAGTAGACTATTTTCTATTAGATGCATTTTCTAAAAATTTCATATTCACGTTATTAGATGCTTGAATATAAAGAATGAATCTTAAAAATCTGAATTAGAACGAATTACGTGATAAATCTATGATTGACTAAGAATTTTGATAATAAATTTAATTTTAATTAGCGATTTATAATTCTGGTTTCAAATTTGATATAAAATTTGTCGACTTCTTATCAGACTTATAAATTTTAGGGTAACATCCCTTTTCTAAATCCCACAGCTACCTAGACAAACATTAATCACTTATAAATAGATGCTGGCTGACATTTTAAGTTCATGTCAGTAAATCTTAAGCATTTCAAAATTGCCAAAAAGTAGCACAACAGTCCATCTTTTTTTCAAGTGCAGTCAAGAATTGTCAATAGAATACATTATCACGCTCTGAACTGTGCAGTATAGTATTTTATAACATTCACTTTCACTTAAAAAGCTTTTATTACGCCTAATACTTTTCGATTTGAAGTATTTCCAATTTCAATGCAAAACGTCTGTCTGGCCTGCCAAAATGAGTGAATTCTATTGGCAGATGTTACGCAGTACGGAGAGTTTGGAAACTAGGTGAAAGAAACTCTCGAAATATTATTTAAAGACCATATGTAGCTCATATGTTTCGTGAGCACGACGCGGATAGCCCAAAGTCCATAAAAATCTGCTTCGAGGGTTTTCATCATTTTGCTGAATCGTTCAAAATTCGAGTGATGAATCATAAAAGTCCGTCTAACTTTATTAATTCTCAAGATACATAACTGCCCAAGAAGAATGTCATAAAGTCGGGTTAAATGCGTACTGGTTATCTCCCTGTAAAATATTTGTCCACCCTTTCGAAGGTCGTTTCTATTCCACAACGCGATCAACAATGGCGCTGAACTTTCGCGTAATACATTCCGTCTATAACTCCGTGAATTTTGTTCAAAACCGACGCCTCCATTACTTAATATCTGCGAATTGGGTTAAAAATAAAATGAATGTCGTGTTTATTGACTCGTGAAATCGCGCCCGTCGAAAAATGGGCAATAAATTCTTAAGACACTATGATTAAATTTAACGTCTTGCATTGATAATTTAATCTTATAAAAATGGATAAAAATGCGCTTTATTACACTTTTCTCAGCAGGTTTTTCTAATTTTTCGTTCCACAGCTGTCGAATAGAAAACATTTTTTATGCTGTTTGCACATCTAAGAATAAACGGCGAATGGGAAAAAAGTTCGAGCGCAAACGTTTCTTATGAAATGTGTTCGATTGGGAACAAATAAGATTTTTCTCCAAAAAATATATACAATCGCCCGAGATCGACAGAATTTCGTTTCGAAATATCACATACACGAATTCGGGTCACAAATATAGGTGCATTGCTTAGCAAAAGGGTTCAGTCCACACCGGACATGCACGTGGGGGAGCTTGGGTGGGTCGACCCAATGGAAGAATAGGGAATTTTATCGGGAAACAATGCAAAATCAAGGCAAAAAATTTGAAAATTTAAAATTTTCCTCAAAAGTGCTTTAAATTGACCAGAAACTATGTAATGAAGTAGTTTTAAAGCTATTTTAGCGCTTCTACCAGTTTTTAGGTCATTTTTGTCCAAAAAAGCTCAACTATTGAAGCGCCAGACCGGCTGACCCCCTACCCCAGATCGGCCATGCTGTGCATCTATGGTTCAGACCATAGATGCACAGAAATCGGCCTGGAGGGTCAGCGGGTCTGAGAGGCTAGTTAGTGAGCTTTTTGGACTGATTTGACCTCGAAACCTAGTATAACTGCTTCGTCAATATCGCAGTTTCTGGTCGATTTCAACTTTCTTGAGGAAATTAATTTTTCCTTTTTCAGGGGGTCTCAGACCTCCAAACCGCTAATGTGCATTTCTGGTCAGAAGAACAACCAAAGAGCCTTAGTAGACTTGAATAAATTGAAAAATTAGTCGTAATGACAACAGTATATTCATTCAAGTCTTTGAAATTATTTGATTTTATCTTTTAGAAAACGTTAAAAAATTTGTATGTACATAAAACTTTGATAAAAATTTAAAAATTTTAAAAATCCTAAAATCATAATGAACGTCAAAAACGTGTGTTTTTGTGTTTTTTGTCACGCGACATCGTTGTTAAGCCCATTAAAGGTCGGAAAAGAATTTTAGGGTTGACCCTAGATTTCCTATGCTGTTAGCAAGCACTTTTTAAAATAGGTTTTGATTTTGATTTATTTTTATCTTCATTCTTTGTGAAAATTATAACTGAATAAAAGCCATTGATACAACAAGCTTTTGAAGAATGCTCATTGAAGAATGCTAAAATTCATTGATTTGATATCCACCCATTAATTGCCCTAAAAGATGATAACTTTAGTGATCACGATTTGTCTAAAAAGTCTGTTGTTGAATCAGCATATGAATAAATCAGCTTCCGCTGGTCTTTTCATCAAACCAGATTCAGCAATATTTTGAAAAGATGGACTAAAAATTGATAAAATTGCTTAAAATTGACAAACTAAGCTTACAAAGATGTCTTTGTATTTATGCCCGAGGAACGTAATCGGATGTTGAAGTTCAACTCGCATGCCCACGTCCATTGCAATTGGTAAGAGCTTATCACCTTCGCTCGCACCGTAATCATAAATCCTAGCAGTAAATAGTGGGGCGGTAACTTGTATATTTATTTGCGGCACGTTTTGGCGCTTGTGCCTGGGTCGGGTCCCTGATAAATTGGTCAAAAAACAGTGTCAAATTCAAATTCACTAGTAATTGAAGAAATGTGGGTTGAAAAATTCGGAGAAGTTTTTTGAAAATGGATAAGAACAGAAAAGGTTAGACGGATTCTATTAGAATTAACGCGTTAGAATACAAAAACCAAATCATTTATGAATCAGTATAAAAAATAAGATAAGAATAATAGAAATAGAATAACTAATTAAGGAATGCATTATTGTAAAAATATCAAGGCCTGGTAGAGATAAGACGATTAATATGACTGAAACCGCAGAACTTACGACAGGCTCGTTCACGCTTACAACTCGAATTTGTTTGTTGCCAAGCAAAAAACATATAATTCTGAACTCCAATACGTCAGAGCAAATCACGCATAAAAATCGCCATTATTATAAGTAGAAGCTCATAAGTAGAGACCTCATAATTTGGTGCAAAAAATCACTGATTTAGTGCAAAATTTGACGCAAAAACTTATACGATTAGGTGCAAAATTTGGAGCAGAAAAATCCAGTAATTTGGTACATAATACGCAAGTTTTACTCAAACAAAAACCTGTTTAACGCATTTACACTGTGCATCTCAATATTTTCGAGCAAAGATCCTTGCCTTAGATCGGTTAAGAGCAATTTGTACTGCGAAAACAAATGTTTCACTTTGACTGAAACTAGAGAGCATATAAAGTCCTAACTCCATTTCAAACTCTTTGTTAGTTTCCGATTTTTCTTCTCCACTTTTAAGAGAATTTTGTTAAAAAGTTATTGGCGAATTAGAATTCCTTGAAGAAAATTCAAGTTGCCAACTGCTTATTGTGTGCGAACTAATTCGTTCTTATTGATGCTTGTCATCAACTTTAATAACTAGATCGCACTGGACACGCTTTAGTATCTGTGTTACAATGGGATCTGCAGAATGGTCTTACGCTAGAGTTTGATGAAGGAAAAATAGCCATATTTCACAAAACCACAACTACAACAAAACTACAAAACTACAACTACTCTACTCAAAATTAAGTTTTGGGTAGACCAACTATAGCATAAACGCTCGTTAATTCAATCAAAAAAACTTGATTTTCCTTCATTTTGGGCCAAATTTTAGGAAATGTAAGAATTTTGTGCAGTTGGTGCAAAATATCCAAATTTGGTGCAATTTGGTGCATAAAAAATTGCTAGCTGAGTGCTGGAAATTTGTTTTTCCAACGTTTCTCGATGTCCTGAATCAAATGAAAGGTTAAAATATTGGCGCAAACCAAATTTTAAGGACTCTACTCATAAGGAGGATTAAACCTCTACTTAATTGTTTAGGTTAATCAATTTGAAAATTAGTGGCTAATAAGTAAATAGCAGTCAGATTTCCGAGAATTAAATTCTCAACAAAATATTTGTGTAGCTGATGATGGAAAAAATTTTATGTTCGCGAATCGTTACCGTTTATCGCACCGACTGCGCCAATTAACGCAATTAAGAGTCCAATAAGCGACGTTTCCATTCCGCAAACAGGGACGAAAAATCCCAAATCGAAATCAAAAAGTTCGTAACAAAATTAATGCTACGGCGTCGTTTTTAAATTATCCAACGTAAAACGAGAGCGTTTGCCTTTCGGCTTTCACATTCTTTTTTCGCTTAATAATGGAGTCCCTAATTTCAATCTATTTACAAATTCATACGTCGTCAAATTTGTCGCCGAATAATCGCAAAATTTTTTGTCAAAACTAATAAAACCGATAAATTTGGCTCTTTGGTATTTTTTGATTAATATTCATATTCTTCATTCATAAATACGAAGAAGGCGTATTGCTATCCCGCGCTCATTGCATCGCACGTACTGGATGGTCTAAATTAATCGTTAGAACGACAAGGTCGCTTAAGGTCACCGAATATATCTTACGGTAGCCGTATGCGTGCCTTAAATATGACAAATACGTAAATTTGGGCGAAATTTTCGATATACGCAGACGGTTCTTATTATATGGAAATATTGAGGGCGGAAAAATTACGCATGCAATGGTCAACAATCGTTACTGTAATAAATGTCCAAAATTTGCTTCGCATATATGTATCTGAATTCGGGCAATTTCTTCTCACATTAAATGACCATGTTTCTTTCGCCTCGCATTATTTACGCTCGAATTTATTACGTGGACTACCAAAAAGCGAGTTTTCCAAGCGATGATGCATTTCCTGCTCCTCAAATAATGGGGAATAACGCTAACGCTTTGGAGGGAGGTATGAGGAAGGAACGTAAAGAAAAGATTCTCGGCAATGAGGGTTTACGCTAATTGATCAAAATTGGACAATTAATTTTCGTCTTAATTGAGAATGCGAAGCGGAAATCGGTGAGCGACTGCCGAAATCATGCGTCGTGACCACACATGGGCGTGAGGGTTTGAAGTTTACACTCACTAGAAACTGGTAAACCCCAAAAATCGATAAACCCGCGGAATTGAATTTTGATACGTTTCTTTTAGAATTTTTGCCAGTTTTACACAAGTCAGACCCATAATTCGGTCGCTGCCCATGTACGCTTGTGACCACACCTGGGCGTGGGGGTTTGGGGGGATGCACCCCCAGAAACCAAAATACCCCCCAGAAATCAAAATACCCCCAGAATCCAATTTTTGAAAACTTTTTCGTTTTTTTCGCAATTTTATGATGCCAATGGATAGTGCTTGATGAGAAACGTCGAAAAATGGTGTTTTTATCGACATACCACCATTTTTAAGGCTATTTTTTTGACCTTCAAAAATCTTGCACCCCCCCCCCAGAATTTTTTGCTGCCCACGTATGCTTGTGACTCGAGTCATCAGTCGTGCCGGAACAATTGAGGCGCGTAGAAAAAACATTTAATAATCATTCCTTGATCGCGCAATGATTAAAATGTAGCAACGAAAAATTTGAGGCGCACATATACGTCCTTCATTAGGGACGGGCAGAAAAATGAAAAACGATATCTTTTATCTCAGCCTAATCATTTCTTACGTGAGAATAAAGATGGCAAGATAACAAGCAGTGCTAAAGGAAGAAAATATCAAAGTAAAAGTCATATTTTCTGGATTTTATTCTATTTCAACAGTGAGTGGGACTCCTGGGACTCCTCACTGGGAGGACGAAGCCAAACGTATCAGGAATGGAATAGAGCGAATAGTAAAAATGATAGCATTTTTCTAAGGAAGTGGCAGAAATCATTTGTAAACCTGGATCGTGAAGTTATTTGTTACGTTTTATTCTGAGCTTAATTTCATAATTTTAATATAACTATTCGAAATTTTTATGAGTAACTAAGAATCTATAAAACTAAAAAGTCAGTATCTTCCGACTCGGCTGATTTAAAAAAGTGATTAAAATTGATCGACTGATGAGAAAAAACTGTCAATCAATTCAAACAAATGGTGGCAACAACAACAATACGTGATCGGATTCAAACAAAATTGTGGACATTAAATGAAAACTAGACCCATAATGCAATAAAAATTACAAGTAACCGTAACCCAAAATTAGTCTCAATTGGCATACGTATGTGTAGGTATATAAATGTGTTGCGCAAGAATCTGTAGATCTCGAAAATCATAATTTACACGTGAAATCACATCTCCGCCTAGTTTGGTCGTCCGAAATATTTTAAAACATGAAGAAGGGTCTAATAATGCGGTATTTGTACACGCTCATATCTCGCATCGTTTTATCGATGTATAAAAGTCAATAGATGTGCCGAATAACGTAACTTTTAGAACCTGGAAACATAATGTTTCGCTGGAAAAACTTGAAAATTTCATATTTTGCGCAAGAAACTGGGCTTTGCGCGCCGCATCGCGTTCGTAAACATAAATTTCGTCTTTAACCTGCCCTATTTTAACCGCAGTATACAAAAATAATCATCAGGTGGATCGAGAAATCAAGGACACGCCTTTGAGAAATTTGCGGTTGCGCGAAAATTCGTAACCAGTACCTACACATGTGTGTACATTTGTGCTAGATTTTTGAATTGCATGCAGCGAAATAAGTCGCCGCAGCCGCAGGGCGGAAGGAAAAATATACAACCATATTTGCCGTCTGTGCCATAATGCTCTAGAGGTAAACGATTTCACCTCAATACACGCTTAAGATAGACGGTAGGTAGGAGGTACATCATAGGTTACGCGTTAGCGCATACTTATAATATTACGTGCGTACCCCAAACAACTGTCTCCCCTCCCTACAGCAACACCGGGACACTTCTGTATTGTGCGTTTTTTAAAAGATAGATAATTGCAAAATTCGATGTGGGTTTTTGATTTTTATATACTTCTACCCGTGGATGTAAAGAGCATGTAAAGCTTTACTGTAACGTTAAAACATATACTTTTTAAATTTTGGTCTGTCACACGACTTTTCTAGCTCAGTTTTGCATTCTGATTAGTCTGATTTTTTTAAATTTAGAGAATTAAGTATGCTCAAAACGCATTTTTTATTTTTTGAAAAGTGACTTATTTGCAGAGTGGCAGTGTAAAGAGTGTAAAGAATCAGATGGTAAAAAAACACATTTTTACCTATTTTTTTGTCTGCTAAGAACTCCGGTTATGAGTTTCAAGAAATCTGTTCCAGCAGAAATCTACTACTATTAAATGGCTAATTTGGGCTTACCAGCAAACTTTTTGACAGTCAATATGGAATTAGATCTTGGAGTTTAAACTTTACACTCTAGTGGATGAAGTAAAAAACAGATTTTGTCTCAGATTTCTCTGTCAACTTCTCCCGTTATAAGTTGGGACAAATTGAATAAATCAAAATTATAGTGCATTTCAAGAGCTACACGTCACAGCAGATTGCGTTCGGAAAAATTCGATATTGAATTATTTCTGGAGATTTATAGCTCGAAATCAGAGGTTTAGCATGGGGTGAAAAACACATTTTTCCCTTTTTTGATGTGTCACTATCTCAAATATTTTGCGGAACAGAAGTCTTCCACACACAAACTTACTACAATTTAAGGGCTACAAACTACCCCAAACATTATTTCTTTACACTCAATGCGGAGTTAGATTCAGATTTTTAAAGTTTACAATGTAATGGATGGTGAAAAAATACGTTTTTGTTTCTTTTTTGTGCGCCAATTTTACCGTTTAAGTCAAAATAAGTCGAATAGGATAAAAATAAAGTACTTACAAAGAGGTATACGTCACAGCAAATAATGTTTAATTACGTCAATACTGAACTTTTTCGTGAGGTGTTAAATCGAAAATCGGGGATGTTAAACGTGTTTCTGTCTTTGTTTTTTTCTGATTTTTCCGCTTATGAGTCTAAACATGATCAAAAGTCCAAAAATGTACCAGGATCAAACGCGATACGTCATTTAGGTGCGTTTGTTTACAGTCAACAGTGGCGTAAAGTGGTTTACATTCAATATTTATTTGTCGGCAGACTATTGTGGAAAGTCAATTTTTTCATAAATATTGACCGAAATATCAGAGTAATATCAGAATAACGAATTCGACTAAAATATTCTTTACACACATAAGTTTTGTTAAGTTTCCACTGAAAATTAAGTTAGTTCTAGAGCGTTGCGGAAACTTAATTTTTTAAAAATGTGCTGTGTACGAATCTGACTGTTAGTCTTTCTGCACCCAATAGTCATGTAATGTCTACACTATTCATTTATATTTGATGTGCTAAGTTTACACTACAAATTTATTGTACTTCCAGAGCATTGCAAAGCGTAACTTTTTTTAAAAATATGTCCAGAAAGGTCAGGATTGCGAATGTAATTGCATATTTTTGCACCCAGTATTTGTGTAAAGTTTACACTGAAAATTAATTTTAGTTCCGGAGCATGCAAAGCTTATTTTTTAATGTTCCATGTAACGTTAGGATAAAAAAGTTGAACGCAAGCATTTTTACACCCAGTAATTCAAGTAAAATTTATGCTGAAAACTCGACCGGTTTAAATAATTAAGGTTGTCTTGTTTAAATAAGATAATGCGAATGTTCAGACTAGTATTGTTTTCCACGTTGTTGAACTGTTGTCATTGTTGTGGCATGTTACCGTATGTGCAATAAAATCATGCTAATTTAAAGTACGTTACTAGCAAAAAATGCTCCTATGGAACAAAGAAGACGAATACACTTGCAAATACGCATCATTAAGGGCATAAAAGGAGGGACTAGGTAAAACTTATCTTTCTATGCCTTCGAAAGTTGTAAGAATCCACTAAAGATACGACTTCCGCCAAAAATGCAATCGAAGTATATTCTGCAGCTTCTAAAAAGCGCGCCTTGGCAAAACGTTGTTCAATGCCTCAGATAAAGAGATAATAAGAAAGTTTTGATGTGTTTTAATGACCGATTTAGTTTCTTACCAAATTAAATTTTTCTTCCAATATCTAACCACGATTTTGTTTCACACAACTTCGATATAAATTTAAAAACTATATCAGACAACAAGTTGACAGATTGCGATTATAGCATTGATCTGATATATAATTATCGTAACCTGTCGATAAAAATTCTTAAAATTTATGCACTAAGTTATGTGAAACAGATTATAGTTAATCGTCAATGGCTCCATAAACGAATTATGACAAGCACACCTTCATATTAATAGCTGCCCCATAGTAGTGCGTGCCATGCTAGCGTAAGAATGCACATTATGTCGTTTTTTGATAAGTGATTGCTTCTATTTTAGGAATAAGCTCTTCATGTTATTTATTTTTACGTTGGAGGTGCAATTTCCCTCTGCATTCATACACTTATAGTCTGTTTCACACAACTTCGGTCATAAATTTTAAAACTATGTCCGACAACAAACTGACAGATTGTCATTATATCATTAATCTATTATAAAATCATCGTAACTTTCGGCCTACTGTCGATAAAAATTCTTAAAATTTATGCACGATGTTATGCGAAACAGACTATATGTAGGTATGTATGTATGTACATATAGTCTCTTTCATTTAACTTTGCGGTTTTCTTTTAAATTTTTCCGCAAGAATCAGGCTACAAAAGTGATTTAAAATTTTGATGCAGTATTGCTGCTTGAAAATGATATACGTCTCCATATGACTCGATATACTGTTGAATATCATATTTACCGCACTAGTTTAAAACACTTTTGTAGTCACTTTAAATCTTTACGAGAACCTCAAAGCTAAATGAAACAGACTATAAGTACTTTACAATCAAATCTTTCAAGCCTATTGTAACCGAACTATTTCAGCAATTAGGATTACGGTGGTTTGCAGTTACGCTTTTATTTGTCGAATAATAATGTAAACGAATAATTATGTACGTAGCACCGAGCACTCGAGAAAGTTTAAACCCCGGTTTTGCCGGAAAGAGACGAAGTGACCAAAATGATAAAGCACAGATATTTTATACTTTCGCGAAAAAGGTGGAGAATAATTCTATTGGACGAGATTACGGTAGAATTACGGTAACACGATTTCCGATTGGCTAATTAACATTAAAACAAGCGTGACTAAATACTCTTTTTTAGTAAAAGGTAAAGACGGAAGAAGGTTTCATAAAAACGAATCTTATCGAAGTAATTTGCGTCATTACAACTAAATATTTCCCGGACTTTGCCCAGAGAACGAATAAAACTAACATTTAGAGCACAAGCACGTGAGCTAACAGATAGAAAAGAATTCCCGAAATATGGTTTTTATGTAATCGAGCGTAAAATCAAGAATTTCTTATGATCTAAGCATACTGTAATCGAATTACTTAATATCGCACAAGAATTTCGTCATTAAATCATACTGTAACATTGACTTTTGTCACACTCTCTCCCCGTTAAACGAAAATTGAGTCCCGCAATTAGCGGTATGCAAGGGTTTACAAATAACATAGCGTACAGCTGATTAAGTATAGCGATAAACATTGTATAGCTTATTGAAGACTAAATAGAACAGAAACCCGCGTGATCAGCAGAAAAGAAAACAAGAAAACAAAGATATACGGACTACAAATATTTTGTAGGCGGCGGTGCCGTTGGCGCTTTATTCCCTGATCCTATGGCCTTCCGCTGATATATATTCACGAAGCCGATTTTCATGTTTAACACGCCTATCATTGCCACACCGGCTTCGCTCCAACAATCTTTCTGTTAAGTGCGCTAGAATTTTGTTTCGCATCCCCAAAGATGGGGTTTCACAGAATTCGCCACTAAATTCTTCCGTTTTCCTCAACATAAATGCTTGCATTTCGGGCGTCCACGTAGTATGTGAATACGGACGGTTTTCGGGGCGCCCAAATTCCTGTCGGAATTTCTTCACAAAATTCATTCATCATAGCATATCCAGCGTCCACATTCGACGTCTGATCAACTGCTCGCAACACCTGGGGTAGATCAACCTTAGTTGTTGCTGGAATAACACTCTGTGGCGCTTTGTCCGGCACTGCTGTTGCTGCAATGTTCCCCATGGTGAACGAAACCAATGGCGTCGGCTCCTTCACGCAACTTCCCGCAGAATTCTGCGATACAACACATTCATTAGCTGTGGACTCGACAATAATCCTGGTCGGCAAAATTGTAAGCGTCTGTAGTTTGAAGCAACCCCTCAAACTGGTCACGATTTGGCTCAGTGCGCCATGGTGAATGTCGATAGCAATATACAAATCCATATTCGCCAGCGAATCCAATGCTGCGTACTTCTGTCGCTCTTCGCTAATGATTGGAACGGCCCAATCCAGGCCTCGACCCTGTAACGACTTGTCTAGCAGCACCCCGAACAGATGTTCAGTAATATGCTTCAACCCCGGCCGAACCCCGCCAATATTGTACGGTATCTCCAATTTCTGTAGGAGGCCACCAAGGTCGTTAACTCCAAACCGCTCACACAGGAAAGTCAGCGTCTTCTGATGATACAGGGCGTTCCACACTAAGTGACAATCGGCCTGCACTTCGACGGTATCCAATCTCGTATCGGTATTAACGAGAGCTATCTGGTCTTGACGGAAGTCAAAGCCAATACGTTGGACGTTCTTGCTCCTCAGCAAATACGACAATGCAGGTGGAATTGACCCCAGCAATCGCAAATCGAATAAAATTGTACTCCCATCGACTCGTGTAATTTGTACCAGCCGTACAAACGATCCCGGTTTTTCCGGTTTTCCGAACTCGCCGATTGGAAAGAATTTCAGCTCCTCTGGCCACATGACCCAAGGTCGAAAGCGACTAATGTCCATATCGGCTCGATCCTCAGCGTTGTAGAATTCACAATCGACCGAAATGATCCCAGGATGCTTAGGATCATTAAGCAACAAGTCGCAGGCGCCGGCGCACATGACATCCGTAGGGCAAACACAGTATCTCCCGTGTAATGGTAGTCGTCCCACGTTTTTCGTGAAGTATTTGCTTAGACGGCCTTCTTTGATCGCAAAGTCGAGCGGTTTCCATATTACGTCGGTGTCACGAATGAGCGTTTGCACTATATATATACAGATATCACGTTAGCACTAATAAGAGTATTGATAACACACATTGCCGTGGGACATTGGTAAAAAAAGTATAAAAAAAGTCAGACAATTGAAACAGAAATTGCGATTTTCAAAAAAACTCACGTGCTTGTTCAGTAAAAAAATGAAAAGAAAATGAGAAAAAGATTTGTTTTTGTAAGAAAATTTGATAAGAAGGTGTGACATACTTTCATCACACAATTTGTAATAATTTTTTTAAGAAATAAAAATAATTTTTATGTATCCAAAAATACGTAGCACTCAAATTATCATTATGTACAAAAAATTCAATAATTTCACGAATCCCGCGCTTCAACTCTTATTTCATCTCTGTATTCTTTTATTCATCTGTTCAGCTTATTCTTTTGCTGCTTTTTCATTCCGATTTTCTCTACCTTTTTTTCTTTTTATTTCTATCTTTTGCGCGGAGAACAAATCAAGAAAGAATCACTGGTCCCGTTCTATCCTATGATACACACATATTTTCAAATTGTGAATTATTTCCAGTAGTTTTTTTAAATTGAAATATAGAAAAATTAAAAGTCGTAATTTAGCATTTTTCTCTCTCTAACGATCCCGCCAACCATCGGTTGTGTCTATACATGCGTATGTAACATGACTATTTATTATTTTTTTAAATAATTTATTAAGTGTTGAAAATTAGACTTTATAATGATATAATTTTAAAATTTAATTTATTTTCTATTAACAATGAGTATTTACTTTATTGATTTTAATACGAAAAGTTAACAAAACATGTTTTGTACACATAATATCATTTGATCTACTTAATTTTAAGATTATATGCATGCATAAAGAACCTTAATATATGTACAATTTATCAAAATTATATTATACATTGCTTAACATGCACGCAATTTCGCTTTCGTCGGCTACTTCATGCTTTTCCCGACCTTCATTACCGACTCGAACTTTATAATTTCGTTTCGTAAAAACACCTTTGCCTTTAGGTTTTATCGCATTCATGTGCACCCATTCTTCTGAACATTCATTCTTGCTTTTATTCATCCTTATTTTAACATTCGGATATTTTACGTTAGTCACAACATATGGCCCATGCCACTTAAACGCAAACTTTGGTGATTGCTTTGGTTTAACTCCCGGTATGAACCGATATACTTCATCACCTTGCTTAATCGAAAATTCATGCGTTTTTTTATTATACTGATTCATTTGATGTTCTTGCGCTTTTGCAATGTTTTTCTTCGCTAACGCCCAAGCAACTGAAAATAATTTTTGCATTTCCTCTGCATAATCATCAAGGTCTATTCTGTACCTACTTGGCACAAAATTAAGCGCGCTATCTATTGGTAAGTTTGGCGATCGCCCGAAAAGCAAGAAAAAAGGTGAAAACCGCGTAGATTCTTGCTGGGAAGTATTATATGCAAAAACAGCATACGGCAAAAATGCATCCCAGTCTGAATGTTTTTTGTTCACGTACATCGACAAGATTGTTGCCAATGTTTTATTAAATCGTTCGACTAGTCCATCAGTTTGCGGATGGTAAGATGTAGTATTAACTTTACGCGTTCCGCACAGGTGGCATATTTTAGATACTAGCTCAGACAAAAAATTCGTACCTTTATCCGAAAGCAATATTAGCGGTGCACCGTGATTTAGAATTATTTGATTCACGAAAGCTTGTGCCGTCGAGTTCGCCGTACAATCAGGTATTGCTTTTGCTATAGTGTATTTCGTTAAATATTCTGTAAAGACTATTATATATTTATTCCCGTTTTCGGTGAGTGGTAAGGGTCCTAAAATGTCAACTGCTACCCTGTCAAATGGTCCCGTAACCGGTATAGGAATTAAATTAGCCTTAACTTTTTGTTTTAACGATTTACGCATTGCGCAGCTTACGCAATTTTCGCAATGATTTTTGGTGTCAAGATATAAAGTACGCCAAAAATAATGCAATTTTATTTTCGCATATGTACGTGCGAACCCAAAATGTCCAGAAAACACGTCATCGTGATGTGCTTCTAAAATTTCTTCACGCAAAGATTCTGGAACGACTAGCTTTTTATCACCTTCTGGATTATTTCCCGGTGTTCCGATAAAATACAATAAATTATTTAAAATTATGTATTTATCAGCAATTAAAATTATGTGCCTAGCTTCCTTATCATCGATTGGGAGATCCCGATATTTCAGAAAATTCAATAAAATCGAGCAAAATCTATCCTTACTTTGTGTTTCCCGAAATTTCGATAAACTTTCTTCTTCCTCATTTTCCTCCTGTACGCTCTGATTTTGTTCGTGAATAGCTGAAGTTGCAGCTGCTAAATTTCTAGACAATGCATCTGCGTTACTATGTTTCTTACCTGCCCTATGCTTAATAATAAGTTCTTGAAAATCTTGCAGGGCTAAACCCCATCGAGCAATGCGTCCCGACGGATTCGGTTTTTTTAGAACTTGCTGTAAAGCAGAATGATCGGTGACAACAGTGACTTTTTGTTGATAAAGATATTGTCTAAAATGTTTCACAGCCCACACTACTGCTAATGCTTCTAATTCAGTTACGCTATAATTTTTTTCCGCTTTATTTAAACTTCTGCTCGCATAAGCAATAGGTTTTTCCCCGTTTTCGGTTTCTTGCGAGAGAACAGCTCCTAATCCTACTCCCGATGCGTCTGTAATTAAAATGAAAGGCTTCTTAAAATCAGGATGAGCCAAAACCGGTATCGATGTTAAAGCAAATTTTAATTTACGTAATGCATTATTACATTCTTCGTTCCATTTAAATGAGATATTTTTCTTTAGCAACGTATGTAATGGATTAGCTATTTTAGAAAAATCTTTAATAAAGCGTCGATAATAACCAGCTAAACCAAGAAAACTACGTAAGCTATCAACATTTATAGGAACCGGAAATTCTAAAACAGCTTTGACTTTTTCAGGATCAGGATTAATACCTTCACTAGAAATTTCGTGCCCTAAATATGCGATTTTCGTTAAGAAAAATTTACATTTTTGCAAGCGTAGCTTTAGACCAGCACTTTCAAGTCTTAAAAATACTTCTTCTAATCGTTTCAGGTGTTCGTCGAATGTCTTCCCGAAAATCAGTATGTCATCGAGATATACTAGACATGTTGACCATTGTAGGCCACTCAAAACTACGTCCATAAGCCGCTGGAATGTCGCCGGCGCATTACAAAGTCCGAAAGGTAAAACATTAAATTCATATAAACCTTTATATGTAATGAATGCCGTTTTTTCCTTATCGGCTTTAGCTACGGGAATCTGCCAATACCCCCAAGCTTGATCTAAAGTTGAGAAAAAAGTAGCCCCTGGACCGTGTCAAAAATATCATCAATTCTGGGCAATGGGTAAGAATCCTTTTTAGTGATGGCATTTAATTTTCTATAGTCCACGCAAAATCTAAAACCGCCCGTCTTTTTCGGTACTAAGACTATTGGACTCGACCAAGGACTCCTTGATGGCTGAATAACTTGTTTTTGCAGCATTTTGTCTATTTCTGCGTCTATAGTTTCCCGTTGTTTTTGCGGTACTCTGTAAGGTATTTGACGAGTAGGCTTATCAGTAAGCGTTTCGATATGATGTTCCGTAAGATTAGTACGACCTAAATCTTCTTCGTTTACCGCAAAAATGTGTCGAAATCGCTGTATTAAATTTAAAAATTTTCCTTTTTCATCCAAAGAAAAATTCTTAAATTTTTCAAAAATGTCCTGAAAACAATTAGATTTAGGCATTTCAGCTGTTGCGCCGCGTGCATTTGAAAGAACTTGAGTTTCTTCTATCGTTCGATAAAGTCTTACCTTGCCAATTTTGGAACCAGCATAAATTATGATTGGATTACACGAAGCGTTCAAAATATTAATAGGTATATTATCATTTTCTGGTCTAACGATCGAGCATGCGACTTGAACTTGATATTTATCGATAAATTTTTGAAATGGTTCGAAAACGAAAGAATATAAGCGAGAATACGGTAATGAGACATAAGCAGAAATAAAAGCTATAGACCTAGGTGGAACGAGAACAGTTTTATGCACAACTACTGCGCCCCTAGTTGTCTCAGGCAGATATAAATAAGTTTTCATAGGCACGCTAAAAGTACCAAAATCAATTTTCTGATTTTTCCACTGAATATCAACTTTCGAAAACCTTCTTTGATAGTCTGTCCCTAAAACGAAGTTCGCAGGGCAATTTTGAATGACATGAACGCGTATCATTTCTTCAGGTGCAGACGAAAATACTTTAGGCGATATGAGCGAAACTTTTATCCATACAGATCCTATGATTGTCCCAATATCCTCAGTTACGGTCCTGAATTGTTTAACGATCGGAAGCTCAATCTTTAGATTATATTGCTTACACAGATCAACACTGATTATCGTAATATCAGAACCGCAATCTAGTAATCCCGTTACCGGTTTTTCACAGTCATTAATCCAGATATCAAGTCGAGGACAACGGTCATTTATTTCTGAATTTACGTTTTGACTAGTTGAACCATTTTTATTATCATTTTCATTACTTTCTTTTTTTAATAATGAAGAAAAAGTTTGAATTAATAAATCTGAAAAATTTGGTGAAATTATTTCATTATGCCTATCGATTTCGTTTTGTTGTGGCAAATTAACTGAAAAATTTTGATCTCTTTCTCTTGGTGATTTACTACGACGTTTCCGTCTTTTACTTTTCTTACATCGATGACGTAAATATTTCAAAACGTACCAGAAAAAGAGAAACATGAGAATGATAAAGACAGCGATAATTAATAAATTCAGTAATAATTGTAATGGACCTGAAATTAATTGCGTTAGTTCAGAAATAATTGATGTACCTCCATGCGTTATGACGCTTTCTATAGCCAGGGAGGGTCCATTGATAACGTTTGATAACATCGAGTTCGTACCTGCTAAAGTTTTATAGACTACGTCCGGATCTAACGTTAAGCTAGACGTATAGGTTAAAAGTCGTTGAAATTGCTGTTCTAGTCTAAGTACTCGAGATGAATAACTCCGTATTAAGCCAAATGTTGAGACTATTCCCGCTTTTTGGTCGTGAAAAATAGCAGGAGAATCAAAAGTTAGTACTTTTTTAGTAATTTTCCATGAAACTTCGTACGGTATTGAGCTAACATGGATGGATCCTGAGGATGTCCTCCATCCTACCTTATGATCATGATATATACCTATAACGTGATGATTACAATCAACTACCGGTGATATAGATATTAAATCGCGACTTCCCGGTACGATGAAAAGCGTTAAATTTCCTAATTTAGCAGGCAAATATTCGTAGCACGTATTATTAATTTTATAATCCCAGAAGATCTCGT